>CM039680.1:155097604-155572604 GCA_022537955.1 Schmidtea mediterranea | reverse complement strand
TAGTATTTAATTCTACAATTTCCGGATAAATAATTATTAAATTCTTGATTCCTGGAAATAATCGTAAATATTTAAATTATTCAGAAAATTGTCAAAAAAAAACCTAAATAATGGGTAACAAAAAAGTTTTAAATACTAGTCAATTTTAGTTTTTAATTTAATTGAGTTACAAATATTTTAATAAAATCAAATAAATAGTTACATGAATCAAACAATTTCTTAGAACTGAAATCTTATCGATATATCCTGATTAACCTTAAATCAATGAAAAAAGTAACAATTTTCCTAAGTATCTTATAAATTCAACCAACTCAATCCCCTTAAAATACTATAAATTCGCCTCTCAACCAATCATTTCTCTTCAAATGTCATTTTTCACTCCATTATATCAACTATATTCATACTTTTCATAAAACCCTATCAAGTAGACAATATTTACCCTTTGAACACTAATATTCATTCTAGTAAATTCCTTTAAAAATATTATAAATTCCTCGCTTGACCAATCATTTTCCAACAAATAACAATATTTCAAGCCATATTCAATTTTTTTTTCTTAAAAATCATAACAATACCCATTTCTATAATATTTACCCTTTAAATAACAATATTTAACTAACTCAAGCCCCTTAAAATGACAACAAACTTGTTCTTGGGTTAAGTTGGTTGAATATCGGTGTTCAAAGAGTAAATATTATTTAAATATGTCATTTTAATGAATAAGTAAATTATTGAATGCCTAGTATGTATAGAGAGTTGTACAGTACTCGGTTATTTGTATACAGTACCTAGTGATTGTTGTTCAGTTATTAATGGATTATTCAGTGTGATGGGTTATCAGTATTCAGAAGTTGATACCAAGTAAATATAGCAATGGATTTGGTTTCAATGAATTTGATTAATTATCACCTGATAATGACAAGGTAACTAAGCAACCAAAAAATTTGGACATATCAATGTTCGATAAAATAGTGAAAAAGTTAATAAAATTTCAACTTGTATTTCTTTTTGTTAATCTTTTATGTGATTTATTTCAAAATTAGTTGGTCAGTAACCGATCATTAATATTTATTGGTTCAGTAATTAGTTTTTGATATTGATTTGTTCAGTAACTAGTTTTTGATAACATATTGTGAGTGTGTGAATAACCAAGTATTTTAAAGGGAAATGATTGAGAGAAAACTTTATTTTTTAAGTGGGTTGAGTTGATTCAATATCTGTGTTGAAAGAGTAAATATTATTTAAATATGTCATTTTAATGAATAAGTAAATTATTCAATGCCTAATATGTATATAGAGAGCTGTACAGTACTCGGTTATTTGTATACAGTACCTAGTGATTGTTGTTCAGTTATTAATGAATTATTCAATGTGTATGGGTTATCAGTGTTCAGAAGTTGATACCAAGTAAGTTAACTTTTTGTGTTTTCTGAAAGTATTATTATTATTATTATTATTATTTTATTAATATTATTATTTATTATTATTATTTTTTTTTTTAAGGATGGGTTGCTGCAGAGTGGAGGAGATGTGTTGCTCTTGCGAATGACTACCACCTACCTTAGGCAATACTATGTAACACTGAAACTCAAAAATTTAATTTAATAAAATTCTTTGAAAAAAGTTTTTGAAAAATTTCTTTGAAAATTTGATCGTAATCAACGTGTATAAAAAAGTCATTGTACAAATTATACTAAAAAATTTCATTGTAAGATTACATTCAAAATTTTTCAATTAAAAACATGTGTAAAAATTTCATTGTAAAATTATCCTAAAAATTTCATCTTTAAAAATTATATATAAAAAATTCATAGATAAAATTATGCTGAAAATTCTATTTAAAAATCATGTATAAAAAATTCCATTGTAAAATTATGTTAAAAATTTTATCATTTAAAAATATGTATAAAAGTTGATCGATAAAACTATACTAAAAATTTTATTTAATAAATTTTGTCATGCAATATTGTCGACTCTTTAACTTTAAAAATTTTTACCTTATGTAACTTACCTTTTGACCCTCTATTTACTTTTAAAAAATTCTTACCTTACGTAATTTGCCTACTATAACTGCTTTTAAAATTTTCAGCTTTAAAAATTACCCTTATGTAACTTAACTGTTGACTCTCTATTTAATTTTAAAAAATTCTTACCTAACTTACCATACTTTACTCTAGGCACCTTAGATTACTTTAAGAACCTTAATTTACTTAAATTTATTCTAACGTACTTTAAATTACTCTGATGTACCTTAATTTACTTTATGAACCATAATTTACTTAAATGTACCCTAATGTACTTAAATTGACTTTCGACCCTTTAATTTACCTTAATGTACTCTAATGTATCTTAATTTGCTTGAGGAACCTTAATTTACTCTAATATACTTAAATGTATTCTAATGTACTTTAATTTATCTAAATTTACTTTAATATACTTTAATGTATCCTAATGTACTTTAATTTATCTTAATTTAATTTAGGTATTTTAAATTATTTTTATCTAGAGCCTAAATTTGCCTATGAAAATTGTGTGAACAAATATTTCAAGTGTCAATTTTTTTATCAGTAGGCGATTCAAGCCATTTTTATTTTATGCCTATATTTACCTATAGAAAGTATTGAGACCAAATATTGCATTAGTTTTTATTACGAATTAAAAATATCCCTGACTATATCACATCTTAGGCGATTTGAGCCAATTTTAATTTTATGCTTTTTTTTATCAGTAGGCGATTCAAGCCATTTTTATTTTATGCCTATATTTACCTATAGAAAGTATTGAGACCAAATATTGCATTAGTTTTTATTACGAATTAAAAATATCTCTGACTATATCACATCTTAGGCGATTTGAGCCAATTTTAATTTTATGCTTTTTTATCGTTAGGCAATTCAAGCCATTTTTATTTTATGCCTATATTTACCTATAGAAAGTATTGAGACCAAATATTGCATTAGTTTTTATTACGAATTAAAAATATCCCTGACTATATCACATCTTAGGCGATTTGAGCCAATTTTAATTTTATGCTTTTTTTTATCAGTAGGCGATTCAAGCCAATTTATTTTAGTCTTTTTCAAAAATACCCCCTGACTATAGTGTGTTTAAAAAAAAATTTTGTGAATGAAAATACCCTCTCTGACTATCTTAGGCGATTTGAGCCAATTTTAATTTTATGCTTTTTTATCGTTAGGCAATTCAAGCCAATTTATTTTAGTCTTTTTCAAAAATACCCCCTGACTATAGTGTGATTAAAAAAAAATTTATTCAAAAAAAAATATTTCAATTTTATTTCAAAAATTCGCCAAAATTTGAATTTAAAAAAATGTTCCAAAAATTTGAATTCAAAAAAAAAATCGCGCCAAAAAATTAATACACACAAAATTAATTAAGTTGATTACATCATTATGTAATCAAGATAATCCGAAATTTAATCTGCAATAATCCCCCCCCTCCCCTATGTTTTTTTTAGGTTCCCGTGTGCTACTAACTACCTACTACTAGCACTCTATGGCCTTTAATATCTAATCATAATCATACCTCATCTGGCACTCTATGGCCTCTAATATCTAATCATAATCATATCTCATCCGGCGCTCTATGGCCTCTAATATCTAAACATATTGTCTCATCTAATCATATCTTATTTAATCATAATCATATCTCAACTTTAATATCTAATCATATCCTATTTAACTATAATCATATATCATCTTTAGTATCTAATCTTGATCACATCTTTACTGTTATAACCATATCTTATTTCAAGATCATCTCTTATCTTTAACATCTAATCATAATCATATCTAATCATAATCGTATAATATCTGTTCTCATCTTTAATCATAATCATATCTCATCTTTAATATCGGAGTTGAGTTTCATCAGTGACTTTTGGGTGTGTTTGAGGCCTCACACTGACTCTCAATCCATGGCGTCTTTTGTCTAGCGCATTTTACCGGTTACGCTTTTCTCACCGCCACTCGGATATTTGGTACTTGGTGTGGGATCCGGGTTGTTGTACCAAACTCCTCGCTGGGAAAACTAAAAAAACATTCCCTCAGTACTCGGTGTGGGATCCGGGTTGTGTACCTCGGAGAATATAAAAGCATGGAAATGCCTAGACGTTCAATCAAGTTCCAAAAGCTGTTTACTTGATTTCCCGAATAGTGAAAAGAAAAGGAAGCGATAAATGGGCGCGAAAATTCTTAATATATCTGTCTAATATCTGCCCGCTCTCCCGTCAGATTTACGGCACAATTCGGCCGCCCTGATCTGATCCTTAGTAGGTCTTTTCGAGTATGAACCATTTACCGGTTAGTTCACATCTCGCCTACCGTTTGGTGTCCTCGATACTCGGTGTGGGATCCGGGTTGTGTATCGAGTCCCGCCCAGCAATAAAAATTAATTCGTTCGATACTCGGTGTGGTATCCGGGTTTTTGTATCGAACGGCTCAGCGCTACCAGTCCCTTGGCTGATAACATCCTGAACACGACAGTCCGTAGCTGTCCTCTGGTGCCTCACCACCAGCTAAGGGAAAAAATGTCTCTAGGTACCTTTAACGTCTAAATCATGCGCATTTTTTCAATTTTTATTTTTATTTTCGGTTTCCCCAATCAATCTCTCGCCAGAAACTCTCCAACTTTTGCAACGGATCCTACTACTACCTTCCTCTCCTCGGGTTGATCAAGGTTCCCCATCGGAATAAGCGTACTATCGTTATGATAGCTCGGTTTTAAATCTTACTTTCCAGTATTATTTCCATATAATATAAATAACATTACAAAATATACTAACAAAATGATGCATCGAAACTTTTACCGTACCTTATGTGTGATTTTTCAGCTTTCACTGTTTAAGTTGTGTTTTATTTGTCCACTCAGAATTTATTTAACGGCTTTCATGAAGTTTTCGGCTTTTTCCGTATGTTTTACACCTTTCGGTTGCTATTGTTGTCTCATTTATTATTATTATTAATCTCAACTCATCGTACTCGTTTTCAATCATCATTTTCCTTTGGTTGCTAACTATTATTCTCGTAATTCATTATTATCTCTAATCCTTTATTTTCATTATTAACAAGCATCATCATTTTATTCATCTACGCTCATTTCTTATAATTCATTTCATTTACACCTGAACATTTCCTTTTATCTACGCCTAAGTTTCTCCATCATCTGGATTATCTTTTCGTCAATTTCTCTAACTTAATCGATTATCTGTTCTCGTTTAGTATCTAATTTGGCTTTACTTGGCCTCATGTCTTTTGTAATACGTACAATCAATTGTTCGTTACTTCCGCTAATATTTCTCATCTCATAGGGGTAGGGGTTCGAAATCGTTTTAACCTTTTCCGTTAATATTTTGATCTTTAATTTAATTACTTTCAATTAATCATTTATTACGTTTAGAATTATTTTAACTGACTTGGTGATAACGTCTTATTTCAAACAATTTTAATCCAGTAATTTCTGGTTTTCCAATTTTCTTTTACGAACTCTTAGACGACCCGCATTTTTGTGGTTTCCCCTATTTCTAATCACTTTAACCCTCGTGATTTCCACCTTTTCCCTGTTTTTATTATTTTAATTTTTATTTATTTATCTATTTTTTATATTTTTATTACTACTTCTACGGTTTTTTGGATGATATTTACATGATGATTCCATTGATTTATACAACCTATCCATAATTTTATTTTTATTTATAGTTTCCTGTTTCTTTGATTCCTGCTCTACAAATATTGATAATTTTATCCCCACTTTCCTGTTGAATCGTTTCATTTTTGAAATTTTTGTGTATCTAATATTTTAATTTATTTACATATATTGATATTTTCCTCTTTTATTACAATACTCGTCATTCATGAGTTTTCTAAACTGTTGTTTTGTTTCATCATATTGTTTGGGTTGTCGGTGACTTCGAATAGAAATTATTGTTGATCTGACTCCAAGCGTGCTTTAACCAACAGTAACGAACTCCAAACGATATAAACTTTATTGATTAATACACTTTGTCTCCACTGATTTACAAAAATATTTACAATTTACTTTCAAAATTTTTAATTTCTTCACAATTCTCTGAATTCTAGAGTATTCGAAGGTTTTGACCCATTGTAACTTTTTATCAAAAGTTCACATGATGATAGTTCTATGGTAACTTTTGATCGTCTTATTATTCTACACAATATATCAAAAATTAAAATTTTTTCGCCAAAGTTGTGACCCTTTATAACTTTTTATCTAAAGCTCTGATGACTAAAGTTCTATTGGCAATTTTGCTTGTTTCATCGATCTCTAAAACATATCAAAAATTAAAAATTTTGACTAAGGTTTTGACCCTTTATAACTTTTTATCTAAAGCTTTGATGACTAAAGTTCTATTGGCAATTTTGCTTGTTTCGTCGATTTCTACAACATATCAAAATTTAAAAATTTTGACCAAGGTTTTGACCCTTGATAACTTTTGACCCAGAAGTCTTACTGCCATACTTCTTTAGTAAATATTGCTCAGCTTCTCAAGCTCTACAACATATCAAAAGTTAAAATTTTTGAAGGTTTGACCCTTAATAACTTTTTATCCAAAGGTTGGAAGATCCTAATTTTATCACCACTTTTGCCATTTCATCGTTCTGTACAACATATTAAAAAAAATTTTTTTGACCAAAGTTTGAACCATTTTAGCTTCGAACCTTTAGAAGATATAATCATGGTTCTATTGGCAATTTTATTAAGCTCATTCTTCTCTACAACAAATCAAAAATTATATTTTTGGTCAAGGTTTGACCCTTTACACCTTTGAAGTTCGATAAGGTACGACTATAGTTCCATTGACAATAATACTCAGCTCACCGTCCTGTACAACATATCAAAAATAAAATTTTTGGCCAAAGTTTGATCCTTTATAACTTCGAACCTTTAGAAAATACAACCATAGTTCAATTGGCATTTTTACTCAGCTCATCGTTCTCTACATAATATCATCGAACTGTTTTCTCATCATCAATAAGTCGATCGTTTTCCTTCGTTTGTTGTTAAGTTCCTATCTTTAGTTCATCCTCTCTCCGTGGTCCGACAAAATGTCGTTCCGACATTTCTGTTTAATAAAAAGATTCTTACTCTGGTTTCTTCTGGTTGTCTAGGTAAGAAATGATTTTTATTCCCGGCTGAGGGTGTTCCAACGAAGTATTTGTTATTTCCTCTTTTCAATTGGCTTTTGTTTCCTGTAAATTTTTCGTGTCGTTTGATTTTACCAACAAAACCACTTTCATCCCGGCTGATCCCCCAAATTTGTATGGTGGGTTTCTGGGTGTTGATATTTTGAAACTATATGGTTGTTACCCAGGTACCCTATACAAATATTTCTTTCGCTTACCACTCGGCACCCGTTGCTAAGCAACGTTGGAACTGTGTTCGAGTGGGTAGATCGTCCGCAAAAAGTGAGCGCTATTGCTAATGCTATAATTGACCGAACGATCCATGGGTCCAACGAGCTGCCGATAGAAGGCCTGTGCTCGATTTCGATTCTTAGGTCCCATTATTCTCCTATCTCTTTCAAATGTTAACCTATACTCTCATATCATTTATCTTTATGTCCATTCGCTTGGTCCTTCTTATTATTGTCCATGTTGATGATTTTTTTATGGTCTGTAAACCCTTGGTTATGTTAAGTAAACACAGTACATCTCTTACCCTTATCCCTATTATAACTACAATGTTCCCTATTATTATTACTAGCATCATCATTGTTACTATTATACATATATTACCTTTCTTAATTGTTACTACTATTACCTTTATTATTATTTTTATTACTATAACTACCATTATATTTATTGTTATTACTACTATGATTATTACTATTATTATTATCATAATTATTATCATCATTACTACAAATACCATGATTATTATTATTATTATAATTATTATTATTATTATTATTATTATTATTATTATTATTATTATTATTATTACTATTAATGTTATCATTATCGTTATTATTATTAAGATTTTGTAGGGATCCGTCCTTATTCCTCAGCGTTAAAATTTTTTATTGATATACAACATTAGCCGTTTTCGGTTTTCGATAAAGTATTTTTGTAAATTCGAAAATTTTAGCAGCGTTCCGCCCTTATTTTACGGTTCATCCATATTCTACAGTTTTCGACAAAGTATTTTCATTGACTCAGAAAATTTGAGCAGCGTTCCACCCTTATTTTACGCATTACATTTTTACGTTACTATTTTTGTTAAGTATTTGAATCAATTCGGAAAATCTGAGCAGCGTCCCGCCCATATTTTCCGCCTCAACTCAAATTAATTTATTTAATTCTTATTTAAAAACATTATTTTTCATGATTTTGGTCGTTCGGATTAATCTTTTTCCGATGGCTATTCATTTTAACTGTTGCAACGATTTCGCAATTTTCCCCGCTACCCATTCCCTCTCTTTGTCCTTAAGATCTATGTATGTTCATATTATATTTAGTGAGTGCCCACTGAACTACTCGGTGTTAGAGATTTTGAGTCGATTGTTGTTAAAATTCATGTCAATTTTTTAGGAAACGGATGATGAAGGAGCAGCCAATGGACTACTCATTTACCCTCCAAATTCCCCTATGTACGGATAATATTGACGTTCCAGCTCCTGCGTTCCGCACGCCGGAGCCTTCACGGGCACGAACTATTGGCGATTTTACAGCACTTACACAGTTCGATAGTGTGTTTTATTTTTCTATCTTGCGTTATGTTTTGGCTGTGGGCCACCAAAAATAAAATAATAGAAAAAATAAATTACCACATGAATTAGGCAAAAGTCTCGACGCATAAACTGTATATTTGGCATTCATATAAACAAATTTTGAATCGGGCATCGATGTACATAAACCAAAATAACATAACTGTAGATTAACAATCTGAAAATATTGCTGCAAAACATAACTGTAGATTAATAACCTGAAAATATTACTACAAAACATAACTATAGATTAATAACCTGAAAATATTGCTACAAAACATAACTATAGATTAATAACCTGAAAACATTGCTACAAAACATAACTGAAAATATCGACAACTGTAGATTAATGATCTGAAAATATATCTTAAATTTGGTTGAAATTAATACTACAAAGTAGTAGTTGAAAATTTGGGAAAACACATCAGTATTTATACCTATAATTTGGCCTTAACCTTGCGTGTTAGTTTTATTGCGATTAAACAAAATTCGACTTTGAAATTATTTGTGTTATCTAAATTAAATTTTTATTTATTTCTTAATTTAAATTAGTAATTTATTTTTAACATTTTTTAAATAAATTTATTCAACCAAAAAATATTTTATTTTTATTCATTTAATTCATTAATTTTTACTTTTATATAAATGGTCATTTTACGGTCGAATTTTCTTGTTATTATGTTATTTTTTATGTAAATTTCGTGCGGTTCTTGATGCATTTTGTATTTATTTTATTTTACTTTTATGTTTTTGATTTTATATTTATTTATATTCTCTCAGATTTTAAAGTGTTTAGTTGGTGTTGTATATTGTATTTTAAGTTATCTTGGTGCTGGGTTTTCGTGCTGTATTACTGATGCATTTAAACAATTCTCAAGGCTATTTGTGTGCTGGCCCAACACAGATAACAATAGAATAAATGATTGTCTATAATCGAATGAATTGTAGTATTGTCTCTGATGTTGATTGTCTGCTGTTCCTCGTTCTGATTTAGGATTTGTTTACGATCGTTTTTCTGCATAAATGTTAATTCTATATTTGTTGGGCCCGGTCCTGTAATATTTTGTCAGCATGAAGGTGTCTAGTGGTTTTCCTTCGTCATCTAACACCAGCACGGACACAGAAGCCCTTAAATACAACGTAGACAGAGAGAATATGATAAGCTCGTGAAAAATTAGGTGAACTACAATTCCAGAACACCCAACCATTCTAACTATTACAATTATTACCTACCAAATGCCAATACCTTAATTTCTCAGCAGGAGTACGGCCAACTGAAATCGCCATATGGAAAGACGAGGACCGAGTTTCTATTCGAATAGACCCGAATCTGGTGGCACACTACAAACAGTAATTATGGGATGCCGGATACACCCTCTCTACCTTGGGAGATAACAACTGGCTCGTGCAAAAAGGTACTCGACAGGACGAAATCAAAGTACCGAGCATTGCCATCAAACGGGAGCCTGGCCGGAACCCGGCTCGAGAAGCACGACAACGAGCTAAACTTTCCCAATACAGGTTGGAATCATTGGCTCAAAATTTCCAATTGAAGGTGAGAATGGCAAGGAGACGTCTGCGGAGAATAAATGCTGGATAGCTTCTGGTGAGATCCCGAGCACCGATGGATACGCGCCGGATTACGGCGTCTCCTACGAGTTACGAGACCCTGTACTCACACGGATGAGGGAACCCACGGATATCCTACTCCCGACCCATTTATTCAACAATCCAATTCAACAGCAAGGTAGAAGAGATGAACATTCGTACCAGTGCCTTCACCCAAGCCGAAGGGAACGAAGTCAAGACATGAAGCCACTCCAAGATCGAAGAGTTGGAAGATCGTTCAGATAATACAATCACGAATAATTACAATTTGTTATTTTGATGTCAATAAAGTTTAGTTTGATTAAAGAAATTTTTGTATTTCATCGCCAAATGAAATAGCACTTTAAATCTCTTTAAACAAGTTTTAATGTAGTTACCTGCAATTCCCATATTTAGATCGCAAATATCGAAAGACAATTACTATGATTAAATACAGTATAAAGTTCATTAGATTAATAAAATAAGTTCACGTTTACATAGAGCTTTTAAATTGTGACATCATTAATATTTACAAACTCCGACTTCTACCAACACTCGTCGTATCACGTTCACTAATATTTTCTACTTTAGGTATGGAAGCAATTCAGGTGATAAACCACGAGCTGTCCCGACTACACACAACCAACCTGGACCTTCACTATCAGTTATTGCAAATAAACAAAGAATTTCAGAAGATCAAATCTACCTGGATCAAACCTGAGCGGACGAGAAAAATTTACCAGAAGATGGATGCAGCACAACGCGGCTGGCAAGAGGAAAAGCAATTAGTAAAGGCATTGCACACCCAGATACGTGGACTAGAAGTAGCATTGACTGCTAGCCAAGAGGGAGACTCAGTTACATACCCTTTAGTTTTCGCCCCAGCCCAATTGGCTTACCGAGACCAAGGAACCAAGAACAATCGCCTTCACTCACGACCAGGAAGATCTGAACGAAAGCGTCGTCGGTTGGTTCTAAATGGTAACAGGGGACAACAACAATTGAATTCATCGAATATAAAAATTAACTGATAAACTATTACAATATATAGAATGAATGTATTGCTAAATAATATGATAAATATAATTTTCTGGTTGTTTATTTAATTTTGTCGTAAATAAAGAGATTATAGAATTATGAAGGATGTAGAACATACATTATGTGAAAGTTAAGGACCGAAAAGTGTAAGTCGAGCACATACCTTCTAACGGTAACTCACTGAACCCAGTTGCAGACCGGGCCTTAGCAGTTTTAGAAATAAAGCTCGCCTTTGGTGGTCTCAGAACTTGGTTGTGCAACCAACGTTGCCTAGCAACTGGTAACCAGTGGAGAGTCGAAAGATTGTAAGTCAAGGGTTCAAGGTCAGAGAGTCCACGAGCCCCACAATAGTAACGATGATAATGCTAGTAACGATAGGGAGCATAGTAGTTATATTAAGGATAATGGTTAGAGAGGTACTGTGAGAATATTTAACATAACCAAGTGTGTACAGGCCATGGTAAAAATCGATAATACGAACAACGATAAGAAGGACTATGGGAATGGACATAACAATGAATGATATAGAGGTATAGATTAACATTTGAAAGAAATAGGAGAAGAATGGGACCTAAAAATCGAAATCGAGCACAGGGCTTCTATTGGCAGCTCGTTGGACCCATGGATTGTTTGGTCAATTATAGCACTAGTAATAGCGCTTACTTTTTACGGACGATCCACCATCTCGAACACAGTACCAACGTTGGTTAGCAACGGTTGAGAGTGGTAAGCGAAAATATTTGTATGGAGTTGTCTGGGCAACACCCATATAGCTCCAAAATCTCAACACCCATAAACTCACCACACTCTTCGCCAAATTCAATGCCTGCCATGAAGTTTCCGGAGATATTCAAAAAATATTTCTGTTTGATACGGCGGCAGTCAATGTATTAAATACATGGAAATTTCTTAGTTTTATTCATAATTTAATAATGTTTTACCTGTAATATATTTTGTTTAAATAAAGAATTTCTGCTGAACTCAATATTATCTTTTAAAATTATTAAATAAAGATTTTGAAATATTTGATATTTTTATTATATAATTATTATAATATGGTGATTTATGTTCGTGTTTGTATTTTAGAATAATTTTTTATATTATTTTTATTTTATACTTTCAAATGAAAAGATCTGATGTACCCCTTAATTATTATACTTATTCATTTTCTAATGATGTTACTGTTATGATATTATTACCAAATTTTTCTGTCGAAGAATTTGTTGTCAGTCGAAAAGCGTCTCTTTTTGAAATTAAGGATATTTTATTAAAAGAATTAAAAACTAATTCAGTATATGAAGAATTGCTACTGAATAATTTTTCATCTTATATATTTTGTGGAGTTAATCGTGATGCTGAAATTGAAGAATATTATGATGAATCACAACTTTTATGCAATTTAAATCTTATAGATTTTGTCTTAAATTGTCTTGAACGTAAAGGAAATGAAGATGAATCTCAATTAACGTCAGTTATAAGTCATTGTATAGGATTAAATTTGGATAATCTACCTAAAGAATATTATGAATTATATGATTTAGAGTTGCTAAATGCCAGAAAGTCGTACTTAGAAGTAGTTAAAAAAGAACATGAAAGTTTAATAGCAAATCCAAATGATATTGTGATATTTCAATATGGTGCTGACTACAATGAATTTACAACTTCGACAGCAAGACAAATACTTCAATCAATGACTTGTTTGTACATCACCACATTAATAAGTTATAAAAGTGTCAATCCATTTAAATGTGTTGTAACAATATCTAAAGAGTTTACTGTAAAAGAAACTATTTTTAAAATTCTTTTAGATAAAAAAGACTCGTTTGAATTTGACGGTAGTATGGATCCAAATATTTGGGCGTCTGAAAATTCTATTAAATACGTTTTAAAAGTATCTTCACTTGATTCTTATTTATTAAATCTAAATGATAAAATAATTTTTTATGACTACGTTCAATCTTGTTTGTATAACAATGAATTTCCGATTTTAAGTCTATATCCCAGAGAATATCTAGAAAACATATCAATTAATCGATTTATAATTCCTCCATACTTTTATCAAAATATTCCGCAAACAAAGCGTCGAACTAGACAAGACAGTGTCAGTAAAATGTTTACACTACTTTTGATCAGCGCTCAATTAATTTGTAAAGAAAATTCTAAATTATATGTCCGAGTTGCTATGTTTAATGGAATAAATACTCGGATAGCCCCAGAACAAAAGAGTAGTTTGGTATCCAGTGACCATCCGACTTGGAATGAGAAACTTAACTTCGATATCTATTACTCCAATATACCGAGAAATGCAAAGTTATGTTTTTCACTGATTGAGAAAACCGAGCGAGGTGGCAATGAAGTACTTCTTGGTTGGGCTAATATTAATATTTTCAATTATTTCGGCAAATTGATTGAAGGTTCGATTGACTTAAATCTGTGGCCGTTCGAAAAAATTCAAGACAATGGTTATTTCAATCCCGGCGGCTCGACTGATTCTTATAAAAATCGAAATAGTGTCATTTTGTCGATCAATATTTCAAAAGTTAACTATTACTATCAAGAGCAATCCCCAGTTAGAATCATGGGCAGCCCGATTTCAAGCACAATTCAACGGATTAAAGCCATTATCGACCGAGATTGGTTGTATGAGCTATCAGAACAGGATATCGATTATTTGAGAAGTAATCTCGAAAATTGTCTTTGGGTTCCAGAAAGTCTTCCGAGATTAGCAAAATCTATCCGATGGAATAATGTAACGGAAGTTAATCTATTTTATAGCTTGCTATCTAAATGGCCGAGAATCAATTTGGAATCATCTCTACAGCTATTAAGCGGAAACTTTTTCGATAAGGTACTGCGACAATTTGCTGTAAAAAACTTGAGAGCTATCCTAACCAATGCCGACATAAACTTATATTTACTGCAATTAGTCCAGGCATTAAAGTACGAATCGTATTATTTCAATGATTTATCGGTTTTTCTACTGCAAAGCGCTTTGAGAAACAAACAACTCGGACAGAAATTCTTTTGGTTTCTCAAATCCGAAATGCACAATGAATCGATAAAAATCTATTTCGCTCTGATGTTAGAGGCGTTCTGTAGGGGATATTTGAATTTTATGACGGTAATTAAGCCTCAGAGTATCGGAATAGAAAAACTAGTGGAAATAAGCAGAATTTTAAAGGCTCAACGAGAAGATTTGCAATTATCGACTTTGAAAGAATATTTGAAAAACGATGATTTCAACGAGACCTGCAAAAATGTCAGTTCGCTATTGAATCTGAGTGAGAAACAGGGAAACATTATCGTTGAGACCTGTGATGTTAAGAAATCGAAAAAACGACCGATTTATCTCGAGTGGGAAAATGCGGATATTTTCTCTGAGTTTTCCATTCCAACTTTGAAATTTATTTTCAAGTGCGGCGATGATTTGCGGCAGGATATTCTCACTTTGCAGTTGCTTTCGATATTTGACTGGATTTGGAAACGGCAATTTCAAGACATGAAGTTGCTCCCGTACGGTTGCCTAGCAACCGGTAAGGACTCGGGAATTATCGAAGCTGTCAAGGATGCTAAAACCGTTATGTCCATTCAAAGGAGCAATATAATAGCGGCTATGCAAATGAATTCATCGTCTTTGTATCGGTGGATTCAGGCTAACAACAGAACCTGTGAACAATTTGCAAAAGCATTGGAAACGTTTACTCGAAGTTGTGCTGGATATTCGGTTGCGACTTTTATTTTGGGTATTCGAGACCGTCATCCCGACAATATAATGGTAAACACGAAAGGTCAACTTTTCCATATCGATTTTGGTCACATATTAAATAATCGAAAGAAAAAATTCGGTGTTAATCGGGAGCGTGTTCCGTTTGTTTTAACGGAAGATTTCATTAAAACTATAGCAGATGGTTCTGACAGACCATTGGATAGCGTGAAATTCAATGAATTTATGGTTCTTTGTGGGAAAGCCTATTTAAAATTGCGAGAACATTCATCATTGATTTTAACACTATATTCCATAATGATCGATAGTGGATTACCGGAGTTGACTAAAGTTCAAGACCTAGAGTACTTGAGAAAGACTTTGAGTGTAGAAAGTGATGAAAAGGCAGCTTTAAATTATTTTAATAGGCAATTTTGTGATGCTTATAGAGGAAATTGGACAACAAAAATTGATTGGTTAAGCCATTTTCTAAATAACTGATTTTTATAAAAATTGACTTTCCAATTATTAGATTTGCAGTTTTTTATATTTAAATATAATTAGTGTATTTTTTTTATTTTTCAGAATCTATCATTTTTTTTAAGTAAAATTTGGAAATGTTAAAATGATTTAAATTTAAAATTTTGATTTAAGATTTTTATTATAGTAATGAATTTGTCTTATCTATATCAATTGTAAAAATAGTTTAAAAAATAAATTTATAAAAAATAATTTGTTTCAAACATTAATTAATCCATATTATTTCGGCTGGCTTTTTTATCTGATTTCAAAAGTACCTCAGCAAAAACAAGCAAACAGTTGACTAGGTTAGGACAAAAGACGTGATAATCGAGTAAAGTATTTAGTATGTTAGTTCATACGTGTTTTCATAATGTGTTTTGTGGTCGTCTCATATTAGGGTACCTGTTAAATTTCATATTTTACTCTTTCGTTTCGAATAGCATCTGGAAGTTCATAACTCTGTTGGGCAAAAACAAATATTTTAAATTGTTGTTTATCTGGCACGACATCCGATAAAATATGGGCGCGCAAAATGCAAATGGACGAAAAATAATCGAAAAAAGCCTTCTTACATTAAATAATACAGAAGTAGAAAAATACAAAAATTATGTAAAAAAATAAATAAAAGCATTTAAAAAGAAGCAAAAAACATTAAATTTTTATCAAAATCAACCTATTTCATCAAATTGTCTCCAAATTCATAGAAAAAGCTTATATTCTAGAAAATAACTATGAGAATTAAGCTTAAAATGTAATTAGAAACTTTAACAAAAAAGAATAATGAAAATCTGATAACTAGGGGAAAAGTGATGAAATATGGTAAAAATGTGTAGGAGTTTTGTTTTATCGCATCAAAAAACATGCGTGTAAGACCCCCTATATAAGTCGATACCAGATCGTCATAATTTAATGCTATTTTTCAAAATATTTTATTGAACTGTATAATAATGTTTCAAAAGAAATTTTTCTCACATCTTTGGAAGAATCTTAAAGTAAGGGAGAAATCTTGTTAATTTTTATTTATTTATGTTATTATTATTAAAATATTGCAAACCCTTAAGGAAATTTTAGGAATACCATTATTTGAATTGATTTTATATTTTCGTCTGTAAGATTTGTTAAAAAGGTTATATATACCAAATAGTTTAATTTTTAAAAAATGTTTTGAATTATATGATTTTAGTTATTTTGAATTTTTGAATTTTTATCAGTTTATTGACCAAAAAAAACAATGTTAACGAAAGATAATTCAGAATAATTTTCCTCTTATCGACAAGTCCCATGAAAACTTCGTCTCCATGGTACTTGGCCTATACGAGATACCTCGTGACCAATTTTTCCATCACTCGAGAAAAGCTAATAATGAAGTATTGATAGTAATCATTTATTACATTTAATATTATTATTATTGTTATGTTTAACTATTGTCTTTAATTTCATAAAATTACCTCTTATCTAAAAAACTTTTTGAAAAGCCAAACGATGCAAATTTGAAAGTTATTTTATCCACTATTATTATTAATTTTATTGACCATTATTATCATACGATCACATGCATACAAGTCAGAAAAATTAAATTCTCATCAACTAGTTTAAATCTAGTACTTCGGTGTGGGAGGAACTCGGAGTGAATAGTAGTTCGCCGGTTCAGATCTCCTCTCCAAGAACCTCAACATCAAACCCTCAGTCGAGAGCGAATGAACATGAGGAAGGAGTAAATAGTGTTGGTGTATTACGAAAAAAGCACAGTAAAGTCAATAAAACACCAAAATGATAAAAGTGCAACATTAATTAAAAAATTTACAAAAATTCGAAAGTAGTATTGATCGGGGGAAATTGATATGGTTGAACGCCAAATTGAAAGACGAGTCCAGAAATAATAATAAAAATTTAGTGAGGGGTCCCTAGAAAATAATATAAGACAAAAAAAGAAATTAATTAAAAAAAATTATTACTAATGGGAAGCCCGAGTCAATGGAAAATCCGAGAGATGAGGAAAATCCGGTGTGTAGATGAGATAATATAAAAGGGTAAATTGGCCTTAACAATATTAAATGGGTGCCACTGATCTATGGAGAGGTAATTATTTCGTAATTTGTAATTTAGTAATGGAGCAAACGTTATTGACAAATGTCGACTAAGGTGGTCTGTGGGAAGTAATTATTTTTAATAATTTAATAATGTAGCAAATGTTGTTGAGAATTGTCTGAAAACAGTCTGAGCAGGAGTATAAAAGGAAAAGGGAAAAACACGAAATGGCCAGTGGTCGAAGCAAACGAGTAGTCTAGTCAGGTCAGTAAAAGAATCTAAACCATAGTAAAGTCAAAATTTATCGATCAGAAAGGGCGATTATCCATTGGATAACCTACCTTAAGATAATCAAATCTATTCGGTCGTTGAAGGGTGCAAATAAATCAGTGAAAATGTAATTACAAAACATCGAAATAAATCGGATTGAGTTGTAACTGTGGTAAAGTGCAAATAAAATTATTCTGTGTTGGGTTTGCTTATTTGATTCGAAAAGGACACGAGGAGTCAGAGGGAACCGACTTTTAATAAAAATAACCCAACAATAGTATACATTTAAATTAAAAGAAGAATATAAAGACTAGAAATTAGAAGAGAAAAAATCAAAAGTTATTATTAATGTATCTCACGTAGAAAACGAAGCAGAAAGGAGAGATAGAAGAAAATCCAACAATCATTATAATTAATTAAAAGCAATGAATCTAAAAATATTCAGGTTTCATTTTATTGGTATTGAATAATAATGTTTGAAATAAATAAAAGTAAAAATGTAGATAGTTATAAAAACAAATAAAAAGAAAATATTAAAAAATTGAAAATTTTTTTTGTTCATCTATTTTATTTTTATAAACGACAGCTGGCTCAGATTCCTCTTACAAAAGACAATCGATCGAAAGAATGCCCAGTGAATAGTCCACTGTTGGTATAATACCAAAATTACACTCATAATAGCAAAGAAGAGAAAAGAAATAAAAATAATATTTCTGTATTGATTTACTTCTGAATTTTATTTATTTATTAAGGTGAATGTTAATCAAAATCTTCAAAGCTATTACCATCGATACTAAATTTATTTTCAGTCTTAAATAGATTTTGTTGTAAAATCCCAAATTTTGTTTTTACGATACCTAGACTCAGCCTCATTATGTTCCGAATTACATACTTAGATCAAACACAAGACAAGTAGAAGATGTTATGTTCAATTTATATCAGAAACTACAACAACGCTTAGGCTTTATCGATCGGATATATAATATTCTGGCTTTTATTTATTGTAAAAACATGTTTTTCTTATTATTATACGTTATTATCATTTATCATAATTATAATTTTAGCTAAAATTTTTTTTATCTTTCATTCGGCCGAGTGGACTAGAATAAAAGCTGAAAGAACTAACAAGGATTAAACTGAGATGGAAGCTACTTTGCGCAGCAGAAAAGAAAGAAAATAAAACAAATTAGATTATCACAATAAATCAAAACAAAAATTAAATAACTTATCCAATAAATCTTTTAATATTTTCTTATTAACTTAATAATTTAAAGAAAGTTCGTTAACTCTTAATATAACACTTAAAAAATATGTAAATTCAATGATTAAGAATTAAATAAAAGAAAAAACGCAAATACAAAAGAAGATGGTTTTGTCACAGCTAGACCAGGTCACCACTGGACCACATACCCCCCGGGGTAAAATTTTTTTCTAAGTCTAAAAGTACAAAAAATTTTTAATACAAAGACAATGACTCATTCAAGGTCATTGAAACAAAGGCTATGACTTATTCAAGGTCATTGGATGAGTCATAATTATTTTTCGAGGTCATTTAGCTATAAATAATAAATATTAACTTATAGATTTGAAAATGATTAAAGAAATTTTAATAATAATGTTAGTTGTTAGTGTTTTTAAAATGGCTAACTCAATTGTTGTAACCGTTCAATGTAAAAATTCAACAATATGTGTATTTCCGGATACATCAGTGTTGATGGATATGAGACTTTAAAAAGAGCTCGGAACGCAATATATGATGATATTTTATATTAAAATCTGGATCCGATTATGAAAATTATTTGCAATGGTATATAGATGTATATTACTTTATATTGTTATTAATTTATCATTATTTAGGTGATAGAAACAAAAATTGATCCATTGGTAGAAGCAAACGGTGGATGGGTAACAATTATTCAAGTTGCCGCAGAAGCCAAAAGTCCGATATTTATATTTCAAATTGCAAATTTTTATTAAAGCTATTAAATGGAGCATCGGTTTTATATAGGTATTATCAAAAATGAATTAAGAAAATCAATATTTGAATTGAATGAAAATCGTAAATTTAATGAAAAAATGATGAATCAAGTTCAATAAAGTATAAAATTTTATTCTAATAAAACAACTGATCAGTTCGATTGTATAATGAAAGAAGTTCAACACCCGGTTAACAGTGGCAACAAATCATTATTGTCATTTCCATTATATATTTTTACATATTTTCTTAAATAAAGACATTGCAACTAATGCAATGTCCATGCATGATTCTGATTAGTTCAATTTAGTATAAATAAACTTAGGCTTACAAATAAATTTTATAAAATGCCACAAACTAAATTTTTTATAACTTTGTTGAATGAGCTAGTTGCTAGTAACAGAGAATAAGATGATATCATTAAAAACATGAAATTCATGGTAAACCGTACCGAAAAATAGTAGAAGATATCCCATTTGAGCCTATTCTCAATTTACCAACATTGAAGAGAAAGAAAAATCCATTCCAATCGATATTTAGTTACATGTTTGATGAAAATAATAAATGGATGCGAATAATAGTAGGATTAATGTATATGAAGCACATGATATTAAAATCTGGATCCGATTATGAAAATTATTTCCAATGGTATATAGATGTATATTACTTTATATTGTTATTAATTTATCATTATTTAGGTGATAGAAACAAGAATTGATCCATTGGTAGAAGCAAACGGTGGATGGGTAACAATTATTAAAGTTGCCGCAGAAGCCAAATGTTCCGATATTTATATTTCAAATTGCAAATTTTTATTAAAGCTATTAACTGGAGCATCGGTTTTATATATATATGCAATAAAGTTTATCATAAATTTTAATAAATATTTCTTTTTTTAAGATTTTTAAAGATTTATTGATTATTACATGTACATGCTTCATCACCAGAATATTCTATCATCATATTTTTTATAACATGGTCAACACAATTCCCAAATTCGTTAGACTCAACTGGGGTTTCTTTATCATTAATAATTTCAGTATCATTAATAATTTCATCATTATTAATAATTTCTCCATCATTAACAATTTCTTCATCACTCTGACATTCTGAATCACAACATAAATTTTCATTACCCAATGCTTCACCTAGAGTCAACATATCTCTAATTTTTACACCGGTCACTTCTTCGAGTTTATCAAACAAAAAGTTTATTAAATATTTTAAACGAAAATTAATTAATTATTTTATATTTTATATTTTACCTTTTTCAGAAATCATTTTTAAACAATTTTAAAACTCATTATAATTTTTTTTATAGAATAACAAAGAAAACAAAACATTAATTCATTTATTAAACACTAAAATATACATTAAAATAATTGTGAAAGTCTAGCAGTAACAATTTTTCATATTGGAAAAAGCACATCATTTTGATCACCTTTATATCCTTGTATTGCTATTGTTAAATACCAGTTTTCCTGTTCTTTGAAACCTGTTTCTGTAAATGCATCATAATATTTGGTATATTGACTGGTGAATAATGCATTTTCATTACATTTTAAATTCGAATCGATATTTTTGAAAACCGTATCAATATTCTTTATATCTATCACTTAGAGTGTCTCAGCGAGAGATTGAAATTGAGTTCGATGGAGTTTGACTGGATTCGATAATTGCATATTGATAGGCTCCGTTAAGAAATACATTTTATAATTGTGGAACATCTGAACTGGTTGAACATTGTGAGCAGAGCTCACTATTTTCAAGATCATGTTTGATTTATGATCTTTATAAGGTTGTAACGAGCTTTATACCCTTGATATATACTGATTAAACAATAAGAATCATGCATGTACGTATTTCTATTATTATTATTATTATTATTATTATTATTATTATTATTATTATTATTATTATTATTATTAATTAATTAATTAATTTTAACAAAGCTAATGCGTGATCACATGATTTACACTGCATCACATGATTCACAAAGCCAGTGATAATGCTTGGCTGTATGTAATGTACAAAGAAAACACATTCATACTTTTGTTTGTATGTGATTTACAAAGAACACATACATCAAAATCTCTCACCTACCTAAATCTGATTCTCTTTATAAACATTGACAATTTTGTCACAATTAATTCAAAATTTCAAAATGGCAGGTCGAAATAATATTTTAAAAAGTCTTCTGACTTCCGAAACCGGTAAGGATTTTTTAATTTAATTTTAATTTTATTATTTATTATTTTAGACTGGTTTTCAACAATGCAGAATCAGATCGACGGAGTTAATGAATTTGAAAGAGGTAAATTTTAAATTAATTTCGGCTTATTTAGGTTTATTTTAGAAAATGAAGTTATCTGTATAGATGATAGCGAAGATGATGATATCAATTATGATAAATTTTAATTTTATTTTTTCTTAGAAAACATTTTAGTAGATTTGGATCATGAAGAGTTTTCGGTGAATAATGATTTTTCTGTGGATGATGATTTTTCGGAGAAGAATGCCAACATTGACGTGGATGATGATTCTGCCCACATTGACGTTGATGATGATGATAAATGTTAGTTTTTTATTATTTATTATTTTTTTATTATTATTATTGGTATTTTAATATTATTATTAACATTTATTATTGGTGGGTTACAGGGTTTCGAATCTTGCTTATCTTATGGCTGCCCCAGTAACGCCATACAAAATGATTCTAACCGCCACTTGGCACCCGTTGCTAGGCAACGTTGGTAATGTGTTCAAGTGGTGGATTGCCCGCAAAAAATGAGTGTTATTGCTAATACTATAATTGGAGTAACTAAGGTGGCCGAGGAAGTAGAGTTCGCTTCGCGATAGGCCAATTGAGCAGGGGCGAAGACTAGAGGGTAGGCCACCGCTGCTCCCTCCTGACAGGCGGATAAAGCTACCTCTAACCCCTTGATTTGGGTTTTTAGGCCCTGCACTAACTGCTTTTCTTCTGCCCATCCCTTCTGGGCCGCAGTTAGCTTTTGGTACAATCGTTTGCTTCTCGTGGGCTCGATCCATGTTGCTTTAATTCGCTGTGTTTCTTGTACTAATTGAATGAGTTGTTCGTGAAGATTCTTATTTGCCTGTCTTGCTTGGGTCAATTCATGTTGGAGCAACTTTATGGGGTCCATTTCTAAAATAGTAAGGGTTGAATTTCTTTGATGATCATTAATGACAATTAGGTTTAAGTTCAAACATATTTATGAAATAAAATTTACAACAATAATAAAAGAAGAGAATTGGTCTATAACACTAATATTATAATAAGGGGTTCATATCATTTACACAATAGTCAATCGTCTGCGAGGAATCGCTTAATCCCTTCTTCTGAGGAATAACCAGGGATCACGAACACTGGCCTTTTGAGGTTCCGAACTGGTCTTGGGGACGGTGGGTATTTGCTGGCTAATCGTCCTGCCACCAAATCATCTTTGACGTTGGCCAGGTGTGCTGTTGCCCTTGCCACATCTGCTTCGACTTGGCGCTGGTGTTGGAGGAGGCCCTCCAGGAGCTCCTGGGCAGGGTTGGGCTCCTCAAACGGCTTCCGGAACTGCCGCATGAATTTCTCCGTCGATATGTCTTCGTACGGGTCATCTTCAGGCATGTCAGGGCATCGCTCTTGATACACCCGGTTCCATGCCTGCCTCCATTGTTCCACGACATGAGCAGGGAGTTCAACCATAGCTCCTGTTTCTCCTGAATGGAAAAATTGGTGAGATTAGCATTTTTCATTCAATGTTTCGCTTGGTATTTTAGATTGGGAGGGCTAGTAGTAGGATGTGAGCCCGTCAGATACAACCCCCCCCCACTAGCTTACGTAATTATTACGTAACATTTGACCTCTGCACGCGTTGTTGCTACCTGGAGATTGACCTTTGTCGACTAGTTGCTACCTAGTAATTGACCTTTGAAGACCTCATGATTACATAACTTGACCACTGGTCAGTGCACACTTATTATGTCACTGGTCACACTTATTATATCACTGGTCACTACTCGGAGACTAGTTACCTAACTGTTATTATGTCACGTAGTTGTGGACCAACACACCTACCTTCTAGAACCTTCCACACACCTACCTTCTAGAACCTTCCACACACATACCTTCTAGATACAGATCCGCACAGATCCGCACCGATACGCACAGATCCGCACCGATACGCACCGATACGCACCGAACAGTACCCAATAGTACCCATCATCGCCCAACACGCCTACAACTACGTCTACGACTAAGTCGTAGACTTAACAAAATCACTCACTAGTACTATTGGTATTATTATTATACTTTTTACTTCATATAAACGTATGAGTTTCGTTTACCTCATTGATTCATGTTACTTACATGTGATATATTAAAAAATTATATTTACATGAAATTTTCAATTGTTAATTATATTATTACATAAAAAATTATAAAATAATCATTAAACATAATAAATTAAGATCAAACTCGTCTTAAAAATAAATGTTCAATTCTAAATTATTTAGCTTACTGACTATTTTGTTAGTAGTATATTACATAACAATTTTATCAAAATAATCATAAAACTTTATTAATTTTCATGAAAATTTAAGTTTAAAAGCACTATAGTATATTGATAGTTTATTTAATTAAAATCAAGTCACTCAAAACTTAAATTTTATCACTGGATTTACAAAATTTTAAGAAAATAATTCAACAAGTTTAAAATTTCAACTAAATATAAAAAATTAAATTATGCCAGATTTACTTTACCAATTTCTATAAAATTTTAAATTTACAGCAAATAAAATATATATATTTATTTTCTATTAAAAAATTTAATTTTTAAAATAAAAAATAATTCGCCCACTATAGGAGTTGAACCCAAGACTCAACGAATTATTACCGACACCAGACTGTTACAAGTCTCATTTAATAATAATTACAAAACAATAGAATAAAAAGACAAACACATTTACAAGACAACATTTATTTAAATAAAAGCTTCAATATCTTCATTGGCATTGATACCTAAATAATGCCCGAATGCAAAACTTTTGTTTTTACCTACCCACTGACGTTTATCGTCGTTGTTACTTAAAGCAATTTTACTATTTTTAAAAGTAAACAACTGATGATTTCTCGTCCCTATTCTCGTTTGAGGAACAGAAAAAATTATATCGTTTCTATAACAATCAAGATAAGAAAGATGCTTTATTTCAGTTCCTTCCAAAGTAATTCCCTTTGCTTTATTACTTTCAGTTTCACCTAAAAGACTATAGCATTTTGGTCGTAAGAAAACCCATTCCTTATATCCAAGTCCCTTACTCTCATCTTTGAATTTACCAATTACTGAGTCAAGTTTTCTTGAATACAAAGGATGACTAATATTATAATTCGAAGTGTCCAAAAGATTATCCGAAACCATTGCAGGTAAAAGAGTACTTAATTTACAGTTTTTAATTTCAAGAAAGAAAGAGTCAGTATCGCCAGCAACAATGTCAATCCTACAATTGAAAAGATTCCTATATTTCTCTAACTCAAGATACTGGAGCTGATACATCCGTAATTTCGATAAATCAAGAACCGTTTGACCGATATAACTAGGTCGGTCTAAACAAATTAATTCTTTATTTAGATGAGCTGCTATTAGATCATCGTCAATCTTTATACACTTTTTGAAAGACGGCTTTGATGAATAAGTAACCATCTTTTCAAATGAATTACATAATCTTAAATTCATTCGTTTTTTAAGATTTTCCACAGATTTTCCATAAAGACTATTATTTAAAAGTTTGAAATAGTTCTTATCAAGATTATTTGTAGCATCTGCTCTCAAACAAGTGTTTGTATCAATATACTCTTTAAAAATCTTTGCCTGTTTAAACCTTATAGCTCTATGAATCTTAACAACCTTAACACCAAGAGAAACAAACATCTTTAGAAGTCTCCAATGAATAACATAGTTTTTCTTGGGATGATGGGTCAGCATTAATTTTTCAACTTTAGAATCCGGTGGATACATCTTTTCTGGTGCCACAGGGAATTTATCCAAAAACTCATGTATACTTTCAGGAATTTCGAGATCAACTTCCATCGTGTAACCATATGAAAGCGTTTCAATATCTGTACTCATACACTCATCCAAAATAGAATCAAGATTATTAATTACCCAACTAAAATCACCGAAAGGAAGACTTTGGCTAAGAGCCCAACCATACAGATTGTTGATATCAATATACAACAATTTTGTATCATCAGAAGTTTTAACATAATGTTTATTCACAAATGTTATTCCACCTCTTATCCCTCCTTCATAGAAATTATACATTTCCATATCTGTAAGGAGTTCGATGGGTTCTTTCAATGTCATCAAAGCAGAAGCCCAACTCATTCCAGGTATACCGTAAAACTTTAAGGGATCTAAACCGTTATGTGCAATACTCTTTGAACGAAATTGTTGAAAAAAGTCAGCAAGAAGAAATACATCTAATTTCAAGTATATCATCATATAATCTAACAAGGTATTACAATTATTCTCAGTCCAAATCTTTTGAGCTCTCGAATATTGTGATTCTGTCACCCCAGGCCAAATTGGTGGTAATTCAAAAGTTGTTTCCAAGATTTTCAAACTCTTTGCAAAATTATAAGGAAAGATACCTTTACAACCCATTATTGAACCAGTAAATACTGAATCTGTCAAAGGAAAGTTAGAAAGAGTTTTAACTGCATTGTCTAATGATGCGCTAACAAACTGATAACTATCAATGAACCTAACTGATACTTTATCGATATGCGCTATTAACGATATAAACTTTTCTGTTGTAGTTGGAATGATATTCAAACCCCAAGAAGGAAAACTACTAAGACCATACTTCAAAATGTGATGAAGGTCATAGCCCCTAAGATTATGAAAAATAACAGGTAAATGCTGACGATTTCTTCTAACATTACGACAAAGACTACAAGCAGCCCCAAGATAACGACCTGAAAAGTGTTCGTAAACTTTAACACGATTTCTAATGGGTTTCTTACAAAGATAACAATTCAAGCAAGACTTAAAAGCATTTTCCTGATTAAATGATAGCGGAATAATGTTTGAATCACTAAAAAGATCAAAATAAGGTTGTATAATTGTCACCGCAATTTCCTCTATCTTTTTCAAAAATTCCAAGACACAATCTAAACCAATGAAACTAAAATATGATTTAGTATTATTAAAGTTATTAATTAATAATAGTCCTGCTGATATTGGTAGATGTTTCTGATGAAATCTTATGTCAATGGGTAAAATTGACTCAAAGTCTGCATAAATTACAAATGGTGGGGTTACTGTTTTTGAGTAATCACTAAACTCTAAATATTTATTTTGAGGAAGAGTGTATAAAGTTGTTCCTACCTGATTTTTGGTACATAATGCATAATGACTGTTAAAAGCATCTTGCAAACGAAAACCATTAAGACATCTAGGACACCATTGACATTGTATTCGTATGCTAACTACATCATTAATATGTGAATTCATTAAGCGTTGCAAGTCAATTACAGCAGTATAATGATATTGGTCATCATTTTCGAGAAGTAAAAGATACAAAGGATCAACATCTGTCACTTTAGTGCGATGAATAATATCCAAATGAGGGTGGTGAGGAACAAAATCGTCATTTTCATTTTCATCATTATTAATAACAGTTGGGTTATAAGACAAGACATTAATTGCAAGACCTGGATTCTTTTCCTCAAACCTACTTATATTGCATAATCTCATAGGACAGTCATCTATCTCATCATAATTTAATTCATTCAAGAAGTTAGTATAACTATACATATTACTACGATTATTTACAAGAACGTCATGCTTCAATAAAGCCAAGATACTATATATAAAACAAAGATTGTCACTATGCTTAATATTAATAATTGCTCTTTTTCCTTTAAGCGCAATAGGAGTTTCAATAAAACCGTGAGCAGTTAACCTATTCATTTGGGAATATTTAGTCAAGATAAAATGAATTTCTCGAATTCTAGAAATAGTCCATCCACTACCTAATTGAGTAAATCTTTCTATTTTTTCATTTAATTTTCTAACTCCTTCAACAAGAAAATTATCTGAAAAGACCTCGGCGTTATTAGATATAAATTCATCTTTAGTTATATCATCTTTCTCAAATTGGATATTTACAGCAAATTGAATTTTAACGTTCCCCATTTTATTAATTTCAATTTTTAGCCGGGTTATAATTCTATCTGTTAATGTTATTTGATTAACATTAAATTCATCAATATTAAATTTTATTAATTTACGAGATCCTCTTAAATCTAATTCTACAATTGGGTCATTACTAATATCTACAGAACCACCTATTTGTATGTTTTCCTCATCATCACTGATTACAATTACTTCATTTTTAGTTATTTTAGACGTGCCTAAATTCAAACTAACATCAGATTTTCTTTTCTTAATTTTAAAATCGTCAGCCTTAAAAATCAAACGAAAGAAATCGAGTTTATTCTGTTTAAACTGTGTCAAGTGAACCTTATGATCAGAAAAGAAATCAAGATAGGGTTGGGCATGGTAAGTTTTGCACGCGGGACATATAAATATTTCAATGCCGTTGAACTGATGACGATAATATTTCTTCATTAGGTCATGGCATTCATCACTATGATTCATGGATGAATTACAGTACTGAGGGTATAAATTGCCTATTTATATAAAAATTAATTATAAGTGAAAATTATTTTTGAAAATTATGGTGTAATTATTATATAATGAAAAGTTATTTAGAAAGTTACTAAATTTCTAACCTTTTAATATGAAAAGGTTAAACTATTTTCAACATTATGTAAAAGGTTAAATAAATTATGTAATTAAATATTTATAAAAATAAACAGTTTACTATCAAATTATCAATCTAAACTATTCATTTTTAAAAATTTTTAATCACTAATTTATATACCTAATTTTAAATCAATAATATAACTCGAATTTAAAAGAAATATTTTTTAAAATATAAAAAAAAAAAATTTAATTCTTTATTTAAATTATTACTTAAAAACAATTTTAAAATTCAAAGAATACTTACATTTAATTTTCTTCCCATTTAATTTTTTATTAATATGGGGCATATTTAATGATGAATTTTGAAGATTGTTGTTAAAATTTTGCATGTTTTGAAGATTATGGTTAAAATTTTGCATGTTTTGAAAGTTTGGATTGGCAAATTGGAAATTTGGATTGGCAAATTGGAAATTTGGATTGGCAAATTGGAAATTTGGATAATACCAAGGCATGTTAGTATATGGCATATTCTAAATAAATAATTAATAAACATTTAATTTAAATTTAAATCTTACAAAGTTAGCATTCATATTCTGCCAATACATTTGATTAGGAACGTTATTAGAATTCTAAATAAATTTAATAATTTTCAAATAAAATTTAAAATTTACCATATGATTTGTATTTGGTATTTGTTTTGAATTATTGATATTGGATGAATTATTATTCTAAATAAAATAATAATAAAATTAAAATTAAAATTAAAAGTTTTACCATATTGATTATTGCTCGAAATTGGGTATATATAAAAAGTGACCATAAAATGAAAAATATATCCTCATATATGAATAATTACGTTATCACCACTACAATAGATTAACCAATCAAAACACAGTAAATTGCATACATATATTTTTAATATTTCAGATAATCTAAAGCACCAAGTAAACAGTTTTTATAAGCACAATCATCATCGTGCTCATAAAATGGACAAGATATGTTTCTTGGAAAACTCTGATATTCTTTTAATGAATACACCTAATTCTGTTTTTACACGAATTATTTTTACACGAATTTGAAATAACACGAGTAAATACGAAAAAATATTTCTATTTTTACACGACATAATTTGAAATAACACGAATACAAAAAAAACAAAATTACTTTTTTTACATGAATTATTGGATTTAACACGTTTTTTTTCAATGAATTTTTTTAAAGTAAAAAGAGAGCAACTCACCACGATGACAGTCAACTCACCACGCTAAAATAGCTTGAACTTTACTAGAACAATTTTGTACAAGTAAATTTCAAGCAAGTAAATTTCAAGCATCAGCTGTTTTGTTTTGTTTGTTTACACACAATTTAGTTCCTATTTGACAATTATAATTGAAAGATCGTTAGTTTTTGCTGATTTTTAACAAGTGCTAAGTAAAATCTACTGATGTCCCAACACAGTCGGCTAGAAATGATAAAGATTAACAAAATCATTCCAGTGATGGCAGTGATATTGTAGTCTTTCGCAAACGTTTACGTTTATTATCAGACAGTGACAATAAATAAAATTGTTTAATGTTTAAATTTTTCTTATGGTTGTACTTTATGTTATTTAAGTTTTTTGGCAATGAATTTCTGGTATTATTTTTTTTATGAAATCTAAATTTTAATTTATTTTATTATAATTTAGTTTATTTAATAAATTAAAACGAAAATAAATTCTTAAAATAACTACAACAATATTTTTTTATATTATTTAGTCTAATTTTAACTTATTTTTTGAGGTCTAGAACCAATCTATTATTTTTGTACTTGGCCAGTATCTTTTTTTACACGATTTTTTTTTACACGAATTTCTCGGGAACCATTCTATCGTGTAAAAACAGAATTAGGTGTACTTTACAATTCTCAAAGATGGGAAATATATTTTTAAAATCTTTTCTTTTGTTTCATCTGTCACATAGAAAATAGCTGTTTTTCGATCAGAACCGATAGTACTTAATATACACGTTGGACAGGTTTAGTAAGCAAAATTCTGTTTTGTTCTTACATGTCAAATTATGCCAATGATTTGCCTTTAGTTGGTTTGAATTTAAGACAAATTGGTAATGTGGTAACTCCTTCCTTCCAATAGTTAGTGAAATAAAAAAAGTTAAATCCTTAGAAAATAATATAATTAATGAAAATCATAAAGAAAGTGAAAATTTAAAAGAACGTAAAAATAAAATTGATCAACTTTTAATAAAAGTATTTAAAATGAATGTTGATGAAATCGTCGATGTAATTTTGGATCAAATTTCTATTAAAACTGTGCCAACACACAAACCTTACTTGGGCAATATAGAAAGAGTAGAATCTCAAATTAATAAAAGTAATTTAATTAAAAATTTCAACAGTGACATGAAAACCATTGTAAACACGATCATCAATGATGTAGATGTGGATGTTAGACCTAAATATGAAAACATTATAACGAATTTTGAGCACAAAATTCCTTTAGACCGAACTTGGGATAAGGTGTTTAAATTTTGTAATCGTTCTGATAAAAAACTTAAACTTAAATATTTATCGAATTCTGAGGTATTATTTGAGCTCAAGAAAGCTGACAACACAAGTCCTGGTGTTGATGGTATAAAATATCGAGACCTGGTGATGCTGGATCCCGAGGGTAAACTACTAACTTTTTTATTTAATAAAATTATTTCTAAAAAGGTTATACCAGATAGCTGGAAATCCTTTAAAACGTTGCTAATTCCAAAACCCGGTAAAGGTGATAAATATGATAGTGTGCCATCTTGGCGTCCAATTGCACTACTTTCAGTTATCTACAAACTGTTTGCCTCTTGTTTAGCTAATCGTTTAACATTTTGGATAAATAAGAACAATCTGTTGCATATCGGTCAGAAAGGTGGCTCTAGACACGATGGATGTGTGGAACACAATTCAATTCTTTCGTCAGCTTTAGAGCACTCTAAATACAGCAAGAACTCTCAACTTGCTATTGCTTGGCTTGACATTAAGGATGCTTTTGGGAGTGTTCCTCATGCCTACATGTGGTCTTTACTTCGATTTGTTGGGGTTGATGAGGAATTTGTGACTATTCTTGAGAGGATGTATTCCGATACAAGTACTTTCTATAGTTGTGGTCCTATCTTGACTCCAAATATTGCAATCAGACAAGGTGTTAAGCAAGGATGTCCTATCTCTATGATATTGTTTGCTTTAGCAATTAATCCAGTTCTTGAAGCAGTATCCGGATCTAAATGTGAACCATTTATGATTGGTGAATCTGCAGTTAAAATCCTTGCGTACGCTGATGACATTGCTCTTGTATCAAAGTCTGCTTACGACTTACAGAGAGTAACAAACATTGCTGTTGTAATTGCATCTGAAATTGGCTTTGAATACCGTCCTGAAAAATGCGGTTATATCGAACTTCCTCTTATCGAAACAGAAAGTCAAATTCTTATAAATGACATTAAAATTAAAAGATTAGCTTCAAGTGAATTCTACCAATATCTTGGAGTGCCTGTGGGTGAAGAAACCGATCAGAGTCCATATGACATTCTTAAGAAAGTTGTTTCTGATACTAGGAAAATTGCTGACTCTGACTTACTTGGATGGCAAAAACTGAAAGCGTACAAAATCTTTTTACATTCTCGTTTAGTATTTCCTTTTAGAACACGAGAGATTAAAACAAGTGCACTAGCAAAATCCAATGCCAACAATAATCTGACTGTAAACATCACTAGCCAATTAAGAAATTGTTTTAGGAAAATAATGTCTTTGCCTAACCACTCTGAAGTATGTTATTTTTATAATTCAACTGAAAACGGAGGGGCAAACTGTGTTGATCTACTTGACGAATACCACACACAGACAATAACACACTTTTTCCGACTTTTTACTTCTAATTGTGAATTTGCGAGAAAAGTTAACCTTGATTCTTTGAACTTTGTAGCTGGTCCGCGACTTGGTATTATCAATCCGACTTTGCAAGAAACGTTTGATTGGATCAATGGGAAAGAGCCAAAACCTTGGCATTCTGGTAAGAAAACTCGTTTTCAGCGAGCTAGAATTGCGATTGCTTTTTTTAGGAAAAGAACATGATATTAATATTATGTTCATTGTCACCAAAGGTCAACCTTCACTCTTTATTACATCAGAAAAACGTGGGACATTTATTCTTACTCTGTGACTCGTATCTTTCGAAATGGGAAAAAGGCTGCACTTCAAATTTCATTGCCTCAGCCATTAAACTTTCACCAAAAATTAATAAAGCTATTTATCGAGGTGACATTTCTGAGTTTGCTTGGCACTTTATCCATCGTGCTCGTACAAATACTTTGTCCATCAATGCAAAACCACATAATAAAGGTAATAAAAGACTGTGTCGATTATGTCACACTGAAGACGAAACAATGTCGCATATTATTCAATCTTGTAAAATCCATTTGACTCTTGGTTCTGAGAGGCACAATGATTGTCTTGATCTGATTTCGTCTCACTTGTCGAAAAATTCAAATTTGATTGTTGTTGTTGACCATGTATGTTCACTTGTTCCGGAATAGAAAGAGCGAGTAGATTTAATGATCACTGACATGGTGCGGAAAAAAATATTTTTAGTTGACATGAAATGTCCATGTGATACAATTAATAATTTTGCACTAGTAGATCTTCTTAATTTACAAAAATACGATTCGTTGAAAATGCAAATACAAGATGCCAAACCTGACTTCAAAGTGGAGCTTGATACATGTATCATCGGCTCTTTAGGTTCCTTTCCTCCAAAGACTCCTGAATTACTTTTAAAGATTGGAGTTGATCGAACTCACCTGAAAGGTTTATTAAAAGATTGTGCGCTAAGCAATATTTCACATTCTGCTAGACGGTGGCACTACCACAAGACGGGTATTTTGGTAAATCTTGAAAAATTTCGATTTAATTAATGTTTGAGTTAAAATTGCCATTTGACTTGTGTATGTGATTTATTGTGTTAATTAATGAATTCCACCCTCTTCCAGGGAAAGGTTTAACTTTGCATAAAATTAAACTCTCTGTCTACACTTAGTAGCAAATTAATCTAGAATGAAGAAGCCTGATGGTATTTTTCCCATATCTGCTGAAAACTTAGTTCTGAAGGATGGAAATAAAAGCAGATAAAGATTCAATATTCGATAAAGAAATGGACCTCAACAATCAATGTCAATTATCAATAATAAATCTGGGCAGATGTCAAAAGGCGATAATCAAATGCTGAATTCCAATGACCGAATCTACTTTGATGTCTTAGATTTGTGATCAGCTTCCACTACAAAGGTGCTGCATCAAAAGCCAATGGAGATTCAATGCCGGATGAAAATGCCGATGAAAGGGAATCAGAGCCGAGGACAATTTAGAGAAAATTCGATTGCAACTGCGTCAAGAGTTCCTCAACAATAAGATGAAATATCGAAACTCAATTGGATCTTTTGTTTTTGGAGAGTCTCAGAACGGCAAGCTCCATGTAGAGCTGTGTCCAATATGAAAAATTCAAAATTGTTATATTAATAAATTTTTATATGAGTGATTTTGTTAAGTCTACGACTTAGTCGTAGACTTAGTCGTAGACGTAGTTGTAGGCGTGTTGGGCGATGATGGGTACTATTGGGTACTGTTCGGTGCGTATCGGTGCGTATCGGTGCGGATCTGTGCGGATGGGTGTGTGTGTGAAATGTTTAAGAACCAAAGGTTCTAGAAGGTATGTATGTGGAAGTTGGTATGTGTGTGGAAGGTTCTAGAAGGTAGGTGTGTGGAAGCTTCTAGAAAGTATGTATGTGGAAGTTGGTAAGTGTGTGGAAGGTTCTAGAAGGTAGGTGTGTGGAAGGTTCTAGAAGGTAGGTGTGTTGGTCCACAACTACGTGACATAATAACAGTTAGGTAACTAGTCTCCGAGTAGTGACCAGTGATGTAATAAGTGTGACCAGTGACATAATAAGTATGCACTGACCAGTGGTCAAGTGATGTAATCATGAGGTCACCAAAGGTCAATTACTAGGTAGCAACTAGTGGACAAAGGTCAATCTCCAGGTAGCAACAACGCGTGCAGAGGTCAAATGTTACGTAATAATTACGTAAGCTAGTGGGGGGGTTGTATCTGACGGGCTCACATCCTACTACTATGGCTACCTTGTGATTCGCGATTGCACAAAATTTGTCGTTCAAAGAAGAGATGGGGTTAACTCGAATTCAAATATGTTAAAACTCACGGGACTCGAAGTTGAACGCGTGTCATTGACCGATCTGGTAATGCGTTTGGAAACTAGGAGAAACGATACTTCGAAGCTACTGGGTTACGAGTTCTCATGCCGTACGAGCCATTCGAGAAAAATCTTGACTGATGTTGAGAAATAACAAAATGCAGTTCGTTGATAGTTTTGACTTATTTAGGTTACAAATGGTTCATATATTGCTAACCCTTTGAGTTTGTATACCTTTAAATTATTCAATTAGATATAGGTAAATTCGAATATCAATACGAGTTAAAGGAAAAATAACTAAATAATTTTCAAGAAAATTTTACAAAATATTTTGAACATTCATCATTTTCTGGGTAGAACGGACTTGAAGTGGTCTATCTTTTATGAAATAATCGTCAAATACTTAAATATTTATATAACTTTTAAACTAAAGTGATTTTAATAATCACCGTTGGATTTATTCGAAAAAATAAAACAATTATAAAGGTCACAGAATCTATACTTAGTGTTTAGTTCCTGGATCAATTCAAACACCGAAGTCGGATGTGGTATAGCGATCTAACGATTCGACTGAAGAATTTAGACGGAAGTACTTGAGAGGGTCGCCGAGTCGGTATCGTAATTTCCACAAAATTGATTTCAATTTAGTTTTCGTCAGACAAATTTTCTCAAGTAATCAGGACTGAGGTCCTCGCGTAGAATTTGCCAACTGTGTATTCATGGTGCTGTAGATCAATTAGGATTACGGAAGGTGCATAATGACAAATGAAAGATTGATTGTCATGCTTAATCAGGAGTTTGGAATCTAGCTGGTACGGGAGTATCATGATGCGTTATCAGGGATGACTTATTTGATCGTTGTCTTTAGTTCGGAACGTTTTCTTACGAACTTGAGTTTCCTACCGGCGGACGACGTAGTTCCGATGCTGGGTTGTTTCTAAGGCTCGTACATAATCATAATTGGTTATTATAATTACTTGAAACTTACGCATTTGCGGGGCTCCTGCAATATTCATGGATTGACGGGTTAAATCTTCATCTAAGATGTTGGACGAGTGCATAATTTGTCGAGTGAAAACAAATGACGTACTCTGTTATCGGTGATAAGTATATTGACGAATGTGCGGGTGGATGAATCGATTGGCAGGAAGTGAACGTCAATCGCAGTTCGATCACAGTGAATTGTTTATATCGACGGAAATAGCAGTTTGTAAATATTGTTTATTTTATCACTCGTAATTTTCCAATTTATTTTAGATAAGTGGACTTTCAAGATCGTGCGTTCATGGAACATTTGGTGAGTTATACGTTTCAGTTAAGTTGAATAATTTTTTATTAACACTTTTAAGGAAAAACTCCTACATCTATCGTGGGTTTCAAGCGGATGTCGTCTCCTGCACTTGGAATTTATGTGGGATTTATTATTCAAAAGGAATCATGTAGTAAGCCTTCTTGATTGAACATTTCATGTAATAAAGTTTGATTGTTAAATCTTGATTTTTTCGTAATTTGTGTTAATTTGTTCTAATTAATAAACTATCTTATTCCGTTTATTTTATTTTTATCTAGGAATTTATATTACCTAATGGAACATTTGGTTTTTAAACTAGTAAATCCCGCTACTCTTACCCACAAGTTATTTTCTGCTCGAATCGAGGAATCTCTTTATCAATGAATTCGATTAATTTGCGTTACATATTTTTCTTTACAATTTGCTGGATTGCTAACTTCTTGAATTTAATAAATTATTTATTTTTGTGTTTTATCAATAATCAAATCTTATTCTATTTTCCTTAAGGGTTTACTTGACTTTTATCCGAGAATTAATTTAGTTTATTCGAGTTATTTTAGATCTTAATTAGTAAATCGCTTGGTTTTATCTATTTCGTAAATCAAGGATTTCTACTATTTCGCTTTAATTCCCGAATTACATTAAAAAAGATTTTGTTCGTTAAATAATGAGTTACTTTAATTTTACTTAACAATTATATTAATGAAATTTAATCAATGCTGTACCTATTTTCCTCCATGATCGTTTTACTTTTAATCAACAATAATAATTTAATTGATGAATTACTTGTTTTTCTCAGTAACTACTCCATTTTCAGGTTACAATAATTTAATTAATTACTTTAGCTTCTACTTTATTTGCTTTAATCTTTATCCATAATTTAATTTAATTAATCAATGAATTACTTGTTTAATAATTTCTACTAATTTATTTCAAAACGTAAATTCCATTTAATTGTATTAGTAATTTTTATCTAATTTACTTCAAAAATATTAAGTCAGTTTAATTGTACCAATAAGTTTTTCAAATATTAATTCAAAATTTGCTATATCAACGATTTCACTTTAATTTAGCCCCCGTACCGTTCCCCTTTAATAAGCTTTAGGCGCATATTGTGTTCATATTATATTTACTGAGTGCCCACTGGACTACTCGGTGTGAGATTTTTAGCCGTGTATAATATAAATTTTAGGTCGATTTTATAGAAATGAGAAACGAGGAAGCAGGCATAGACTTCTTCCTTATTTCTCGTTTCATCTATAGGGATAATATTGACGTTCCAACCCTGCGTTCCGCACGCCGGGTCTTCACGGGCACAGATCATTGGCGATATTCCACGCACTTACACGAATCTGACTTGTATGTAGATTTTATTTACTTGCGTTATGTGTCGGCTGTGGGCCGGAAAAATTTCGACAGTTTAATTTAATTTATGAAAACATATATAAAATAATTTATGTATATCAATAATATTTATTAATTATGAACAAAAAAATAACATAATTACCCCTCATAACCATTCCAAAATTGCATACAATAGCATAAAATAACATAAATGCCTCTCTCCCCACGTCGACGCCGAGCAGAGCTCTGCTGAGATGCAATGAACGTGACGTGGAAAGAGGGTTCCAACATAAATATTTCTCACCTAAAAATTCTGAAAGTAAAATTCTTGAACAAAATTAAACGATTTCAAAAATGGTTTTAGATTTTTAAAAACTGGTTAGTTTCGAAAAACGGTTAAGATTTTCAAAAATGGTTTTTAAATCAGTTTGAAAAATGGTTAAGTTAAATGTGAAAATGGATCAGTATATATACCTATTTTTCTCGCATGTGAAATTTGATGCAGTAAAACAAAATTTGACCTTGTTATTTTCTAGTAAATTCTATTCTTTATTTTTATTATTTTTTGATTTATTTTTATAATTTTTCATTTAGAATTTTTATTGAATTATTGCTAATTCAAATTTTTCGATTTAAATCTCACTTTAATGAACTTTTATTAATTTTTCAATTTGGTCGAATTTGTTGTGTTTTCTTGTTATATTTGTGTTGGTATCGTGCGGATCTTGGTGCGTTTTGTTATTATTTTAATTTATTTTTATGTTTATTATTTTATATTTTTAATTCTCTTTTTTCTCATATTTGATAGGTTTAATTGATGTTTAATAGGTTTATTTAAATCTGCATGTTATGTTTGCGTGTGTGTTACTGATCCATTTAAACATTTTCCAAGGCCGTTTACGTTCTGGCCCAACATTATTATTTAATGCATATGGATTAAATAAAAACAAATATTAATAATTTATTGAAATTTATATTGATTGAACAATTTATTTAAATTTGTTATCGAAAACCTATATTTATGATATATTTGTTATATTTATTCAAATTTGTGATAATGTTAGAATTAATGAAATATTTAAAATTTTGATAATTATTGAAAACCTATATTTATGATATATTTATTTAAATTTGTGATAATGTTAGAATTAATGAAATATTGAAACTTGTGATAATTATTGAAAATCTATATTTATGATATTGAAAACCTAATAATTGTAATGTTTATATAAAAAGTTATTAAAAAGTTATATTTATCAATTTTTAAAATATATATTTTATCAGGTCAATTATATCCGAAATATTGCATCGTTTCAACATGTTCATTCGGTAAAATGTCATAGTGAAATGAAGCGATACTACGGCCATAAATTCTTTGGCATCAATTTTTTCATATGACCAAATGCAAGACTGCCCAAGATATAAAATATTTAGAGTTTTATAAAGGGCACTCTACCCACTTAAATCAATTTACTTTAAATAAAAAATCTCTAATTCGAAAAATAAATAAACGAAATAATAATAATAATAATGTTAATAACAATAATAATAATAACAACAACAATGATAACAATAATGAACGAAATAATACATGGAGACATAATAATAATAGTAATAATAATAATAATAATAATAATAATAATAATAATAATAATAATAATAATGAACGAAATAATACATCAAGACATAATAATAAACGACCTGCTACAAATATTCTGTGTGTTCCTTCTAAAATTAAAAGGGTTGAAATCATCATTAGCGATGATAATGATGATAATAATCAAATAGGGGGTTCGATTAATGTTGATAATGAACCTGAAATAAGGTTAGATTTAAATGGAACCCATAAAAGTATTAGATTCGATGTTGAACACGAAAATCTAATTCAAATTTCCTTAACAAATAAAATAATTAACAGATTAAAATCTGAAATACACAAAATGGAGTCATTTAAAATACAATTCACCCTTCTTATACAATTCGAAAAAGGCGGTGAAATTAAAGATAACTTTTTTAGTAATAAGGCAGAACTTTTTTCTGATAATTTTCTGCTTGATGGGATTACTAAATTAAATAATAAAATAGAACGTTTCACATATTTAGGGAGTGGATGGCGGGTTGTTAAAATCAAAGAAATTGATTTAATATTAACTAAATCTTATCCCATAAATAGATTAGCTGGCCATAGTTATATCCCCACACCAAGATATTTATCTGGTAAAAAAGCTATAGTTAATGTTCAAAACAATGACCATCGTTGTTTTATATATAGTATATTAGCCCTTTTAAAACGTAATGTAGTTCGCACTCATAGAAACAGAGTTACTTCTTACGAGAATTATTTTGACGAATTAAATTTTGACCCTATTGACGATTGTCCTATGAGACTTTGTAATATACCCAAGTTCGAGAGAAAGAACAAGGACTTAAACCTTGTTATAAACGTTTTGACGTATAACGTAAAACCGTCTAAAATTCCTCAAAATGATGATATAAATTATATCCCCCATCATCCTTATTTAGATATATTTTACCTTTCCAAGGTTACTGACGGTACACCTATTTATTTAATTCTTTTAGAGAACAGCGATAATTATCACTATACGGCTGTTTTTGATTTGGATAAATTAATGAACTACCATGCGAATACATCTTGCAATATTCAAATCTCTGTATATTGGTGTCTCCATTGTCTTAATGCCTTTAGATTAAAATCGGCATTTGACACCTATGTTTCCCTGTGCATTAAAAATCAAACAGGCACTACCCTTTATACGTTGCCTAAAAATAAATATTTAAAATTTTCTAATTATGCAAAAACTATTACCCCGACAGTCGTAATTTATGCGGATTTGGAATCAATTTTACCACTGGTATAAGGCATCATCAAATACACATGCCGATAGCAGCAGGTCTACTATTAATTAATAACTATACAAATACAAAACAATATTATAATTTTATTGGCGATGATTGCGTTTTGGCGTTTTTGAAAATGATTGATGAAATCGCTCTTTCGATTGTAATGCCATATTACGAGGTTCATTGTCAAAAAACTATAGGACAACTTTCTTTCAATGAGGAACGAGAGTTCAAGGAATGTCGCACTTGTTATTTGTGTAAAAGGTTTATTAGGGATAAAGTTAAGGATCATTGTCATTTCTCAGGTAAGTATTTAGGGGCTGCTTGTATGAAGTGTAATGTTTCTCGACGAATCCAGAAACAATTACCTGTGGTTTTTCATAATTTGAGGTGATATGATGGTTTAAAGTATAGTTTAAATAATTTTTCTTCTTGGGAATTAAATATTATTCCGACAACTTCTGAAAAATTTATCTCGATCATCGCGAACATTAATAAATTGCCTGTTCGTTTTATAGATAGCGTGCAATTTGTTAATTCATCTTTAGCAAAAGCGGTTAAGACACTTACTGATTTGCCTTTAACTGATTCTGTTTTTGATGGCGCAATTGTTAGAGCCAAGGTTATTTTCCCTTATGACTTTGCGATATCTTTTGAGGTTCTTGAATCGACGACTGAATTGCCTCCTATTTGGGGTTCTGTATCTGCTGATGAATACGCTACAGCCCAACAAATTGGGACACAGCAAAATTGCGAGACAATGTTAGATTATATGTTAACTTACTTAAAATTAGAGGTATTCCTTCTTGCAGATTATTTTCAGCAATTTCACGCAAAAGAAATTACTTATAATAGTCTAGAACCTCTTAATTTTTATGGAATTCCTGGTATATCATGGGCGTCAGCTCTCATGACATTGCAGGAACCCATAGAACTTCTGCAGGACATGGAAATGTTTAATTTCTACGAGTGAGGAATACCGGGTGGGTTAATATTTGTTAACACGCATTATGTCGCAAGTTCTGAGGATATAAAACTCTTGTATATAGATAAAAATAATTTTTATGGTTGGGCTCTTAGCCAATATCTTCCGTATGCTGATTTTGTTTGGGTGTATGATGGTTTGGATGATGTATTAAATGAGTGCATGAATGTTGAGGATATTGAAACCCTTCCATATAGTTATACAATGGAGGTTGATATCGAGATTCCTCATTGTGTGCATGATTTTTTGAATGATTTTCCGATTGGTCCGGAAAAAATGTGTCCACCAAACTCAAAAGTTGAGAAGTTGATGCTCACGCATTGGCCTAAGAAGAACCATGTTCTTCATTGGCGGCTTCTCAAACTTTATCTTTCTCTCGGTGTTAAGGTTGTTAAAGTTCATCGCGCAATAAAATTTAATCAAGCACCTATATTTCATGCATACATTGACAAAAACTAAAAATTAAGAGCTCAAAGTACTAGCGAGCTATATAGGGACTTGTTTAAACTTTAAATAATAGTTTGTATGGAAAGTCTGTCGAAAATCTTAAAAAACGGATGAATTTGAGGTTATGCAATTCTGATAAAAAGATGATTGTATATGCCTCAAAGCCGACTTTCAGAAAATCTATCGTAATTGATGATAATCTGATTGCTGCTCATCTGAATAAGGATTCGATATGTTTAGACAGGCCTAGTTACATCGGAGAATCAGTTCTAGACCTGTCTAAACTTAGAATGTACGAATTACAATATAAGGAATTAGCGAAATACCGTAATGAATTTAATTGCGAAATAAAAATCTATGACGGCGACACGGATTCATTTTTCCTTGAGGTTAAGCATTGTAGGCCAGACACTCTTTTGCCGGCAATGATAAGAGACAACCTTTTAGATACCTCAAATTACGACCCAGCACATCCCTTGTACTCGAGAAAACTGGATTCAGTGATAGGAAAATTTAAAGTTAAGGTCTCAGTTATAAGGAGTGGGTTTTCTTAAGACTCAAGTGCTATAGTCTCTTAGGTACTAAAGATACAATGAGGGCTATGTGGGTGAAGTTGTCGAGGACAGAGATTGAGCACCAGTCATATTTAAATTGTTTTAATAATGACACAATATTCACGGTGCCTCAAACTAGGATTGGGACACGGAACCACCAATTGTTTACATTTAAGAACAATAAATTGAGCTTACCAATAAAGGCGATAAGCGTAATTGGGTGGGTAGAAATTCCAGTCTCGCGTTTGGCCATTATTTAGGAATCGATGCCATTGATGATGACCAAGTATCGCACAGCTCCAGCTATCAGAGTACTCACAGCCCAAGATATGACAGCTCCTACCAGAATAGCTGTTTCAGTCTAAACATTGACGATTTAATTTTGTCAGATTGATGTGAATACATTTTTATCGATTTATTTATTTATTTTACTTTTTATGGTTATGATTTTTTATTAATGTGATTTTTATTATTAAAATAACACATATTCTCATTAAAACTTTTCTCATATTTTAATCCATAACATGAATATCATATAAAATATATTGTATATCGATTTTATTATTACATTGTACAAACTTTTTCTATTCAATATTAATTTTATAACTTTTATATACTTTGTTGAAAATTAATATAAAATAATAATGAAAATTATAATAATAAAAACTTGTAATCATACTTTTAGTAATAATAATTTTAGTAATATTAACTTGTAATAATAGTAATAATAATAATAATAATAATAGAATAAAAATAAAAATTAAAAAATATTAAAACACTACTTATAAAAATAAGTAGTAAATTTAAATTAAAAAAGGTTTGAAAAAATTTGAATGACCTTGAAAAAATATGATTACTCATAATAATAATAATAATAATAATAATAATAATAATAATAATAATCGAATAAAAATTAAAAAAAATAAAACACTACTTATAAAAGTAAGTAGTAAATTTAAATTTAGAAATGTTTAAAAATACTATGACCTTGAAAAATTTGAATGACTTTGAAAAAATGTGGTGACTCGTCCAATAACCTTGATCTACTTTTAAATGACCTTGAAAAAATATGATGACTCATCCAATGACCTTGAAAAATTTTAATGACCTTGATAGAGTCATGGTTTTTGTTTAATTTACCTTGAAAATTATCATGAGTCATCGAATGACCTTGAACTACTCTTAAATGACCTTGAAAAAGTCATGGTCTTTGTTTAAATGACCTTGAATGAGTCATAGTCTTTGTCTTAAAATTTTTTTGTACTTTTAGACTTAGAAAAAATTTTTACCCGGGGTGGTATGTGGTTCAGCGGTGACATGGTCTAGTGGTGACATAACCATCTACTTACAAAACTCTTTATTAAAGAATACAACGATTCATCAACTTACCATAACTTTGAATAATAAATTCCAATAATGCGAGTCAGATTTCCAACGAAAATTTCCAAAAATTTCTAAAAAATATAATCAATAAAATTCCCAATAAACACTAAAATCTTACTTTTCACCCGAGTCGGCATGTGAAATAATGAAATTACATTCTAAAAATAGAACGGAATTTCTTGTTTAAATTGACAGTTTTTAAAAGTTTGAAATCTGGGATTTTTAGGTGGAAGGTACCCGAATCTCCAAATTTCAATCATATATTCGATTAAAAACTTATTATTAGGACCCCATACATATGTTACTCGACCAATTTTCTCCTGAAATAACTAAATTAAACTAAAAAAACTCCTCGAAATTGATGGAATTCTTCGTAAAGCTTACAACGTTTCACAACCCATTATATTTTGTCTAAATATGTACGTTACCTTAAGTAGATTTTCATCCTCTTTATGGCCATAAGATTATTTCAAACTCGAGTTTCAACTCAATCTAAAATTTTCTCCATTATTTTAGTGAAATCTGACCAAACTGAAACGATAGACGCAGAAAGATTCCGACAAGATGTCGCTCATTACCACAACGAGGCCCTAAAACAGATCTGAATCGATGATCTGAAGATTTCGTCAGATGGCGGAGACGTGAACTCGGCCGGAGCAGGCAAAATAAAATTAAAGCAACAGAATGAATTATTAAAGAATCAATACACAGAGATGGTGGCCGAACTAGACAAGTTAAAAAGGGAGAACTATCAACTCAAGTTAAAGGAAACGATCAGAGCAGAAATCGGGAGTCACCCCAGAACGTTCTCGAGCGTGAATCCAAGCATCACATGGCCCATCTCAAACCCCACTCTAATCAATGCCCAAAATAGTAGCGGTCCACAACAAAACCACAAAAAATGTCACCCCAGCAAAGTGGAAAGAGAAAGAAGACGCAGATTGAAGACCACTCGTCTACTGGGGCAGATAAAGAAATTTGGGCCTTCATCTTATGACATTCACCAATAATTTTGTAGTAATAATTAATAAAATATTCTGGGATTTGAGTCTATGTTCGCTTTGTAATCATCTACAATATTCAATAAACAGCACTTTTAAAACAAAATAAAGTGATCAAAGGATCGATATTATTTCCATTAAATTAGCGATAGGGGGACCCATAATTAAAATGAGCATGAATACCTTCTATGGTAGCTCGTGATTCAGCTCGTGACACAGCACGCAGATTTAAAATCAGACCCTAAAACACCAATTAACCATGCAAATTTATGAGAAAGAAATAATTAAAATATAAAATTAAAGACATAAAAATAAATAAAACTATTAACAGAATGCAACAAGATCCGCATGAAACAAACATAGAAATAACACGAAAACACGAAAACTTTGACCGAAAATTGACAATTTATTTAAAGAAACAAAAGTTCATTCAAGTTAGAACTAAAATTAAATAATTTGAATTAGAAATAATTCAATTATTTGTTAAAAGAATAAATTGTCAAAATAAATCAAAAATTTAGAAAATAAAATTACAAAATACAAAGAAATTCCCTAGGTCAAATTTTGTTTTAATACATCAAATTTAACACACAAGGTCAGGCTTACAGAATAGGTATATATACCGATTAATTTTCACATAATTTTAACAACTCGTTTTAAATAGGTTTTCTGTTTAATCAGTTTTACTCTGAACAATCAGTTTTTTGTTGAAACTTAAACCAGTTTTAGTCTAGAAGAACTCAAATCACTCGTCATTACTAATTTGAACACTACTCAAATCACGAACTTATTGATCGAAAATAAGCAAGAATGACTTGCTGTTGTAACTGAGTATGAAGTGAGTGTCAATGATGAATGGAATTGAAATTTGTATTGGAAAATATATATTAATAATATTATAAAACTCTTCCATGTCGAAATTTTTCCGACCCACAGCCACACACCGACAAGTTATTAAAATACTACATAAATAGTCGAGCAGTGTAAGTGCGGTGTAAGTCCGCCAACAGCTCATGCCCATGAGAGATATTGCCGTGGGTAACGACGGACTCGAACGTCAACTCATTCTCTATCATAGGGGCAGAAGGGAGATCGGGAGGAAACCTTTTGGTTGTATACCTTTCCACCTACTCCCGAAAAATTGACCTAAAATATTATTACTTATCGGCTAAAATATCTAACACCGAGTAGTCCAGTGGACACTCTTAAACTCTAACATCAATATAAAAATTTTCCTAAGATCAACTTGAGGTTTACCGGAACGGGACTTGCGGAAATCGATGCATCGAGCTTTTAATAATTTTAAAAGATCATTGTTGATTATGAAAAATAAAATTAGACCTTTAATTAACCGCTATCGAATATAGAAAAGAATAATAAGACCCAAACTAAACAAGTAATCTCAACAACCATGATTGACGAATCATGGTAGAATCCAAATCAAATAAATAGGTGAATAAAATCATAAGGTTGCAATACCCCGCCGAATCGAGCACAATATTATAACATACTAATAAATTCTGAAAAAAGGACTAGCCGGAAAATCGCCCGAGTCATTATTTCTCCAAAATCAACCCGTTAATAAATTTTGACCCAGAAGTAGCTCATCCCCATCACAAGTAAGCCGTAAATAAAGTCCGAATTATTTATTACCTAATAGTGAATTCAATTTATAAAAATATCATGAGACTCCAGTCATTAAGTAACCATTTTATGTTTAGGATAAAAGAACTCGAAACACACACCGGCCCTCCCAATAACTATGAAATACGCCCGCAGTATAAATTGTCATAATATAAAACCTAGTTGGCGTTATAGAATCAGAATTGAATTTTTTTGTCTTGATAATTTTATCAATCTACACGCCCTGCGTAGTTTGAACAGAGGCTTAAAATAACAACATTTCTAACAACAATTCAGAACATTTATTCGTTAGAACAAAAATCGAAAAAGATCTGGATGAATCCACAAACGTATACAGATGGGGGACAAAGAATTTTTCGTAGAATCCGACGATTACTGGAGGAGGTTCGATCAACACGATTTGACGAGGTCGATTATTCAGAGGGTTGTTTCCCAGACAACGTGGAACCTAATAATCTAAATAAATTAAGGAATCCAAGAAATGATTGAATTAATCAAACCTCAAATAATTCATAATTAGAGGTAAACATGGAGACCGAGAAATGGCGATCGAAATAATTATGGCGGATTTGCCAACGCTTAACATTAAATACCAAAAATTCCGAGAGAAAAAATCGATCAAGAGTTTTTCTTCTCTTTTTTTTCGATAGATAAATGGATAGAAACTCTACTGCTAGCAACTAGAGTGCGAAATATAATAATGCACACCCAGCGAGTTGATGGAATAAACTGAATACCGAAGAGAGAAAATTTACGACAAAGCCGGCGGGTAGAATTCAATCAGAAGTCATTTTCTATCCAACGATCGATGGTAGGAGTGGAGAAGAGATTAACCTCAACACTGCCATGTGGCAACACACCCCCAAATCGATACAGGGTATATATAGTAAGTGGCATTAGTTCTGAATCAAAATACCATAATAACCATGTCATTGCCAACAACGTCGAAGAACGTGGATAAAATGATGGAGATGAAGAAAAAATCGAAGACGGAAAACACCAGCTGGCAAATGTATAATGGATATAGTTCCCAAGTCGAAGTGGCTCCTGCACGCAGTCGAAGCAGTTTCCCCATAGAAGATTTCTCTTCAAGTACGGCCAATTCGAACCATATGTTGTTGACTAATAAAATGAATGATTAATTGTTACACTTTCGTTTTTGTCTAACAACCACCAATATGCATCATGATCTAGCAAACCATAAGTAGTCTAGAGTAAAACCGCCAATCCTCAAACTTAGGAACAAATAGAGCTACTTACAATGGTAATGAAAACCCCTTTTTGGCCAGGGCATTTCCGCCGAACCAAATGGTCGAAGTTTTTTTGTTATCCCGTTTTTTTGCCGTTACCTACCCTCTAGTGTTCGCCCCAGCCCAAGTAACCTACCAGAATACGACAAATCCACCCCCAAAACTCTTCCAACCAAAAGTCCGCGCAAGGCCAGGGCGAGAAGAAAGAAAACGACAAAAACAGCATAAATTACAATCGAGACAGCAATTACATTGATGATGTAATGTAGGAATGAATAAAATTTTCGTTGTTATTTGTTTATTTTCACTACCTAAATATAATAGTATAACTCTCTGAGGGGTAAATACAGTGAGAAATAAAGTAAAGTAAGTAAGGGACCTAAAAGGATAAGAAGAGCATAGACCTTCCATCGGTAGCTCGTTGAACCGACTGTAGATCGGGTCTTAGCAGTTTTGGAAACAAAGCTCACCTTTGACGGTCACAGGCCCATTGGTTACAGTACAAAGGTTGCCTAGCAGTAGGTAGTTAGGGGCACACTGGGACCACACACAAAATCCTCATTAAAAAAAAGGATGGGGAGGTTTTTTTTGTGATTATGCAATGACGTAATCAAGATAATTAATAAAAAAGGGGTGGGGAAGGTTTTTTTGTGATTATGCAATGATGTAATAAAGATAATTAATAAAAAAGGGTGGGAAGGTGTTTTTTTGTGATTATGCAATGATGTAATTAAGATAATTAATAAAAAAAGGGTGGTGAGAGATTTTTGTTGTGATTATTTTCGGTGTGTATTGATTACACAATGATGTAATCAAGATAATTAATTTTTATGTGTGCACATTTTTTTTCAAAATTTTTTGTGTGTGTATTTTTTTCAAAATTTTTTAAGTGTATTTTTGAGTGGATTTATATGTGTGTTTTTACTAAAAATTTTATGTGTATATTTTTTATGCGTATTAAAATTTTTTAGTAAAATTTCTAATTAAAATTTATTATCGAATTTATTTTGAATTTTTTGAAATTTAAAATAATTTTTTTTTCAATCACACTATAGTGAGGAGTATTTTTGATTATCGATAAAAAAGCCTAAAATTAAAATTGGTTCAAATCGTCTACAATGGTCACAGAAGGTATTTTTCTTCCACAAAATATTGTTGGGCCAGAACACAAACGGCCTTGTAAATGTTTAAATGAATCGGTAACACACATGCAAACATAACGTGCAGATTTAAATTCAAACCTATTAAAACACCAATTAACCCTATCAAAATGCGAGGAAGAAAACAATTAAAAATAAAATTATAAACACAAAAATAAATTAAAATAATAACCAAGCGCAACAAGATCCGCACGAAATAAATATAAACATTACACGAAAACCCAACGATTTTGACCGAAATTTGACAATTTATAGAAAATGCGAGATTTCATGAAAATGAAATAAAAATCAAATAATTTGAATTATAAATAATTCAATTAAAAATCTAAAGAAAAAAATTGTCAAATAAAATCTCAAAATAATAAAATTAAAGATTAGAATATACCAGAAAATTCCAAGGTCAAAATTTGTTTTACTAAATCAAATCGTACAATAAATATATATACCGATTCATTTTTACATAATTTTAATCGCTTTTAATCGTAAAAATTCAGTTTTCAAACTTGAAATCATTTTTCAGCGATGTAAGTGGGAGTTTTTATTTGAAACTCTCTCCACGTCGCATCCTCGCAACCTCAATGGAGCTCTGCTTGGATGTCGGCGTGGGGAGAGTGATGTTTTTATGATATTTTCGTTTATGATTGGATTGGGTAACTTTTATGTTATTTTAATAAATTATTTATAATGCATAAATTTGTTTTATTTTGTCGAAATTTTTTCGGCCCACAGCCAAAGACACATTACAAGTTATTAAAATCAAACATACGATTCGAATTCGTGTAAGTGCGTGAAAAATCGCCAATGATTCGTGCCCGTGAAGGTTCCGGCGTGCGGAACGTCATTATTATTCCGTATAGGGGAAGAGAGGGGTAAGGAAGTGGTCTTTTGGCTATTTCCTCGTATCTTAATTTCCATAAACTCAACCTAAAATCATATTCACATAAGGCTGAAAATCACCATACGAGTAGTCCAGTGGGCACTCATTAATTATAATATGAACACAATGCGCCTAAGGTCAACCGAGGGAAGGGTAACGGGGAAATGGAAAAATGAAATCGTTGTTATAAACTTAAATGCATATTTTAAATTAAACGAAATATAGGGATAAGATCTTTGAGAAGTTGTTTCATACTAAGGATAATAAAGTAATTAGGAACCTAATAGGTATATTTTAGCTAAATTTAAATGAAATATAAATATATATTTTGAGAGTTTACGTTGCACAAAAATTAGTAAAGTAGCTGTTATAGATTTACGATACGAAACTTAAAATTTAGGTATATAGGATTAAGGAATTAATAATGCAAACGTTCGAATTCCCAATAAGCAGTACCAAATATAAATATAAGAAGCTCCTAATACGTTACTTGAAGCCTAGAAAGTAGCTTGATGTGAACCTTAATATAGCATTTAAATCGATAAAAGAGCTTGCGAGGAACTATAACCAACGCACATAAATTACAACAATTAAATTCGACCAAAATATTTAACAGAAAAAATAAGTATTTATAACATCGAAAATTCGAAAACCAAACCCACGGAATCACTAAAATATTCAGATGATAAGATAAGATCCCCACATCAACAGAGAGAAACCCCCGACAGCCTAAATTCCATTAATAAACTAAAAGCGAAAAACTAGTTTTAGTCAAACTCAGCGAGATAATAACAATTAAATGAATAGAGACTCATGCCCCCCAACAAGACGAAACCCCATAGCGATCAACGCAACTCTGCATTTCCCGACTAAAAGATTTGGCTAAGCTATAAGTATTAGATAAAATAAACGCAGAACAAACCGAAAGACACAGACACCAAAACCCTTACCAGCAATTGTTAAACAGTAGTTTCTCATATAGAATAAAACAGCCCATCCACCCAGTATTCCCCCAACTAGTACCAACCCACAAATTCACCAACAACTTATTATAACCATTTATTAGAAAATAAACTCGCTGTTTCAACCAAAATTCTGTTCTGACACCCCGATGTCCACCACGAGTCGACCCTGAAAGGATAAAAATTATTAAACTAAAAGGAACTCAACCATCCGCTGATACCTGTGATCATTTTGTTTCTCCGCACAAATAGTCCGCCGTTCCAAACCAAGCAAGTATTCGAACCAGCCCTTCTTTATGTCCAAATTAGCGGAGACCCAATAACCAACAATAAGCCTACGAAATTTTTATTAGAGAAAATAAATTGAAATTACCGTCGAAAACCTTGTTACGAGGGATCCCATTCCAACCTCCAGATAATAATGCTCCAAAAGACCCAAATCCATAATCTAATAACATTAAGTCAAATTATACTCTGAAAAAAGGAGAAAATCCAAATCTATAATTTCATAAAATTAAACCAAATCTTACTCTAAAAAGGGAAAAATCCAATCCATAATTCAATAAAATCCAATCATAGCCATACCGGTTAGGTAACATATTACGACATATGACTCCCTATCGTCTCCGTGATAGCTGGATAAGAATTATAACGAAAGATGCGGGGAATAGATCCAATAATAATCGGTATATAGACCATTAGTTTGACATTTAAGTCTAAGATTAATCGATAATGGTGTGCACCAACTGCAATACACGACGCGAGATGCACACACAATTTGGAGGACACATACACGCACTGTGCAAAGAACTCCCTTCATAATGCTAGCCGGTATGACCTTTCCAATACACTCTCACTTATGGCAGGCATACACATTCTTCTTCTCGCTTCTGTAACTGGCACCCCGATCTATATAATAAACATCGATAGTTTCAGATTAACAGTTAGCGTTGTAAGAAGAAAAATTAATTAAAAATGCATCGACAACGGAATTTCTGCAATGAGATGACCACGACCAGGTACCAGGAAACGAAATGGCTCGGGATCCAGATTCACAAATTTGTGGTAAATTTTAATTCCGATTTTTTATAAATACTTTTAAGATCGTAAATTTAAATAACGACTTCTAATGACTATGTAATTAATTAATAATAATTTTTTTTCCAATTGATTTTTAATGGTTTTGAATTTCAGGACTTATGAATTTTATCAATTAATTTGTAGAGATGAATTTTGATTTTAATTTCTTTGTCTGACGTAATATCTATATTAAGAAATTTTAGATTTTAGAAATTGGCGTTAAGAAGGATCACGAGTCATGATAGAAAATCGACTGATTTACCCTAGCCAGAACTAGCCGACGCCGAATTGTGCCGAAACCGCCTTTATAATGAGTTTGAGTGTCAAGAAATAAAATCACATGGTTTCAAAAAACATGGAAAGTTCAATCAACACCCCAAATGCAATATGGAATATAATATTTGGACGTTTTCAGCAGTTGTCTTTGGTTTCTCCCTGGAACCATAAAGGTTAATACCCTTCCACGGGTATCCATGTATCATGAAAGCATTGCGGTGTCGTACGAGCCTTTTAGTGTTAATATTTACAGTCAATATTTTATTCTTACGTTATTTTTCAATGTATTATAAATTTAAATAATAGTTCACTTACGTTATGATATTTTATACTTACCATGATTTAACATTATTTTCAAAGCTTTAGATTCTTCACCATTTATGGTTACCAGGCTGCCGAAGATGTTTAAATATATTAACAGCAAATTTAAAATTTATTTTTTGAAACGTTAAATTTATTATAAATGCATTGGTTTATTTTGATATCACGTAGGAAATTTTTTATTGAATAATTGTCGACCAAAAATAATCCCACAAATGTAATATATTGGGTATGGTGTTGTCGCAGGTAAGTAATCTAAAATCATCATATTAAGTTCCGTTTGCGACTACCTATGAAGACTATTGTTAACGGGAAGCCGGACTTACGCTATGAATTTTAAGTTTTATTAAGGAGAACAACCATGATTTTCGACACCATTTTTTAGAGCTATAATAGGAATTTTGATGTTTTTTCTTTATTAATTTTTCTAAGAATAATGACAAACCTTTTGATCAAATCCTGTTTCAGATGGATCGGGAGCCATTTTTCGTGTCCCCACGCAAGTTGCCGATCAGTGGCGACGAGTCTGGCCAGAAAAGTACAGCGATGTGCCCCAACCGAGAGACCCCCAATGGAGCGCCTTACAATCGGTGGAAGATAATGGGAGACCGTCTGTGTTGAGCAGACGAAAATGTGATCAGAGCCCGGCACAAGAAATTCGTGACCAAGCCCAATCTCTCCTTGCACGCTTCGAGGACTACCAGCGACAGGTCAACTTCCACGTGATCAGGGCCAGGCAATATCTGGCGAATGTGGTAGACGATATCGCGGCCGGTAGGATCGCGGACACTTACAATTATGTGCCGCCGCCCAGCCCAAACCGCACGAGAAACACGAAGCGACCGGTATTCGTATATCAGGAGCGCTTTGATGCCCAGTAGACCTCAGAAGTACATTAATGATTTGACTCAAGCCACGTTTTAAATAAATTATTTACTGTCCTCAAAATTTTGTTTTTCCTTTTATAAATTTTTCATTGTCCTACAATATTTGTTTGAGAAATTAAATAAATTAAGACTTGTGGTCCAGAATTAATTTTCATCCTTGCAGAGATGGAACCACTAAAAATTTTGCAGAAGGATTTAGAGCACGCGCGAAAAATCAATAAGAATTTCTACAAGCAGATCATCCAGCTGTCCACAGAGATTCAACAGACAAAGGCCGCCTGGGTGGAGCCTAGGAAGGCAAAGGCGCTTTATCAAAGGCTTACAGCAACCCAAAAGGGATGGGCGGACGAAAGTCAATTAAAACAAAGCCTGAGGACACAGATAAGGGGGCTGGAAGTCGCATTGTCGGCCTGCCAAGAAGGAGCAGCAGTCACATATCCCTTTGTCTTCGCTCCGGCTCAACTGGCCTACCGAGAAACCACAACGACAGGCCCAAAACCAACACCGAAGACTGGCAGTTATCGACCCGGACGAAGAGAGCGGGCTAAACGCCGAGCCACTCGAATCTCAGTTAACCCTAATGGACATGCCTAAATGTGTTGTTTCCTTGTAGGAAATATATGTTTGTTGTCGCTTGAATATTAAATAAAGTATCTAATGAGTGGTAAATAACAGAAAGTAATGTGGAGACATAAAAATAAGTGAATGAGAGTTTCTAATGGGAATTGTAGGTATGAATGATAAAATTTACGACGTAAGGGGACCTGATATTCAAAGCGAGCACAAGTCTTCTATCGAAAGCTCGTTGAACCCAGAGATCGTTCGGGCAATTACAGCATTAGTAATAGCGCTCACTTTTTGCGGACGATCTACCAACTCGAACACAGTTCTAACGTTGCTTAACAACGGGTACCGAGTGGTAGCAAAGGAATATTTATATGGCGTTACCTGGGTAACCACAACATAATTTAAACAAACAATAGTACCCAGTAACCCACCAATATATTCAATCACACTATAGTCAGGAATATTTTTGACTCTCGATAAAAAAAGCTTAAAATTAAAATTGGCTCAAATCGCCTACGATGGTCAGAGAGGGTATTTTCCTCCATAAAATATTTTTTTTCAATCACACTATAGTCAGGGGGTATTTTTGAAAAAGTCTAAAATATAATTGGCTTGAATCGCCTAACGATAAAATAAGCCTAAAATTAAAATTGGCTCAAATCGCCTAAGATGAACACACTATAGTCAGGGATATTTTTAACTCGTAATAAAAAACAATGCAATATTTGGTCTCAATACTTTCTATAGGTAAATATAGGCATAAAATAAAAATGGCTTGAATCGCTTACTGATAAAAAATTGACAAGGGTATTTTATAGGCTTGTTAAAAAAACACTTGAAATATTTGTTCACACAATTTTCATAGGCAAATTTAGGCTCTAGATAAAAATAATTTAAAATACCTAAAGTAAATTAAGATAAATTAAAGTACATTAGGATACATTAGAGTATATTAAAGTAAATTAAGGTAAATTAAAGGGTCTAAAGTAAATTAAAGTACATAAGAGTATATTCAAGTAAATTTAGATAAATTAAAGTAAATTAAAGTACGTTAGAATAAATTTAAGTATATTAGAGTAAATTAACGTTCCTCAAGTAAATTAATATACATTAGAGTACATTAAGGTAAATTAAAGGGTCGAAAGTCAATTTAAGTACATTAGGGTACATTTAAGTAAATTAAGGTACATCAGATAATTTAAAGTACGTTAAAATAAATTTAAGTAAATTAAGTTTCTTAAAGTAATTTAAGGTGCCTAGAGTAAAGTATGGTAAGTTAGGTAAGAATTTTTTAAAATTAAATAGAGAGTCAACAGTGTTGGGCCAGTACAAGGTTTTGTTTTAATGGATTGGAAACAGCTCACAAACACAACACGCAAAATTTAAAATCAGACCCATAAACATCAAATAACGACCTCAAAATGCGAGAAAACACATAATTAAAAATATTAAATGAGAAAACATAAAAGTAAATTAAAATATTAACAAATGCACCAAGATCTGCACGAATCGACATAAAAATAGCATAATAACAAAAGATTTGACCGAAAATTGACAATTTACGAAAAAAGAAAAGAGTCCATGTATAAATTGAATAAAAGTAAAATAATTTTAGTCAGAAATGATTAAAATTAAAAGTTAATGAATGAATTGTCAAATAAATCAAGAAAATAATAAAAATTAGAAACAAATTAGACAAGTAATATCAAGGTCAAATTTTGTTTTATCGCATGAAAATTAACACGCAAGGTTAGGGTCATAGAATAGTGGTGGGTTACAGGGTTTCGTTATTTGCTTATCCTCATGGTAGCCCTGGTAACGCCATACAAAATGATTCTGATCGCCACTTGGCACCCGTTGCTAGGCAACGTTGGTAATGTGTTCAAGTGGTGGATTGTCCGCAAAAATTGAGTATCATTGCTAGTACTATAGTTGCTCGGACAGCTCTGTCCCTTGTAGATATTCTAGATCAGGTTCTTAATTGACTGTGGAAAACTAAGACGTGATAAGAGGGTTTATGACAATGCTGGCATACAATTATATTAAAGAAACAACTCAACTAAGGCTAAAACTACTCTATTTGGTTCAACTACATGCGTAACATTCACTACTTGACGTTTTGAAGTCGGGTTGCACGACGTCGGGCACGTTCCTTGGGTCCCGGTTGACGATTATTTGTTGGAGGGATAGGTTGCTCTGATGGCTTGGTGGTTTTCTGCGGCATTTGGGTTGGGGCGAAGATGAGCGGATAGGTTACCGCTTCCCCTTCCCGGCAGACTGCTAGGGCGACTTCGAGTCCCCAAATTTGAGTGCGCAGGCTTTGGTTGAGCTGCCGCTCTTCTGTCCAGCTTTTCTGTGCTGCGGTCAGGCGGTGGTACAATGTTTTTACCTTTTCCGGTTCCTTCCAGGTTGCTCTAATCTGTTGCATTTCGCGGGTCAATTGAATAATTTGGGTGAGTAACTCCGCGTTTGACTGTCTTGCATGGTCCAGTTCAGATTGTAGGATTTGTAAGGAAGACATCACTACAACTAAAGATATCATTTTAATTCATTATAGGTTAAGTTAAATCATCATTTATCTCATTAAACAAAGTCACGAAAAATTTTAACCATAAGAAGAAATAACACGCAAATTTCTAATATTTTAGATCAGTTATTACACGAAATCTATCACTATCAATTCACTCTTCGGGACAATGTCTCTTCAGGCTTCGTTTGAGAGCCTCCACTGTATAGGGTCGTCGGGTATCACGGACTGGGCGAGGTGGATAGGCGACTGCAATCCGCCCGGCAAGGATGTCTTCCACCACGTTCGCAAGATACATCCTCGCCTTAACCACCTGTAAATCCACTTGCTCCTGCACCCGTTCCCATTGGGTGAGGAGGTCCTGTGCGTTCAGGTAGGTCTCCGCAGCTGGATATTGCTGTCCCGAGAGACCGCAGGGATCCGTCTCCAAGCCTAATATTCTCCAGATGGCAGGATATGGCCATGGTTGTTGCAACTGGTCGAGTATTCTGGTAGCCGGCGGGACTCCTGTCTGTTCCTGTTTGGCGGTCTCTCGACGGGTTATTCGTTTGGGCGACATGTCTAAACATTATTGTTATTAGGTTCGATTGATTCACCCATTCTAAGTTATTAGCAAACAAATGGTGTCTATGTTATTGTTAAAGGTGTCATACACGTGACTATTGGTTTCCATTACGCGATGGGACATTAATAAGCGGGTTGGGTTAATTTACGGGCCTGGTCCTCTAATGTGCACTCCTTTATAGGGGGAATATATAATAATATGATTAATCATATGGGTGAGATAACCTGATGTTTAATTTAATTAATATATACATATTAACCTTAGTATATTACATGTTAGATAGTAGGCGGGTAATCGTGTATTGACCTAAGAGAATTTGTAAATTGATTTAAAGTTTGTTTACCAATTGCATTTACAGTTAGTTCGAACTTGAAGATCTAGGCCGGATGTTGATCCGAGATAACTTAGTCGTGCGTGGGTGTATCCTGGTGGGCGAACGATTTCCGGCGGATCTTACCATTACAACTTAAGCGGTTGACTAAAGGTGATTTAATGTCGACATCCGGTAGCTACATTATTCACGTCGTATTTTCAAGATTACTACTCAACTACTTCGCCTACACTCGATTATCTCAATTTTAGTAAATTATTTCATTGATTAGTTTGGACGTATTTTACGGGCAATTTTTTAAGAAAACTTCCTACGCTTACCGAGGCTTCCAAGTAGATGTGAATATCGTTATGTGGAATTTTACTTGTTCAATAAAATCGGTAACAATTTATGTGATATTAATACAAATTTTCTCTTGTCTTAAACTTTGGTTTTTATAATTATATTAATTTAGTTTAAGTAATAATTCGTTCATTTTATCTTTAATCAATTTGCTATAATTCCTGAATTTATAATAATTAAAGAAAACCTTTTTTCGATTCTAGAAATTCTCCTAGTTCTAACTAAGGGTTAGTATTATCGGTAATATATATTGACATATATTATTCAAATTCCCAATAGTTTTCCTACGGCTAGCTGGATCAACTATTACTTTAGTCCGTGAAATTATTTTAATACTAATCCAATAATTTTAAATCCGTGAATCCAGTTTTACTTTAATTTACATCGGAAATTACTTGACTTTTGTTTTTCAGAGAGACTATCTTTCTGTTATGCATTCCCAACTTTAATCTATGGATTACTTTAGTCAACGAATTTATATTTATCTTTAATCAATACTTCACTTTACTAAAACTAGGTTACATTGGTTTTACTCAATAGTTATCTGAATTAGTTTAATCAGTGAGATATTTCTGTTTACCCGAAAATCATTTTAATTGTTACCAATGAATAGATTTAATTTAATCAACGGCATATTTACTTCTATTCCATAATCATTTTATTTCTAACCCATAATTTAATTTAATCACTTGCTTTTACTTAATCCCTTCTTCAATTTTATTAAAATGAATTATCAGTAAATTACGTGTCGTTGCATTAACTTTAATCAACAATTTAATTAAGGGGTTCCACACTTTTATTCGAGAATCATTTTACTTTTAATTGATACGTTTCATTACTTGAAATCAATGAATTCGATTCGTAACTGCTTTCATTTTTATCGGTGGTTTCAATACGTTACTCGTCCCTACCAAGGATTAGATTAATTTTATCGAGGCGAATTATAATAGTTTAATTGATGAAATTATTTGCCATTACCCTAATTTTAATCAACAATTTACGATCATTTAAATTCTGAAGTTATCTTTACCCAATATTTACTTTAATTTTAAGTCATAAAACACTTTACTTTTACAATCAATGGTTACTTTAATTTTTATCAATAATCGCAATTTAATCGAATTCAATGATTTCCAATAAATTTTATCTATTTCAAAATATTAATCCAAAATAGCTATAACAACGATTTCAGTTAATTTAATCCCCGTACCATTCCCTTTTAATAGGTCTTAAGCGCATATTGTGTTTACATTATATTTACTGAGTGCCCACTGGACTACTCGGTGTGATAATTTTAAGCCGTGTGTAATATAAATTTAGGTCGATTTTACAGAATTGAGAAACGAGGAAGCGGCCAGAGACCCCTTCCTTATTTCTCGCTTCAGCTATAGGGATAAATATTGACGTTACGACCGCTGCGTTGCGCACGCTGAGTCTTCACGGGTACATATCATTGGCGATTTTCCACGCACTTACATGCATCTGTACTATGTAGATTTTGCTTTCTTGCGTTATGTATTGGCTGTGGGCCGGAAAAATTTCGACAGTTTAATTTAGTTTATGAAAATATATATAAAATAATTTATGTATATCAATAATATTTATTAATTATAAACAAAAATAACATAATTACCCTTCATAACCATTCCATAAAATTGCATAAAATTGCATAACATAAAACATAAATACCTCTCTCCCCACGTCGACGCCAAGCAGAGCTCTACCGAGATGCAATGGACGTGACGCGGAAAGAGGGTTCCAACATAAATATTTCTCACCTAAAATCAGTTGAACGAATTCAAAATTAGTTTCAAAATAGTTCGAAAATAAGGGTTTTAAAACTGGCTAAAAATAGTTAGTTTCGAAAGACGGTTAAGATTTTCAAAAATGGTTTGAAAAATGGTTTAGTTAAATGTGAAAATGGATCAGTATTTATACCTATTTTTCTCGCATGTGAAATTTGATGCAGTAAAACAAAATTCGACGTTGTTATTTTCTAGTAAATTCTATTCTTTAATTTTATTATTTTTTGATTTATTTTTATAATTTTTTATTTAAGATTTTTATTGAATTATTTCTAATTCAAATTTTTCGATTTAAATTTCATTTTAATGAACTTTTATTAATTTCTTCAATTTTGTCGAATTTGTTGTGTTTTCTTGTTATATTTGTGTTGGTATCGTGCGGATCTTGGTGCGTTTTGTTATTATTTTAATTTATTTTCATGTTTATTAATTTATTTTTTAATTCCCTTTTTTCTCATAATTTATAGGGTTTAATTGGTGTTTAATAGGTTTATTTAAATTTGCATGTTATGTTTGCATGTGTGTTACTGATCCATTAAAACATTCTTCAAGGCCGTTTACGTTGTGGCCCAACAATAGGTATATATACCAATCCATTTTAACAGAATTTTAAGGCTTTTTCACTCAGTGAACAAATTCCTCTTTACCAGAAATTTATAATTGACAAAAACAACTCTCGGCAATTATTTCCACATCACGAACGCAAGTAACTTACAGGTAAGCTTTACTGGCTCGTGTATGTGGGAATCCTTTGTCGTATGGATTTGAATGCCTGAATTGAGCTAATGGACAACTATGATCTAATTGTATTGAAAAATATATGTATTCAAAAGCGAATTTGATTAATATGTCGAAATTTTTCTGGCCCACAGCCACACAACATGCAAGTCAGCAAACTGAAACATAACTATTCATACTGTGTAAGTGCGGTTTCTCCGCCTATAGTGTGAGCCCGTGAGAGTTCCGTAGTGCGTAACGACGGCCTCGAACGTAAATATTCTGTTCGTTATAGGGGCGGTGGGAAGATCGAGGACTAGTCTTTTGGCTGGCTCTCTTTCACCCATCTCCCGAAAATTCGACCTAAATTCAATTCTATACATCGGCTAAAATGATCACACCGAGTAGTCCAGTGGGCACTCGTAAACTTTAATATAAACATAATTTCCTTAAGATCAAATTGAAGGGTACGGGAGGCGGAAACTCGAAATCAATGTGATGAAAAGAATTAAATGTGTTAAAATTGATGAAAATGATTAAACGTGTTAAAATTGATAAAAATAATTAATATATCAAAATTAATGAAAAATTTAAAGGTGTTAGAACTGATGAGAATAATCAATCGTATCCAACTGACGAAATTAATTAATTAAAACTGTACAAAATGATTAAAAGAATTAAATTGAGAAACTAATCATTTGTATTAAAACTATGAAGAATAATTAAAATATTGAATCAATGAAGATAATGAATTATACTAAAACGGTAGAGAATAATTAAAAGTATTAAGTTATATAAAACTGCAGAGAATAATGAAAGATGTTAAGCTGAAGGAACAACTAACAGTGTTAAAATTGTTGAAAATAATTAAAAGTGTAAATACTGACAAAAATAATTTTTACTTATTAAAGTTAATCAAGGAATTACAAGGGATTAGCTGTACCGGTAATAGTTGAGTATAATGCATAATAATTGTAAATTACTAAAGTAATAGAAATAACCATAATTCATTTAAAATGACGTGAATCATTAGAGCTTAATGGAAGTAATAACATGACAAAATTAGTCTAAGATTGACGAGAATGATTCTAACTGAGTAAGGAAAAATAACTAAACGATGCAACGTATGATAATTTGCTAAACGTAACCAGGAGAAAGCGACGGTAAAGAGCAAATGTTGAAATTGATGAAGGGATTCAATAGATATTTGACTATTTAGGTAAATTAATGTCATGAGAACGTAAACTAGATGTCCAGAGAAAACCTAAAAAGAACCATCCGTGATCATCAATTGCTTGTAATTAAAAATAAATAGATCAATATAATAGTCGATTTTAATAAAACGCAACCAAATCCCTGAAATAAAATAGAAAATACATTAACTTGTTACTAACGAAGCAGAAAGAACGCTCATTTGCGAAAGAAATCATGTATTAACATAAAACACAGAATATATCAGAACACAAAAACTTCAGTGAATCGAATGAATAATCAAATAAGTAGTTAACTGTTTATTTCACCAGTATCGGACATGCATGAGAACATTTATGAGTGATCCACAAGAAGAGGTAACATAGCGTCAAATCCTTTTGACTGAAACACCATTGAGGGTTTGACGAACTCGCAAAGAGACCGGCAATACATCCACGCAGGTATGCAATGAATAGTGAGAATAAGTCCACATGGAGTTAGTAAAATTCACGCCTGTAGAGACGAATGAGAATCCGATACTGATTACCATCGAGATGAATTGTCGAGACCAAAATAGGCGATACCTAGGTTCTCTGAAACTAAATTGAGTAGTGAAAAGTCAAAATCACCGGAGTAATATGGTGAATTTTTGAATGCCGTTCAGCTGAGAAACAATATTGAATAATGAAAAAAACCTTAACTAATCTAACCACCCGGAATACTGATTAATAAAATGCTGAACAGCTGTTAGTTTCACCGTGAATTAGTACCGACCAGTTGTTAGTTCCTTTAGTCAACCGATGAATGTGATAAGATCAAAACACTGAATAAATATTATTCATAAACATTTTTATTAACGAAACTCCCCGAAAATATTAAATTAATTATCACGCTAATTAAAATTTGGAGTTGAGAACAATTACACTAAATTCATTAGTCAAGCGGCAAATCAATCAAGGATTCTGTCAGCTAGCAATCCACATCGTACATTATGTCAAACCAACGACAAACACCCGTTTCAAACAAACAAAACACTCAGGAATGAAGAAGTGAGGGACGACGAGACCAAGTATCTACACATAACACGGGTCAACGGGATGAATCACAACCAGGTACTATTTCACTTTGAGAATTTAGATTTTTCCGTGTAATAATTGACCGTAAATTGATATCACCCAACCAACTAGTGGCTTTAAGTTGATTATTTTAGATTCCGGAAATACGCATGGAGGCTGGAGTGATGACTCCCGCATAACACTCCGGATGTCAAACGCTTCTGCCGCTCTTTATAGGCAAGCGCTATGGGACCAAGGGTACTCTTTGGCGACAAAAGGTGGACCCAATTGGCCTCGACGACCCAATGATAGAGGTGATGAGATCGAACTGCCGAGTATCGCTATTAAGCGCGAGCCCAGTAGAAATCCAGCACGAGAAGCCCGCCAGAGAGCTGAATATGGCGCGATGAAAATGGAGAAAATGGAGCGGAAATATCACCGGAAGGCGATGATGGCCAGGCATTGGTAGTGAAATAATCCCTAGTACCGAAGAATTTCCACCTGATTATGGGGTCTCGTTCGAGCTTGACGACCCAAGGCTCTTGCAAATGACTGCTCCAACAACACTGATTCTGCCTGAAAGATTGATTCAGCCAGCGATTCTTGACAGACTTGGACCAAGGCAACAAGATGAGCATGCGTATGCTCTCCGACACCCCCGATGGACGTTTTCTAGTCGTAATCGCCGCGACTCGGATTCCAAAGACAAGGATAAATGCTAGATTCAAATAAGTTGATGTCTTGAAATAAATGTTGTTAAATCAACTTGATTATTTGCATTTTTTTCTCTTATAAACGGAATAAATCCCAATAGGGCGATCAGTACTATGACTTTAACGACTTTATTAAAAAACTGTTTTCTTAACTTAATATTTGTTATTACGGAGAAGGAGATTTTCTTATTTTCAACTAGCTAACTATAAATTAAATTAAATAAATAATTTGTAACGAAATTCACCGAGAATGATTTCGATGGAAACGATGATATTCACTAAAATACATGGGACACGGGCATAAGAGATTAATTTGCGTATTGAAAGCAGCGACGTCAATAATTGTTTTTTCAAATATTTTTGATTTAGAAATGGAAGCGACCAGGATCCTCAGTCGAGAATTGAAAGAACTCAGATACGAGAACGCGCACCTCCATTGCCAACTTCTCCAACAAAGTCGCGAAATCCAAAGAATAAAAACTACATGGACGGAACCGGAAAAGATGAAGAGTGTGTACCAACGCCTTACTGCGGCCCAGCAAGGCTGGAAAGACGAGGAGTCATTGAATCAAGCCCAAAGAACTCAGATCAAAGGGTTGGAAGTCGCGTTGTCAGTGTGTCAGGAGGGTAGTGCCGTGACATACCCCTTAGTCTTCGCACCGGCACAGCTGGCTTACCGCGATCAAGAGAAGTCGAAACCTTCCAACAAGCGATTCCATCCGCATGCTAGACTATGTCGTACAGAACGCCTACGACGACGGGCCCAGGCGAAAAACAAATGTTATCGAACTGAACTCCAAAAGAAATGATTAACAAATTGAAATCCAAATAAAATAAAATTGTGTTTTTATAAATTTGTTTCTTTATAACGAGTAATACGCACGAGTAAAATAAAAGAGGAATAATTAAGGGACCTGAAAGATAAGACGAACATAGGCCTTCTAACGGCAGTCCGCTGAACCCGACATAGGACTAAACCTTAGCAGTTTTGACATCGGAACTCGCCTTTGGAGGTCCTGTGCCCAATAGTTGCAGTTCCAACGTTGCTTAGCAACGGGCAACCATTGGCGGGCGTTGAAATATTTTGTATGCAATGGAGTCAAGGTCATGAAACCCACTAACCCCACAACAGTTAAGTTACATAAGGGTTCTTTTTAAAGCTGAAAATTTTAAAAGCAGTTATAGTTGGCAAATTACATAAGGTAACAATTTTTTAAAAGTAAATAGAGGGTCAAAAGGTAAGTTACATAAGGTAAGAATTTTTAAATTTAAAGAGTCGACAATATTGCATAATAAAATTTATTAAATAAAATTTTAAGTAGTTTTATCGATCAATTTTTATACATATTTTTAAATAATAAAATTTTTAACATAATTTTACAAAAATATTTTTTATACATGATTTTAAAATAGAATTTTTAGTATAATTTTATCGATGAAATTTTAATATTGGTGGGTTTCTGGGTATTGATATTTTAAAACTATATGGTTGTTACCCAGACAACCCCATACAAATATCTTTCGCTTACCACTCTCACCCGTTGCTAAGCAACGTTGGAACTGTGTTCGAGTGGTTGGATCGTCCGCAAAAAGTGAGCGCTATTGCTAATGATATTATTGACCGAACGATCCATGGGTCCAACGAGCTGCCGATAGAAGGCCTGTGCTCGATTTCGATTTTTAGGTCCCATTATTCTTCTATCTCCTTCAAATGTTAACCTATACTCTCATGTCATTTATCATTACGTCAATTCGCTTAGTCCTTCCTATCGTCGTCCGTTTTGATGATTATTCCATGGCCCGTACACCCTTTGTTATGTTAAATATTCACACACTAGCTTTTTTACCCTTATCCCTATTAAGTCTACAATGTTCCCTATTATTGATACTAGTATTGTCATTGTTACTATTCTATGTATTACCTTTATTAATTGTTACTAATATTACCTTTATTATTATTTTTATTACTATAATTACCATTATATTTATTGTTATTACTACCATTATTATTATTACTATTATTATTATCTTAATTATTATCATTATTATTACAAGTACCATGATTATTATTATTATTATTATTATTATTATTATTATTATTATGATTATGATTATTATTATAATTATTATCAATATTATTAACAAATTTTTTATGTAGGGATTCGTCCTTAGTCCTCAACTTTAAGAAAGATTTTTCTTATATAAAAATTTAGCCGTAATCCATCTGTATTTTTCGGTTTTCGAAAAAGTATTTTTGTTAATTCGAAAAATTTTAGCAGCGTTCCGCCCTTATTTTATAGTTTCATGATAAGTATTTTAATTATTTCCGAAAATTTGCGCAGCGTTCTGCCCATATTTTCCGTTTCAATTCAACATAATTTATTTAATTCGTATATATTATTTAAAAACATGATTTGTCATGATTTTGGTCGTTCGGATTTATCTTTTTCCGATGGCTATTTATTTTAACTGTTGCAACGATTTCGCAATTTTCCCCGCTACCCATTCCCTCTCTTTGTCCTTAAGATCTATTTATGTTCATTTCATAGTTAATGAGTGCCCACTGGACTACTCAGTGTTAGTAATTTTTAGTCGAATGTTTTTAAATTATTTATGTCGAATTTACAGGAAATAAGTGGTGGAGGAGTAGCCAAAAGACTACTTCCCCTCCTCCCAATTTCCCCTATGACGGATATTATTGAGGTTTAGGCCCTGCGTTATTCACGCCGGAACCTTCATGGGCACAGGCTATTGACAGATAAACTGCACCTACACAGCCTGAATTGTTGTGTAGATTTTGTTTTCTTGTTGTTTGTTTTGGCTGTGGGCCGAAAAATGAATAAATAAATTTTACCATAGTATTTGGAATAAAAGTTTCGAGCACAAAATTGTTGGCTTTAAAATATTTATTTGGCATACATAAATTCACCCCTCCGTAGGTTCGCATAGTAGCAATCATCAATTGGCATAAAATCATCTTGTCATTAATTCATAACACTTCGCATTATCAACCAAATAAATTGGCATAAAATCATCTTGTCATTAATTCATAATATTTCGCAGTATCAATCAAATAAATTAGCATAAAATCAACTTGTCATTAATTCATAACATCATATAAATCGATACCCGTGCACTATCTGAGAGTTAACGTGTTTAGTCAAAACACTTATCAGTGTTGATTGGCTGAATGCACGGCTCTCAGCTAGTCATGCACACTAACTCGAAGTATACTAGAAAATTTTTCTCTGAAAAATAAGACTGAAAATTTGTGAAAACACATCAGTATATATACCTATAATTTGGCCTTAGCCTTGCGTGTTAGTTTTATTGCGATTAAACAAAATTCGACCTTGAAATTATTTGTGTTATCTAAATTAAGTTTTTATTAATTTCTTAATTTAAATTGATAATTTAAATTTATTCAGCTCAAAATATTTTATTTTTATTTATTTAATTCATAAATTTTTACTTTTATATAAATGGTCATTTTACGGTCAAATTTTCTTGTTATTATGTTATTTTTTATGTAGATTTCGTGCGGTTCTTGATGCATTTTGTATTTATTTTATTTTACTGTTATGTTTTTGATTTTATATTTATTTATATTCTCTCAGATTTTAAAATGTTTAGTTGGTGTTGTATGTTATATTTTAAGTTATCTTGGTGCTGGGTTTTCGTGCTGTATTACTGATGCATTTAAACAATTCTCAAGGCTATTTGTGTGCTGGCCCAACATAAAACACTCCGGGGCCCGTAAAATTGCGACCCGCAATTTCTAAAAGATTCAAGCTATGAACTATATAGAGTTTACGTTTTCCATTCAATTGGGTCTACGAGCTACCGGGTCGTGACCTCAAAACCCACATGCATAAAAAAATCATACAGTATACATCAATATATGGATTACAAGATGAAGTGAAAGAGGACATACAGTCCGGTCATGATCACACATAAAGAATAGTTAATAGTCTAAGGATTATTAGTTCATTGTTAACCATGAGTTCAAAATTCTGTCACTTAGATATTCATCTCGCTAACGTCTTGGTTTTCTTTGCTTTCTGATTGATTACTTTCTTTAGCAGGTTCTGATTTTGACGATTCGATATCTATTATGCGGTTTAGTTTTGAGACTTCGTTTAGTCTGGGAGATTGACTATTTGATATAGGGCTGATTAGCTACCGATTCTTTAAAAGATTGGCCGGGGTAGTGAATCTCAGATAAAAGAATAGAAAGAATGTTTCGTTCAAGACTCCTTTTTTTTGATGGTCTATTTGGGGTTTTTGGGTTGTGAATAGATATTCTTGCTTTTGGTTGTTGACTTTTTAGCATCTTGAAACTGGGTGAAGTTCAACTGGATTCTGTGGATAGATGACCCGTTATCATATTATCTCGTCTCGATTGTTTGATGATAATTGATTGGTTTGGGATTTTCCATGATTCCTTGAGGTTGGTTTGGGTTACTTCCTTTTGGTTATCGATTTGGGCTACTTGTTCTTGAAGGGTTTCTAAAGAGCATCCATGATTATTTGAATATGGTTTCCTTGATGGGTATTTTCTTTTCTATTGACTTTCGAATTTGATTTTCTAGAGTTCTAAGGGTTTGAACAATCTGTCTAAGTTTTGGCTTCGTTCACTCTGCATATTAGTATATTTACTTTTCCGGTTTTAATCCTTTTGGCATTGGGTATATTAGGAGTTGATCCGTCCGTAAATGGTATCTTTTTAAGAGATGCTAGATGGTATATGGGCTTATTACTGCTATCTTCCTTCTCATCGCCAATATCATGCTGCTTTCGCTTTCCTTGTTTTTATAACAATTTTCAGGTTCCTTTAATAGGGCTTGTTATTATTTCTCTTGACTTTGGGTAGTTGTTTGACTTTCTGTTTCTCTCCCTTCTCTATCTCTGTTGCTTTTATTATCACATCTGGTTTTTCATTTCTGTGATTAGTATCAACTTTGTTTTGACCTCGTTTATCTTCTTCGTTTGCCTTTACTACGATTTGCAAGATTCCTTAGATACTCCATTTCAATTGAGTGCATTTTGAAGTTCGGTCTCATCATCCTTTGTCTTGGCATTGTCTTTTGCAATCTCTCTTTACTGATTCGATTTGTCTTTCTTGTTATCTGGTTTTTGATTGTTGAGTTGTTCTTGATTTGTTCTTTGGTCCTTTCTTTATTCATATCCAGTGTTGGACGTCAGTCTTGTTTGGGATTACTATTTCATGATATTCATTTTTGTCTCGTTTGGCTGCATCTAGTTTCACTTGCAGTTAGTTGTTTTTCTTACTTTATTCCCCGAATTGATTTTTGACTCTCTTCCACCCTTTTTTGTATTCATTTAGTTTTGTATATTGAGCTTAACGCTTGAGAGGTGTTACTATTGACGCTGGTTGTCTTATTTCCTTGTATGCTACTGAAGTTTGCTTTTTATTACTATCTCGGTCTTCTCCCTCTTCGTTATCATCTTCTTTTTTTCCTGTCTTTGTCCTCATCGTCCTTTTTGTCCTGGTCTTTATTACATCGACCCTTCTCAATCCTGTTGTCCTCGACATTTATTTCTTTGATTATTTCTTCATACATCTTGATTATCATTTTCCTTCCATTTCTGATGTCATCGACTTCGTGTTTTCTACTGCTAGATTTTCGTTGCATCCGGTGCCATTCTCCTACCAAGGTTTCTAATTCTTCATTTCTGGACCCTATTCTCTCCGGCTTTCTTTTTTTTGTCCGTGAACTTTATTTCTCTTCTCTTTAACGAAGCTTTTATCGTCTTTGATAATGCGTACTCGGAATTTATTTCTCTTTTTAGTAATATATTTTCATTGCTTTCGAATTTGTTTACGTCTATGATTTCGTTATCGGATTTTCTTTTTCTCCAATTGATCAGTTTTGCTGCTGTTTCATCGTATCCTCTCTCGATTGCTCCAAGGGTTGGGTTTTAAATTTTGTCCTATTATTTCGATGTCATCTTGAATTGCATTTATCGTAACGAAATCTATTGCTCTTGCTTCTCGTGACATCATAATATAATTTAACATCGTTTTTCCTTTATTGTCCTTATTTAGAGTTGATCCTGTTTTTAATAGCTCCCTCGGAATTTTCTTTGACATATCTCTTGACACTGCAATCATCTTGGGTGTTTGTCCTTTCTCATTTCTGATATTTGTATGTTGTCCACATTGGTTCATTGCCTCGATAATTTCCATCGTTCGTTCTTCGTTTTTGCTTTCTATGGCATGGTGTAGTGGTGTATTACCCGCTATGTCAATTATTGTGAATAATATTGGCATTCTTTTCTTTAAGATGCTGATTTCCGTTGTTGATTTTGAGCCTTTTGCGTAGTTCGTGATCCTCTTTGTTACTCTTTTTAATACCTCGGTGGTATTCTTGTTTCTGGTCCATTTCGGCATTATTTCCTTAGTTAATTTGATGATTGCTTCCATCTGTTTCAGGTAATTCATTCTAGCATCGTGGATTTCGTTATATTCCCGTTTCTGTTTAGCCTGATTACTATAATAGTTTGATTTTGTCTCTTAGCTGTTTGCAACTCTGGTGTCCAATAGGTTTTCTGCCTTCCCGTTGTCATGTCTTTTTCCTGATTCGTAGCTTAATTTGATACTTGTGTCATTTGCTGGCTTTATTTTGGTGTTGGTATTGATCTCTTCTGGTTTCCTATTGCTTTCTCTCACTAGTCCCACTGTTCCGGGTGGGTTCTGAGTCGATTTATTTGGACAATTTCGAGTCATATTTTCCCATTTTAGACAGGTAAAACATTTTCCGCGTCTTTTGTGACAAAATTTATTTACGTGTCCTCTTTCCCGAATAGTTGGCTTATTTGATGTCGATAGCAGTTGTTCTCTGCGTGTCCCGATTTTTGTCAAGCTTTACAATATTCTCTGATATTTACTTCGTTAGCTTTCGTATCGATTGTCCAGGTACTTTCTTCGTTCGTTGTGGTTTTCTTAGTCTTGTTTTGTTGTGCATATTCATACTGCATTGTAATTTTCCTTTCCACATTCGTGGTTTTGCTGAGTTCTTCTATTACATCTTCATTTGTCTCAATTACCAATTCACTGACTGTTTTTGATCTGTCTTGCATATTCAGATTTCTCGTTTGTCGGTTTTGGATTCTCTTTCCGACTAGTTCTCCCTCTGAAATATTATTAACCATTAAAATATCTATTACCTCTTGTTCGATTGACATCACTCCTATTTCTATATTGTCTCCTGTTGTTTGTATAGATTTTGACTCCAATACTTTACTTTCCAAGTTTATTTGAAGTTCATCTTTATTGTTCTTTTCATTATTGTTTAGCCCTTGTTGAAACATGCGTTTTTTCGCTTTCCTTATCGGTTCTCTTTTCGATTTTTGTAGTAGTACCCTCTGATTTTGATATTTTGTTTTTTGTTTTTCTGATTTCTTTTTATCGCTATTTTTGCTGCTTTTTCGTCGTCCATCGTTCTCTTCTATGGTGAACTCTTGTATTATCTTTATTTTTTCTTCGCTGCTCAATTTTTGCTCTGATTTTATTTTGTCCTCTTGAGTTTCATCTTTCTTAATTACTTCATTTTCTTTATCGTTATTTATTGTCATACCATCCTCGCTGTTGACCACACACTTCTCCGCAGTGTGGATTTCTTTTGTATTGACTATTCTCGACATATTGCTTCTACTTGATATTTGATTTCTGTTCATCCGTCTTTGCCGAATTTCTTGAATTTCCTCTCTCTGTAATCTCTGCCATTCAATTTGTTGCTGTTCCGGATATTTTCTGGTCCATTGACATCGAACATCATTCATGTTTCTCCTCGAATTACTTCGTTGTATTTGATTGTTTGCTGATATTCGTTGAATCATACCTCCTAATTGCTCAATCTCTTGTATTTGATTGCTTTGTGTACTTTGGCTATAATTGTTCGGTTTTGGTTGTCTCGATTTTCTCTCTATTGTACAATTTCCAGCTATATGTCCGTTTAGGTTGCAGTTGTAACAGGTTCTACTCTCGAATCTTGTGGTTGTCCTCATTGTCGTCATATCTCTTGAATGTCTAATCTCTTGAGTTGGGTTATTTTGTGGACTTTTCTTGAATTGGTTTGGTTTTTATTGACTTTGAATTCTTCTCATTCGACAATCCTTTGACATATGACCAGTTTGATCGCAATTAAAACAGATTATCATTTTATTTTAAGGGAAATACTCGATTAAGAACAAGTTTGTTGTCATTTTTAAAGGGGTTGAGTTGGTTGAATATCTGTGTTCAAAGGGTAAATATTTTCTAAATGGAGAATATAGAGGAGTAATTTATATTATTTTTAGGGGGCTTTGTTCAGATAGATATCAATATATGAATAAATCTTTTGTGAGAGTGGAAATATTGTCATTTAAAGAGAAATGATTGGTTAAGAAGAGAATTTTTGATCTTTTAAGGGTAAATAATTGGTCATGAGATGGATTTTATTTTAATGGAATTTCAAGAAATTTATTCGGTTGAATATCGATATATCGGTAATTTTTATAAAAATAATGAATATATCTGGAATTATTGTCATTTAAAGAGAAATGATTGGTTAATAGAGAATTTATGATAATTTTAAGGGAATTTGATTGGTCAAGAATGGAATTTTATTTTAAGGGGATTTCAAGAAATTAATCCGGTTGAATATCGATATAAGTCGGTGATTTTTTATGATAATAATGAATTTAGCTGGAATTATTGTCATTTAAAGAGAAATGATTGATTGAGAGTAAATTTTATTTTATTTTAGAGGAAATGATTGGTTAAAAAGAGAATTTATGATCTTTAAAGGGGAAATTATCGAATAAGAACAGGTTTGCTGATATTTTAAGAGGTTGTGTCAGTTGAGTTTTGTTATTTTTAAGGGAAATGATTGGTCAAGAGTTGAATTTATTTTAATGGAATTTCAAGAAATTTATACGGTTGAATTTCGATATAAATTGGTGTTTTTATGAAAATAATGAATATTGCAGGAAATAAATTCGATAATAAATTTTAATTAGAAATTTTACTAAAATTTTTAATACACATAAAAAATATACACATAAAAATTTTAGTAAAAACACACATATATTTCCACTTAAAAATCCACTTAAAAAATTTTGAAAAAAAAATACACACAAAAATTTATCAAAAAAAATGTGCACACATAAAAGTTAATTATCTTGATTACATCATTGTGTAATCAATACACACCGAAAATAATCACAACAAAAAACCCCTCCCCACCCCTTTCTTTATTAATTATCTTGATTACGTCATTGCATAATCACAAAAAACCCCTCCCCTCCCCTTTTTTTAATGGGGATTTTCTGTGTGGTCCCAGTGTGCCCCTAACTACCTACTCCTAGCAACAGGTAACCAGCGGCAGGCAGATAGATTGTAAAGTTGGGGTCAAGGTCATAGCGATTACCCATAACCCCACAATATTTTAAAAGAACCAATCCTAAAGTGTTTAGCTGCAAATTCTCATCCCAGCTCAACCTCTTGTAAAATTTATTTGAAATGCTAATCGGAGTGAAGTTTCCGGTACCCTATCATGTTTTGATAGTCAACTGCGTTCCGTTCAACGCGATTTAACCTGAACGTACGGCATCAGTCAAGGCTTCCTATTTGGCACTATACCCAGACTGAGTTAACCTTTGGTGCTTAGTCATGCAATGAATGAGTTTGATTTTAGAGGGAAAAGTAATCGTAAAATTTCTTTTAGTCGTTGAACGAGTTACTTTTAAAGACACGTGCATCAGATAAATTAAGGAAGCAAATAAAAAATACAAAAAACAAACAAAAACTTTTATTAATTGACCATGTAAACTTAATTTACAGAATAAACTAAAATTACTTCACTACTAATGCACATTTTATCTGACAGCAATTGTGGGTCACTATTTCATCAGGTATTGATTACATAAGCTCTCGCCTTTACCTGTCTGCATGCATTTATTTTTATTCTGTTTTTTTATTTGATCATTATATTTTGTAGAGCTATGGTCTTTCGTTTGTTAATACAATCATAGTTTAAGGTCTTTTTTTATTCTTTCACCACCACGATGGATTTTCCGATTCAATATGCTTCTAATTATTCACTATAGTGTTTTATTAATCTTTTTTTATTTTCTTTGCGTTGTATTTTATTTAATTGTATATTATTTATTCTCCTAGTGCCTTGTCTTTTGTTACTTTTTTTAATTGATGTGAGATAATGAATTTTAAATGATCTTGGTGCGCCTGTAAAAATTAATTAAGACTTAATGATGAATTAAAAGTTCCAGCTCTAGCCCAACAAATTATATTCACTTCATTTAAAAAGTGCAAAATATCTACGCTTCATTAAAAATAGAAATATATAATTATTGCGTCATTAATTTCATACAATTATTATGAAACTTCAACAAAACCTATATATTAAACAAATATTGAGTAAAAAACTCATATTTTTCAACACTAATTACCAGCTTACCAAAGAAAATGATTTTATAATACTCAAATATCGAATGGACAGAAAGGCGCGAAATTTGATAAAATAAAATAAATTCCGCTCTGAATTTATATTTATGTAAATATAACTCGTGCAAAATTTTACAACAGTTTATTATAATTTCAGATTCTTCACTAATAGTCATTCGCTGTTGGAAGCATTTATATTACTTAGAAAATAATCTGTTAAAGCTGTCTAAACAGTAATTAGGAAACTTCCGGTTTGAACAATTAGTTTGAATACTATAAATATAATAATAATTTTCAATGTAGCTCGTTAAAACATGCTAGCAATAAATAATATACTTTTGAGAATTTTTACCATCAAGCAGCTTTCAATTTTCATTTTAGTTGTTGCGACAATAAACATCATTTTCATTGGTGGCAAAAGAAGGACTTTTGGAATTTTTATTTCAGCTTTTAGATCGACTTTCAATGGAACTTCGATGGTTGAATTGAATTGGGTTGGTGACAGCTATAGCGCAGTTGCATTTTTCTTGATGCCTTTTATAACTTCGTTTGTGCATCGAAATCGGTCTTATCAAAAAGGAATGTTAGCAGCTTCTATATTAGTATTTTGTAGTTGCATGCTTACATCATTTGTCACAAATGCGGCGGAATTATTTATCACTCACACTGTGTTACATGGAATTGGTTCCGCATTTATTTTATCAACGTCTGCGTTGATAATTGGTGAATATTTTGACAAAAACCACCGTTACCATGTTCTGGCGACAAGTCTAACTACAGGAGGACCGTATGGTTCTCTGATTTTTGGACCTTTATATGGGTTTATGGTACAGCATTATGATTGGAGATTCACTTTTAGAGTTATTGCAATTTTGTTCTTTGTCGAAATATCTGCAGGTATTTTAGCTTATGTTCCAAAGCCAGATTATCAAAAATCTGAAGAAATTGAAAACTATGAAGGCGCCTTTCCATCTTTAAAATATTTAATTCAAAACAAGCAAATTTTTTTATGGGGAATTGATCGTATTTGTACAAGTTCCATTTTATATGGGTTATTAATGAATTTGACTGATCTGTTGAGGTCGATGCTCAATGGCACTGAAAATTTAGAAGGTGGAGCAAAAATAAATCTGATGATGGGGGTTGGCGAATCAATCATATTTACAATATCAGCTGTAATAGGTGATAAAATAAGAGGAAAACTCCCTTTCTTCCATCTTATAGGAGCTGCATTTACATTACTTATGTTGATTTTAATGAAAACTGTTTCATATTATCCATACGCTATTATCGCTTTCTCTATATTCCTAGGAGCTGGCGCGGGAGTAGGAAATTGTATGCTTTATGCATCATCTGAAGAAATCACTTTTCTTCACGGTTCAATTTCATTACCTTTAAGTAATATGATGATGGCGTTCGGAATGATAATCGCACCAATATTTTCAGGATTACTAATTGACATGTACGGATTCTTAGGCTTGTTTTCTTCACTTATAATATTAGCATGTATAAGAATGCTTTGTTTAATAGGAATAAATATAATTTTATATTAATTATAAAAACTATTTAATATATAGTATATTTATTATTAACAAGTATTTCACTACAAATTTAATAAGCAAATAAAATTGAGAATTGATAAAAGTAAAGCTGAAAATTTGTGTGCAGTATAATAAAAAATAATAAAAAATAATAAAAAATATTTGATCTTTTGTCAATATTTAAATTTAAAAAATAATATTATTTATTTTGGAAATTTATTTAAATTAGAACAATCAATGTTAAAAATGAAGGCTTTGTGCCAATATCGTAAGGTATTAAGCACGGATTATGCGTTTTAATTTCACGGATTTCGAAATTCACAAATTCTCGGTTTTATTTATTAAATGTATTTTAACTAAAAATTATACTTGGAGCTAATTGAAATGTTTCTTTCAATTTAATTTAATTTCTTATATTTATTTATTAATATTAATATTATTTTATTTTAATTACTTTTTTTATTTAACTATTTTATTTAATTTTTAGTTTATTAAATTTATTAATTAATTATTTAATTTATATTATATAATTTTTTAATTTTAATTACTTTTTTATTTATTCTTTTGTGTATTTAATGTATTTATCAATTAACTATTGTTATTTTATTTTATTTAAAAACTTTATTTATTTTCATTTTTTATTAATTAATTATTTATATAATAAGTTATTTATTTATTTTAACATTATTCATTTTTAATTATTTATTTTTATTTTATAATTATTTAAAATAAATTTATCATTTATTTAGTATTTTAAAATAAATCATTACTTTATTTAATTATTTTATTTCATTTTAATTTTATTAATATTCAATTTATAATTATCATTATTATTATTTTTTATCACACTAAAGTAATTAAATATTGCAATAAATTACTAAATTATATCACAAAGTATCAAAGCAATAAAATACCTCAATGAATTGTGCTGAATTCTCGCCGTCTTGTATTTTCGGGAAATTGCGTGAGGTACATAGTATCTGCTATTATCTCTGTTACCTCTTCTGTTGTTAAATCTATCATCTCTGATATCATGTTGCGCATTGCCAAAAACATCGCCTCCATCTGGACCAGTAACATGTCTTGCTTCAAGACCCTTAATACATTCTACCACATCAGAGAGTATTTCTTCACTAACACCAAACAAAATTTCGTTTAGTTGGGGTACTGGGTGTAATTTATTTGTTTAAATCTATGCCAAGTTTACTCAAACTTATTTTCATTGATCCAAATGCCTTCTTTTCCTAGAACCTATTGCTGGACACCTGAGTGGTAAAAGATATAGGATTTTCGCGGCCACTTGCAAAGGATTCTCACCAGATGCGCGCACAAGAGATACAACCATTGGATACCCGTCAAAATGACGTTGGAAATGTATCCCAATAGGCGGTTCCTAGTAAAACGTGAGCCATACTAACATGACTGCTAATACCCTAGAAAACCTTTGGGTTCAAGAGCTGCCATAGAAGGTATTCATGCTCATTTTAATTATAGGTCCTTCTGTTATTAATTGAAATAATATCGGCTCCTTGATCGCTATATTTTGTTTTTAAAGTATTGTTTATAAAAAGCTTAAATGATTAAACAACCATCGAACCAGATCCCAAAATATTTTATTGATCACTACAAAACTGAAAGATTTTTATAGAATGTCAGCAGATGAGGGTCCAAATTTCTTTATCTTCCCCAGTAGGCGAGCGGTCTTCAATCGGCGCCTTCTTTCCCTTTCCGCTTTACTGGGATGACATCTTTTGTGATTTGATTTCGATGGTGGATCCCGATTCATTTTGGTATTGGTTGAGATAAAACTGGAAATGGGCCAGGGTCAGCGTTTAAAACTGTGCTGGGGTGATGTCACCAAGCTTGGTTTTACCAACCTCTCCAAAGAGTAGGTATAATCCATAAGGATAAGTTGAAACGTGAAAGTTTCAACTGGTTTTATATTTCTACTTTTAGTACTTGAGGCATCAATTTTGTGTACCTATATTGTTTATCCTATTGGTTACATGATCCATGTATATTCTGTAGCTGGATATGACTGCAGTGGTCATACATATTTTTGCTAATTTTTTAATCTCTGTTTTATTGAGTCCTATTTTGGTTAGTGTTCTATCATTCTCACCGTCCCATGACCCTAGTGTTCCTACTACTAACGCTGTTACTGTTGTGTGGCAGTTATTAACTTTACCTATTTCAAGGGCAAGGTCTTTATATTTTTTATAGTTGCCCTCTTTGGCGTTATCAAAGTTAATAAGTTGGTCATATGGGACGTTGATGTCTAAAATGTGGATTAGGTTGTTTCTTTTTGATTTTATAATGAGGTCAGGTCGTAGTCGCGTTTCGATGCCGGGGGGTGATTTTTCGATATCTACATGGAACCCCTTAGAAATAAGATACTCACTAGCTTTTTACATCACGTTATTGTGTTTGTTTCTCCTAGCATTACACAGGTCTGAGTGCAGTGATTAAAGATATGCGCTTGGGTCTCAGGTTCCTTATTGCAAAGCCTACATGAAGTATTCGCGCTTTCCTTAACTCTATGGGTGTTATAGTTCTGCCCTGATTGTTTCTTTCAACTTTAGTTGGCAACTTTCTTTTTTTAACTTGTCAAGTTCGGCCATCATCTCCGTGTGTTGGGTTTTTAGCAAATAGTTTTGCTGTTTCAATTTTGTCACCTGCTCCGGCCGAGTCCATGTCTCCTCCATCCAACGACATCTTCGGATCATTGACTTCGCTCACTGGCTCTGTATCAAGGCCTCATTGTGATAATTGGGCTACGTCCCGCCTGAACCTTTCCAAGTCCAGGGTTTTAGTATTATTTAGCTGCACTAAAATAATTTAAAAAAAATATATTTCTAACTTGAATCGAGGATCGTTTTGGGAATGATAAAATAGGTTCAAGTTCTATTCGTTTTACTTTTAATTAGAGGCTATATTAAAATCGAAAGATGGATAACATCTATGGGAGATTTTTGGTGATAAATTTGAACCCCCAAAAGAAACAAAAACCCCTTTAACCTCGGAATCCGACCCCTTTTACCATCCTAAAATACGGTAAAATTCCTATTGGTCGAAGTCGAGGAATTTATTAATTTCTATTTTTAGATCTCAACAGAAATTTGTGAAATTTTTTACACCACTACTCGGTGAGAGGGAAAATATTTATTTATTTTTGTTATGAAAATTTTTATTTTTAATTTCTCATGATTTCAATTTTTCCGTTCAATCAAGCCATTCTATCCAAATTCTTGGTGTTCCTATCCAAGACTCGCTTCAATAGGACTGGGGATTTTTGGATGAAGAAGTATAAGTGTAAGCAGGTAATAGCCTTTAATTTTTTTGCAATTTAATGTATCGTTAATAATTAAACTTAGTAAAAATAATATTAATATTTTTAATTATTTAGTTAAAATTCATTACAAATCGCTAGACGAACAACAAAAGGAATTTTATTTATTCTATTTCACTTATTCAACATTGAGTCTATGGGATTTGGTTAAATCTTGGAATATCTTTGGATTCGTCTCTCTTGGATCAGCGAGTTTTTTTCCCTTTGGAATTTTATATCGACTTTGTTGGAATTTCTATTTGTTTTATCCGAAAAAATAAAAACAATTAATTGGTGGGTTACAGGGTAGCGATGTTCAAACTATATGGTTGTTAAGCTGACAACCACATATAAATATTCTTTCGCTTACCACTCGGCACCCGTTGCTAAGCAACGTTGGAACTGTGTTCGAGTGGGTAGACCGTTTGCAAAAAGTGAGCGCTATTACTAATGCTGTAATTGACCGAACGACCTCTGGGTCCAACGAGCTGTCGATAGAAGACCTGTGATCGCTTTTAACTTTTAGGTCCCCGTTATCTTTAATTCTATCTTTCCCATCGAAATTTTCATACTCTTCTCATCTACATATGTCAATGCCCTCCTATTACCTTTACGAATTAAAATTTATCGAATTTATTAAATAACATTTAAATAATAGTAAATACACATTCTATAAAATAAACAACACATTTTGATAAGTTGATTATGTACTGTTTAATAATCGAGCGGCTCGGCGTTTAGCCCGCTCCTTCCGGCCGGGTCGATAACTGCTAGCCTTTGGGGTAGCCTTCGGATCTGTCGTTGTTTCTCGGTAGGCTAGTTGGGCAGGAGCAAAAACGAGGGGATATGTCACTGCCGCTCCTTCTTGGCAGGCTGACAAGGCTACTTCTAGCCCCTTATTTGTGTTCTAAGGCTTTGATTTAACTGTCTGTCGTCCGTCCATCCCTTTTGGGCTGCTGTAAGCCTTTGATAAATTGCCTTTGCTTTCCTTGGTTCCATCCAGGTGGCTTTTGTTTGTTGAATTTCCGTTGACAGCTGGATGATCTGCTCGTAGAAATTCTTATTGATTTTCCGCGCGTGCTCTAATTCCTTCTGCAGTATTTTTAGGGATTCCATCTCTGTAACAACGAAAATTAATTCTTGTCTACCAGTCTTAAGTTATTTAATTTCTCAAACAAACGTTAATATTATGGAAAATAAAAATGAAAGAAAGAAAAATTTTGAATGTCAGCTAATCATTTATTTAAAATGTAGTTTTGAGTGTGTTCAACGTAATCAGATCATTGATGGAAATGCGGGGTTCGGTGGTTCCCCTCTTTATGTTCTTCTGAGGTCAGTTGAGCATAAAAACGCTCCCGACATACGAATATCGGTCGCTTTGTGTTTCTTGTGCGGTTGGAGCTGTGCGGCGGCGAATAGTTGTAAGTGTCCGCAATCCTGCCGGCCGCGATATCGTCTTCTACATTCGCCAGATATTGCCTGGCCCTGATCACGTGGAAGTCGACCTGGCGCTGGTGGTCCTGAAGCGTGATAGGAGAGATCGGGCCTGGTCGCGAATTTCTTGGGCCTGACTTCGGCCACCGTCTTGTCTGCCCGCTGCGAATGCTCGCGTATCCTCCTCTACAGGTCGCGAGGTGTTCCATCGGGTTTCTCTCTGTTGGGACACCGTGAAGCCCACATTTTGTATGGATTGCCGCCATTGATCCGCAACCTGCGCGGGGACACAAAAAGTGGCTCCCGATCCATCTGAATGAGATTTATTCGAATTAATTTATTTAAATAAGTATTTATTTCAACCAAAAATTTAACTTAACTAACTATAAACAAATTCTATACACGTTCGGTCACCTAGTAATCATAAATGACAAAAGATTAAAATGTTAAATAATTACAGAATAAATATGAAATCATGATAATTATAAAATTGCATAACCTAAGCAAACTATTATCCCGAATTTCTAATGCATTGTAAATAAAATAGGAATAAAATATTGATGGTAAACATTAATACCAAATAGCTTGTAGAATATCGGAATGTTTTCAAGATACAAAAAAATACAAATGTAAGAGAGTTAACTTTTACTGTTTCATATGCGAATGATTACTGAAAAACGTCCAAACTGTATATTTCATATTGCATTTTGGCATTGATTGAACTTTTCATATTTTGCAAAACCATATACTTTTATATCCCAACATTTAAACCTGTAAAGCTTATTTTCCAGACCATTATAATTTACCCATTTTAAGGCTGGCGTTGATATAATTCTGTATTGACCAAGTCTAGCAAAGATAAATCGGAATATTTTCTATCACAGATCGAAAAATTCATCATGATCCTTCTTGACATCAATCTCTAAAATTCCAAAATCTCCTAATATAGTTATTATATTGAAAAAATCAAGATCGAAATTCATCTTTAAAATCAATTGATAGCATTTACAAGTCCTGAAAATTGAAAATCATTAAAAATCGATTGCTAAAATTATAATTCTTGAAAATCAAAACTATTAAAAATTTAATTGCTAAAAATTATAATTCCTTATACAGTTATTAGAAATCGTTATTCGAAATTTGAGATCTTAAAGGTATTTATCAAAATCAAAATTTTATGTAATTAAAATTTACCACAAATCTGTGAATCTGGATCCCGAGCTACTTCCTTGCCTGACACCCTGGTCGTTGTCTTCTTATGGCTAAAGTTCCGTTGTCGGTGCATTCCCCAAAATTGTCAAAAATTAATGATCGATTAGGATCGTCGGATCTTCTTATGGATTCTGTCTGCAATGTGTGCCTACTGGTGGAAGAGTTCATGGATCTGACTGCTGTTACTTCGGGTGGATTAGTTGTCTGGGCGCGTGTGTGTAGGTGTGCGATGCATCGTTCACTTTTATCTCTATCACCCCGCTGCAGCACTGGTGTTGAGGGTATGTAATGATTTATTGATTCTGCACCAAAAATGTCACGATCTGCACTATTCTTGGGTGCGTGATAATACGTGCGTGTCTTGGTGTGTACACACTAGCTGTAGTCGGCTAGTTGGACTTTGCCCGTGTGTCGATGCCTTAATGTAGACTATTCTCTCCAGATATCTTTCAGTTTTGTCATGGGATCAATATTCTGGACATTGAGGGGTTCGTTCGTTTTTAATTAAATAGGTTTATATTTTAACTTTCAGTAAGTTGTTGTTGCATGAACGCACTTAATCGGATAATATGGTCGGAAAACTCGATTATTATCGATTGGAAACCTAATGCTCACTCTGCTGGCTCGACCATCAGATTCTCTCTAAAACCAACCGGATTATGTAGTTACCTCATGATTTGGAATTATTAAATGGATCTCGTTGATTTGGTTTATGGATTGTTCGCTCATACTGATTGTTACCCATCTGATCTCTTGCGTGATATTTTATGGTATTTACATTCCCTCATGTATCATTTGTCTGTTATGTTTATGGCAAATTGATTTGGATTTTTACCTTATTTTTATAACGATTCCAATTATTGGGAAACTTTCTTTTAAATGTTTATGAATCGCATTTCTTAGTTCACCATTTTCTCAATTTTATTCGGAGTTCATATTGATAGGTCGTGGTTTCTGTAAGTTGATTTTTATTTATTCTCAAAAATTCGTTAACTAAAATTAATTGAGGCAAGTCTTAACTTTACATATTCTATATTTCCCCAGTTTGGATTTTATTGAGTTGGTGGGTTACAGGGTTTCGTTATTTGTTTATCTTTATTGTTACCCCAGTAACGTCATACAAAATGTTACTCTGACTACCACTCGACACTCGTTGCTAGGCAACGTTGGAAATGTGCTCGAGCGGGTGATTGTCCGCAAAACGTGAGTGCTATTGCTAATACTGTAATTGCTCGGACAACCCTCGGGTCCAACGAGCCGTCGTTAGAAGACACATGCTCGATTTTTTATAATTGGTCCCTTTATGTCATGTATTTATCATTAGAGTCTAATAAATTACAGGAATTCTTTCATGATTTCTGGACATGAGTCTTACACGAGTCAACACAATCAAACAACAAAATATATATTATCCATGAGTTACAATGCTTGCAAATTTGATTTGAGCTGAGTCAGTAACCGAGCGGCACGGCGCCTGGCTCTTTCCTTGCGTCCTGGACGAGAGTGGGTATTTACGGTGGTTGCTGGGTTCGAGACCGAGGTTGGAGTAGCTGCCGACTCCCGATAGGCTAACTGAGCCGGTGCGAACACGAGCGGATAAGTAACAGCCGCTCCCTCTTGACTGGCCGACAGGGCGACGTAAGCTTTGATTTATTTGCTTTTCTTCTGCCCATCCTTTCTGAGCAGCTGTGAGTCTCTGATATAGTGGTTTGATTTTTGCTGGATCTATCCAGGTGGCTCGGGTTTGGTGTATTTCTCGAGTCAGCTGGATAATCTGATCATACAGAGTCTTGTTATTTTGTCGTGCCACGTCCAGTTCTGTTCGCAGGATTTGTAGGGAATCCATTTCTGGAATTGATAACATCAAAAGATAACTATTACCATAGAATTAATAAATACATCAGAATTAAACAAAGTTTCCTCGACGAATTATTACAACATCAAACGAACGAAATTAATTTCTAACCGAACAAAATCTTTATTTTAATAACAAAATATAAACTAAGTTAATCCAGGATATCGGTATCACGTGTCCGTGAAGCTCCTCGCTACCCACTCCTTCGGGGAGCAGTTTGAGATAATCATCACTGGCCGCTTAGTATTTCGAATCCGGTGAGACCCAGTCATCTGAGAGTCCCTCCTGTTTACGACCGTCTCGCCACAGGTGTCTTCGTACAGGGGTCTGCGTGACCGTGGGTGATGGTAGGTAGTGGCAATCCGGCCGGTTTCGATGTCATCCTCGATGTTTGCCAAACATTGACGGGCCCGGACCACTTGTAGGTCCACTTGTCGTTGATGATTGAGAAGATCATCGAGTAGGTGACGAGCGTGTGTATAGATTTCTGCAGTTGGATGTCACTGCTCCCAGAACGGTTCCGGTGCTTCGGGATTTCGGTTAGGATCTTCTGATCTGCCATTGGTTCGTTGGAATTCGAGTGGGGAAGACTCGCGACGTCTAGAGTGTCGGAAAAGCTTCTATGCTTCTCTCCATCGGTCGGCAAGTTGTATAGGAATGAGATCCGGATCTGAACTTCCTGAATGAGATCATAATTAATACAATTCCTTTTGAACGCTAAATCGGTGATATATTTATTTATACTATTCCGAACGAAATTTAAAATGGTTTTGCTATACCCTAAATGAAGAATTCCCTATATTTGGTGATTTCCCATCTATAAGTGGTGAAAGCTAAAATCTAAAGATTATGCTATTAATTTCAATATAATGGAGAAAAAATCCAATAACCTAAACATAAAGAATTATTATCTTAGAATTCAAATATAAAATTTAATAATACAAATTTGACAGTGAGTTCAATACTAAACCGTTCACGAATTGCGGCGATATTATTATGATGTATACACAAACGAAGTATTAATTTTAATACGGGAAAACCATCATTACTTATACATTAATAAAAAAAATCATTACCAATGTGTTGAGGGTCAGAATCTGCTACCGATCTTTCGCCAGGTAGGCTGGTCGAAATAGTCCTCTTTCGATAAATTCGTTGTCGATGCATTTTGTAATATTAATCCACTGATATCGAGTGAGGGTTTATATTCTGATGATTGTGGTTATTTGTACTTTATGTAATGCTTTAATATAATTGTATTATTTAAGCGATCCTGCAATATTCGCCATTCGGCGGAAATGTTGACATTATTTAATTAGGTTTAAAATCTCTCAATCAATTTTTTATTTGCATAATTTGGACGTGCAAGTAAACAAATCTCCGATTTTGTGAACCGAACGGATGTGTCAACGTCCAAGTTCAATTAGTGCTATCGTATCTAGACTGTAAAGTGATCGGAGATTTATAATGACTTAACTTTGGTCGCGTATCTCTGCGGGTTTAATAAGATAATCAACTTGTAGTTTGTTATTCGGACGTTTCCGGTCGGTATTGATTATCATTTTAACTTATTTATTTTTCAGATCTAATCTTGCTGGATTGGTGTCGGATTTTTCGGAGAAAACCTGATGGTTCAAGATATGGGACATAAGTCGGCTAGACGATGATATTGACCGTCTGGGCGGTTTCCTTGTTAACAAGTGAGTTAGTTTTCTGGGAGATTTGCTTCGTCTCATTAATGAGATTTTCTTTAGGAGAAAGAATGCTTGTCAATTGACGGTAATGGGATTCTTAACGTCGGGTAATTTTGATTTATTTCAATTAACTTTAGTCATATCTCAGATTTATCGTGGGCAGGTGAGAAAACTCGCCCTCTTCGGACGGCGCGATATTACTCGGTTGAATGTCGCACTTCGGGTCCTCCATCGTTGGATTTAGAACTTTAACTCGTTGGAATTACATGCTATGAATTCATATGTTATTTTTTTGTATTTGTGATTTTCAATTTTATATTCGATGGAGTTGTGAATTTTATCATTCGTCAACTTGATTTTGAAGATTCCTCTTTTATGTAAATTCTAATCTTATCTTAGGGACGTTGGGACTGTTAATTTGAATGTTATTGGCCAAGAGTAATTGAGCATTTAAGTTTCATCGGAGTTATTATGATTTTGATTACCGTAAGTCTTTTGATTGTCGCGGGCGATTTTTTGGGTTAGCTTCATAATTTTGATCACTAAGTAAAAATCTTTAATTAATAACCTGAAATTATAATTTATACCCTACGTAATAATGACATCAATTTGGAATCATAGGTAATAATAGGAATGTTTAAGTAATAATAGGGATTTGTGAATAAACTATGAATTGTATACTTGAGCGCATGATTTTTCTTAACTAATAATATGAATCTACAGCTAATAATTGATAGTTAATAATAAATTTAATTAATGACGTGAATTTAAAGATATGAATTGATAATTGATAATATGAACTTGTAGTAAAGGTTTATAAGTGATAATATAAATTTATAATTAATAATATGAATATGAATTTACGACTAATAGCATGGGTTTACCCTTAATAATATGAATTTACATTTAGTATTATGAATTTACCATTAATAAGAAGAATTTACAATTAATAACATGAATTTACCATTAATAATATGAATTTACCATTAATAAAAGAATTTACAATTAATAACATGAATTTACCATTAATAATATGAATTTACCATTAATAAAGGAATTTACAATTAATAATATGAATTTACCATTAATAATATGAATTAACCATTAATAAAAGAATTTACAATTAATAATATGAATTTATAATTAATAATATGCATTTATAATTAATAATATGGATTTATAATTAATAAAAGAATTTACAATTATTAATATGAATTTATAATGAATAACATGAATTTATAACGAATAATATGAATTTATAATGAATAACATGAATTTATAATCAATAATATGAATTTATAACGAATAGCAACGATTTTAGTTTTATTTAGTTGCCCGTCACCTTCCCTTAATTGACCTTAAGCGCATTTTGTGTTCAAATTATATTTAAAGAGTGCCCACTGGACTACTCGGTGTGATGATTTTGAGCCGTGTGTGAAATATTTAGGTCGAATTTACAGAAATCGAGAAACGAGGAAGTAGCCAAAAGACCCCTTCCTTATTTCTCCTTTCTTCTATACGGAATAATATTGACGTTCCAACCCCTGCGTTCCGCAAGCCGGGTCTTCACGGCACAGATTATCGGCGATATTCCACGCACTTACACAATTCTGAATTACATGTTGATTTTGCTGTCTTGCGTTGTGTCTTGGCTGTGGGCCGGAAAAATTTCGACAGATTAATTTTATTAAATGCATAAAACAATTTAAACATTATAAATATTTATTGAAGTATATTAAAAGTAAAATACAAAGTTACCATATCCATTCCAATAAAATTTTCATAAAAATACCTCTCCCCCCACGCCGACGTCCAAGCAGAGCTCTACCGAGGTTGCAAGGATGTGAAGTGGAGAGAGAGTTCCAAATAAAACTACTTCTCACCTAAAAATTCAAAATAACTCAAATCGGTTTTAAAATTTGATTTCTCAAAATTGGTTAAAACTGGTTTTGAAAATGGTTTTTTGGTTAAATTTTATGTGAAAATGTATCGGTATTTATACCTATTTTCTGTCCCTAACCTCGCGTGTTAATTTTGATGTAGTAAAACAAAATTCGACCTTGTTATTTTCTAGTGTATTCTAATCTTTAATTTCATTATTTTTTTAATTTATTTTAATAATTTTTAATTTAGAATTTTTATTGAATTATTTCTAATTCAAATTTTTTGATTTAAGTTTCATTTTCATGAACTTTTATTGATTTATTAATTTTTGGTCGAATTTGTTGGGTTTTCATGTTATATTTGTATTTGTATCGTGCGGATCTTGTTGCATTTTTGTTATTATTTTAATTTATTTTTATGTTTATCATTTTATATTTAATTCTCTTTTTTCTCATATTTGGTAGGGTTTAATTGGTGTTTTAATAGGTTTATTTTAAATTTGCTTGTTATGTTTGCATGTGTGTTACCGATCATTTAAACATTTTCCAAGGCCGTTTGTGTTCTGGCCCAACAGAGTTAACATATTCACTTTTATGGTTACAGTAATTATGCTATTTTATTTTATCCTCAAGTAATCGTATCGGATCTTACTAGGACATGAAACATTTAAATTAACCGCCTTAACATACGTTTATTTAAATAGTAATATCGATTCTCAATGCGACGTTAGTAGTTTAAGACCGCTACGGGAATCTTAGGTTAACTCGAATGAATTCGACTATCTATACAGCATTAAAATCCTATAATAACAAAGGTTCATAACGATTGCTTTAGCACGAGTCTGCAATTTAAAGTTTATAACTATACTTCATTTTAACTAAGAATATACCTATTAAGTTCATGACGACTACTTGAATCTATAATTTATTTAAATTCGTAACCCTAACTTAGAATTATTAATTATTATAAGTTCATGGCAACCGCTCAATATTTATGATTACTTTAAATTCATATCAATAGCTTGAATTTTATGGTTGTATTAAATTCATAGTAACAGTTCGAATTTATAGTTGATTTAAATTCATAACAACGATTTCATTTTTCTATTTCCCCGTTACCTTTCCCTTGGTTGACCTTAGGCGCATTGTGTTCATATTATAGTTAATGAGTGCCCACTGGACTACTTGTTTGATGATTTTGAGCCGTATGTGAATATGATTTTAGGTCGAGTTTATGGAAATTGAGAGACGAGGAAACAGCCAAAAGACCACTTCCTTCTCCCTCTTTTCCCCTATACGGAATATTATTGACGTTCCAACTCCTGCGTTCTGCACGCCGGGGCCTTCACTGGCACGAATCATTGGCGATTTTCCACGCACTTACACGAATTCGAATAATATGTTGGATTTTATTAACTTGTAGTGTGTTTCGGCTATGGGCCGGGAAAATTTCGACAATATAAAACGAAGTTTGATATTATTTAAATATTTATTAAAATAAAAATATAAATTACCCGATCCATTCAACATACACAAAATTATCATAAAAATATCGCTCTCCCCACTTACACCCAAGCAGAGCTCCATCGAGATTGCGAGGATGCGACGTGGAGAGAGTTTTCAAATAAAAACTCTCACTTACATAGTGAAAATAGCTGTTTTACGAGTTTCAAGTTTGAAAAACTGATTTAACGGTTAAAACGATTAAAAATTATGTGAAAATGAATCGGTATATATACCTATTGTACGACCCTAACCTTGCGTGTTCTTTTTGATTTAGTAAAACAAAATTTGACCTTGGAATTTTTATTTATATTCTAATCTTTAATTTTATTATTTTGAGATTTTATTTGACAATTTTTTCTTTAGATTTTTAATTGAATTATTTCTAATTCAAATTATTTTATTTTTATTTCATTTTCATGAAATTTTGTATTTTTTGATAAATTGTCAAATTTCGGTCAAATTGTTGGGTTTTCTTGTTATGTTTATATTCATTTCGTGCGGATCTTGTTGCACTTTGTTATTATTTTAATTTATTTTTGTGTTTATAATTTTATATTTAATTGTTTTCTTCCTCGCATTTTGATAGGGTTAATTGGTGTTTTAATAGGTTTGAATTTAAATCTGCATGTTATGTTTGCATGTGTGTTACCGATTCATTTAAACATTTACAAGGCCGTCTGTGTTCTGGCCCAACATAATGAATGATTATATGGACATTTTTTGAGGTAGATTATTTCTTTATAGTAAATATATGTTAAATTTGATTTTTCTTTTTTCTTTTACCTTCTTTTACCAATCATAAGGTAAAATAGTACTTTATATATACGTTAATGTAATTATTTTCTTTAACCGTTGCATTAAAATCGGGAAATGGCTCATTTGAAAAAATAATTAATTGCCATGATATGATAATCAATTATCAATAACGTTATAGACCGAATGACGCGTTTACTTGTTTTCCGGATCGCCTGAAATGTATGCGAACGGTACCCAACCTGAAAATTTACTGAGTTTTTATTTAAATAATTTCTGGAGTTAAGCCGAAAATAATTATATAAAATTGATTAATATATTATTAAAAATGATAAGAATAATTTTACGATTGTAAAATAACCTGACATAATTATATAAAATTTATTAATATATCATTAAAAATAACCAAAATAATTATTATGATTACCCGACACAGTTCCAGAAATCAGTACATATTTTGCAAATTCTCAACTTTCATTTTGTTTCTTTTTCTCTCTAATTAGTAATATATATTTTTATTAATTTTTTATTTGTTCATTCTCATAATTTTGAAATAGAAAATTTTTTCTTTTAACAATTTCTTGAAAAATGGCATTCACATTACATTGTGTCGATCTGGCATCGACTTATATAGGAGGGTTTTACACGCATGTTTTTGATGCGATAAAACAAAACGCTTTTACTATATTTCATCCCTTTTCCCCTAGTTGTCAGATTTTCATGATTCTTTTTTGTTAAATTTCTAATTATATTTTGAGCTTAATTCTCATATTTATTTTCTAGAATATAAGCGTTTTCTATGAATTTGGAGACAATTTGATGAAATAGGTTAATTTTACTAAAAGTTAATGTTTTTTGATTCTTTTTAAATGTTTTTATTTATATTTTTTGTATTTTTCTACTCTTTTTTCTACTTTTTGTATTATTTAATGCTAACTAGGCTATTTATGATGATTTCTCGTCCATTTGCATTTTACGCGCCCTGATTTTGACGGATGTCGTGCCAGATAAACAACAATTCAAAAATATTTGTTTTTGCTCAACACTATGCTGTCTCACCCAGACGCCCCACAATTTTAATCCTAGCACTCTATACTCATGAGCAAGCTCATGTTGGTACTGTATATAGCAGCTGAAAATTCATGAGCAAGTGAGCTCCATTTCTAGAACTACTCCTCGTGATATTTTCAATTTCGGGTTCCTGACTGCCAATGGAAGCTCTTACGTTTCTTTCTTTCTATACCCTTGTCCAGACTCATATATTTCTACAATTCCTATATAATTTTGTCATCGTTACTCTTTATTTATTAAGGTATCTTTCAAAAATTTGGGCAGCGTTCCGCCCTCATTTTATGGAAAATTCCTTGTTTCATACAAACATTAGCCTACGGTAAATTGAAATGAATGCATTATTATAATGTACTTATTTTCGTCCAACAACTCATTTTGCTTTTCTATGCTTGCACAGTTACCGAAGTTTGTACATCTCTATATTATCATCTAACAGATCTATGCATAAATGTATCATTTTATTTTAATTTCCACCGTGATGATTATCAAACAATGTACGTGATCTAACCATACTTTATACTTACGTTGATCTAAATTTATATCACAAGTCGTACACTTGATAATATATTAATCGGCAGAAGTTAAATAAAAATCCAATTTCCCTACTTAAACACAACACAATGTTGTCCCTTTAACTCTGACGATATTACCGCATTTACCCTCTTACCGCTCTTTCCACCTTTCATGAACGCCGCGGTGAAGTCCAGTGAAGTACTTTTGAGATCAGTACAAAGCTGACTACCCCAGCAGACATCGACGGGTGGAAAACGATAAATTGAAACATACGACATCCCTCAAACTTAACTGAGAGAATCGAATACCGATTCACCATTTTCCACTGAATTAATATATATAAAATGAATATAAATAAGTTAGTGGAACCTGCCGAGCGATGCCAAAGAACATCGTGGCCATCCAGAATAATAAAAAACAGTAACATATAACGAAAGTATATTTGCATCATTAACAAACAATTTACCAACTGGACAATGTTGAATCAACAAAATATTTGAAAATTATCATAAGTTAGCATGTGTCATAAAATGTCTAAAAATTGTCTGAACAAATTTTTGTCTAAAACAAATGTCTAAAATTATGAAAATGACTACTGTATATATAGTGTTTTCATTCCTGGGTGCGACCAATCAGAGAATTTTGAGCCTTTTTCGGCTAATTTTCGGGTGGTTTTATTGCTTTTATTTTATTTTTCTCCATTTTTTGATATTATTTTCTCAATTTTTTGTAAATTTTTATTTTGATTGTTTTTATTTTTTATCTTTAATATTAAAATTTTTAGTCATCCCTTCAGCCTATATATTTTCTAAACCTTCTTTTGCAAGGTTTTGGCAGTTTTATGTTTTCCTTTTGTGTTTATTTCTGCATCTGTAGTCTTTTCAATGATTTTATTTAATATTTGTTTTATTTAATTTTGCATGTTTTATTTTATTTAATGTCTTATTTTATTTTTGATTTCTGCTTGCGGTGGGTGATTATGTTACAGCAACCATATTGATAATTTCCAAACACAATTTTTTCATTTTTGTTAAAATTATGGCTTATAGTCCAGCAGTTTTTTGCAACAATAGATTTAAAATGAACAAAGGCATCCTTATGGATGTGTTCATTCTCAACACTAGTGAATCTGTATCCATGTTCTATGTCCAATAGATTTTGAACATCATCAATTATCCAATTTGACAATACAAAAAATACAATTCAATTTCTTCAAATAATAAAATTCCAAGTAAAAACATCGATAAATTCATAAATCTATTTGATCTACATAAACAAAGTCGATTTATCGTTAGAAACTACAATTAATAAAAAAATCAATTGGAAGCATTTTCGAAAACCATAAATTATCATTTCTTCGCGTCTGTATGCCCACACAAAACAAAATCAAAAGAAACTACTATCACGGCACAGGCGTGACAAACGAAATTGACCTGAATCGCTACAAATTAAATCACTTCACAAAATTTAATCAAAGTTACAAAATACTGCAGTCAATTGCTTCCTAGAGATAAAATATTTCAATGAATTCCATCAAAATGGTTGTCACAGTAAAGCAATAATATCATTTATGAAATTATAAAAAAATTTTAAATTATTAAAATAAATCAATAAAATTTATAAAAGCGATTTACAATAAATTAATAAATTATTTCATCAAAATGCAATACGACACATTTAACATAGTGAAAAATGCAAAACGTTCAATAAACACACAACAGTACATTTTAAAATTTCTAATCAAACCATGTTGTAGTGAAATAAATTATACTTATACGTTTTTACAATGGGCTAGTAAAATATGAATTACAATTAACCTAGTACGAATCCCAAAGAGATATAAAAACCAGAGAGACTGTAAAAGTTGATTGATCTGACCAAAAAGTCCCATCTTCTTGCCATAATATTGTAAATTAATTAGATATTTAGGAAAATGCCTGGAGTAAAACTGCTCTTGAACACCGAAACTTTGTTTCAAAGAGTTTATATTTTATTTAAATACACTGTGTAATATGAAAGAAGAGTAACCAAATAGTCTAAATGAATAAAATGATTGTATAACAATTAATAATAATTTTTAATTTTACTTCGATAATTTAGCATGGTGTATGAAATACAATTGATTAATACCTTCTTACCACCTTAATGTTACCAAAAATTCTCCTTTTCTTTTAATTTTTTGAGTCTTTCAAATTCAGCTTAAACGTTATAACAATATTTTTTTATTGACAAGATCATGATATTATCTAATGTTCACTCGTCTCCTCTTCTTTTGTTCAATGTCTCGTTGAATACATTTTCTCAATGTATTGCATTATTACAAAATTCTAATTAATCAAATTTTCTTCTTTTGCTGATACAGTATTAATAACACTCATTGAATGAAGTGACGTTTCTTCTCTCTACTTTTATTAGTCGTATATTTTTCTCTTCACCATCTTCAGATGTTGAGGTTACCGGGAGTTTGAGCTGGACTGAGAACTACCATTCACTACGGCTGCCGCTCTTCCCAATCACTAGAATAAAACTAAATGGTAACACATCATATTAATTTCTTGTTACATGGGATGTCATAAATATGATGAAAATTTAATAAAAGAAAATAAAATCTTGTAAAATATTATAAGATAAATTATTATCAATCAAACAGGTATGATGGATTTCAATGGAAAAAATTCATGGAAATCGACTATATCGTATCATGTCAAATGGATATTGTTGAGGTTGTTAAAATAATTATGGAAAGAAAATAAGTGCACTCGAAAATTCGAAGTTGAACAAAAAAACATCAAAAATCATTAAATTGTCAAATTAATTAAAAATTTATAAAATTTGGAATTTTATATTGATCGGGGGAAATGGGCATCGTTGAACACCAAACCATGATACGAGTCCAGTAATAATAATAAAAATTAAATAAAGGGTCCCTAAGAAAAGTTAGACCGAGTGAGTTGTATTGTTTCAATGATCCCTAAAGATATTGAAATATAATTGTATAATTATAGATAATTATTCTCAGTATAAAAGAAGAGCACAAATGAGATGAGTTGCTGGTCGAAGAAAGTATTGTGCAAACGAGTAATAGTGACGAAGTGTTGTTGAACTAGATAATTATTAAAGCAGTTAAATATAATTATCGTATCAGAAAGGTATTTGCCCCTTGGGTAACCTTACCTAACGATAATCAGTAATTATCAGTGAGAGAAAAGTGCAAGTTGAGTGACAACTTGTATTTGTGGTAAAGTGAAATAAAGTATTTCTATGTTAGGTTTTTTTATTTATTATCCAAAGGACACGAGGAGTCAGCGAATTGAACGACTTAGAAATAAATACCCAACATTTTGGTGAGCCCGGCCTGATCAAAGTCGGTGAAGAGATTTTCAAATTGAATTAAATATATAAAGTGATAAAAGTTTGAGAAAATACTTTGAATTGAATTGTATATATAAAGAGATAAAGTCAAAAAGAAATTGTGATATTGGAAAAAAACAGATTAAGGTAAAAGTTTTGAGAAATTGTTTACGAAAGGAAATTGATTGAAAACTTTAACAAATTATGTGAAATTAAAGTGGAAATATTGTGAAAATTTACGATTTATAAGGAAATACGATCGATAATAGAATCAAGATTAAAACAAAAGGGAAAATTAAAAATTGTAATATTTTAAAATTTAGACGAGAAAAAGTTGTGCAACAGAAATTTTACAATTTGAGAAATAAAAGACAAGTAGAAATGATGGCCAGTAATTCAAGTAGCAGTGATCAGAAACCTATGTCGACTATCCCAACGCCTATTCATACTAATCAAACAACTATGTATAATAGTCAAATACTTATTTCTATTATTCCGGCAAACAATGGCAGTGATTTTTCAAGCTGTCAGAAATTACCAGTAGATCAATATGAAAGGGATCCAGTTGAATTCATCGATTTTATGGCAGATTATTATATGTATGCTACAGCTTATGGATGGACCTAAGCAATTATAGTTCAACGGTTATCATTATATTTGAAAGGTCAGCAAGAGAGGCTTGGCAACAGATTGACAAACGAACTATTGCAAATGATTGGACGAGGCCAAAAGATTCATTGGCAGCCAAGTTAATAGTCGGTGACATAAAGCGAGTAATGCGCCAAAAATTCTACAATAGAATGCAATAGCCGGATGAGTCGGTAAGTGAGTTTGCGTATCATTTAACTACTCTTGCAAAGAAAGCCTTTGAAGTGATACAAGAACAAGCAGAAATGGCAAAGCAAGTGAAAGAGTTACTGCAAGACCAATTTTTAGCAGGAGTCAAAAAAGAGATCAAAAAGCCTTATGTTATGTTGACTACAAAAACTTCGATGAATTGATTAAAAAGGCTATGAAAATCGAATTGAATTTAAAAACCACCCAATCAAAATCAGAATCCTTTACAATTATCGATGAGACAAGAGAAAGATCAATAAGTCCAGCTAGAAATAGTCTACTTCAAAAATCAACAAGCCCATAACTTTGAATTCATTTAGAGTTTGTTTTTGTATTTATTTTTAAAAATTGAATTTTATCGGATATCGTGTCTAATCTTAATTAGCAACATAAACGTTTCAAGCCAGGAATGAAGGAGAGAATCCGGAGAAAGAACCTCAAATAATGGGTCAGTTCAAGAAGCATACCACCAAAACTCATCATTTTAATTTTTTTAAATAAAATGAAAATTCACTCATTAATATTATAAAATAAATGTGTTTTTTTACCTATTTAGTGTAAGGCCAATACAAAGATTTGTTTAAATGGATCTAAAATAGCACGCGAACACTGCACGCAGATTTAAAATCAGATCTATTGTGGGGTTCATGGACTGTTTGACCTTGAACCCCTGACATAAAATCTTTCGATCCTCCACTGGCTACCTATTGCTAGACAACGTTAGTAATGTAATCAATGGTTCTGAGACCACCAAAGGTGAGCTTTAATTCTAAAACTGCTAAGGCCCGGTCTGCAGCTGGGTTCAGCGAGCTCCCGTTAGAAAGTATGTGCTCGACTTACACTTTTCGGTCAATAACTTTCACATTATATATATGTTCTACATCCCTCAGAATCCTATAATCTCTTTATTTACGACAAAATTAAATTAAATAAACAACCAGAAAATTATATTTATCATAATTATTGGATAATACATTCATTCTATACGTTGTAATAGTTTATCAGTTAATTTTGGTATTCAATGAATTCAATTGATCTTGTTCCTTGTCAGCATTTGGTTTATTGGTTAGAACCAAGTAACGACGTTTCCGTTCAGATCTTCCTGGTCGTGAGTGAGGGCGATTGTTCTTGGTTCCTTGGTCTCGATAGGCCAATTGGGCTGGGGCGAAAACTAAAGGGTATGTAACTGAGTCTCCCTCTTGGCTAGCAGTCAATGCTACTTCTAGTCCACGTATCTGGGTGTGCAATGCCTGTACTAATTTCTTTTCCTCTTGCCAGCCACGTTGTGCTGCATCCATTTTCTGGTAAATTTTTCTCGCCCGCTCAAGTTTGATCCAGCTAGATTTGATCTTCTGACATTCTTTGCTTACTTGCAATAACTGCTGGTGAAGGTCCAGAATGGTTGTGTGTAGTCGGGACAGCTCGTGGTTTATCACCTGAATTGCTTCCATACCTAAAGTAGAAAATATTAGTGAACGTGATACGACGAGTGTTGGTAGAAGTCGGAGCTCGTAAATATTAATGATGTCACAATTTAAAAGCTCTATGTATGTAATCTAATGAACTTTACATTGTATTTAATCATAGTAATTGTCTCTCGATATTTGCGATCTAAATATGGGAATTGCAGGTAACTACAATAAAACTTGTTTAAAGGGCTTTAAAGTGTTATTTCATTTGGCGATGAAATACAAAAATTTCTTTAATCAAACTAAACTTTATTGACATCAAAATAACAAGTTGTAATTATTCGTGATTGTATTATCTGAACGATCTTCATTTCTTGACTTCGTTCCTTTCGGCTTGGGTGAAGGCACTGGTACAAATGTTCATATCTTCTACCTTGCTGTTGAATTGAATTGTTGAATAAATGGGTCCGGAGTACGATATCCGTGGGTGCCCTCATCCGTGCGAGTACAGGGTCTTGTAACTTGTAGGAGACACCATAATCAGGCGCGTATCTGTCGGTGCTCGGGATCTCACCAGAGGCTATCGCAGCATTTATTCTTTTCAGGCGTCTACTCGCCATTCTCACCTTCCATTGGAATTTTGGGACCAATGCTTACAGCCTGTACAGTGAAAATTCGTGCTTCTCGAACTGGGTTCCGGCTGGGCTCCCGTTTGATGGCAATGCTCGGTACTTTGATTTCGTCCTGTCGAAGGCCTATTCGAACGGGCCAGCTGCTATATCAAAAGGTAGAATGGGTGTATCCGGCATCCCATAACGACTGTTTGTAGTGTGCCGCCAGATTCGGGTCTATTTGAATAGCAACTCGGTCCCCGTCTCTCCATATTGCGGTTTCGGTTGGCCGTACTCCTGCTGAGAAATTAAAGTTAATCTTTGTTTTGTATTTGCGTGTTGTAGATAATAATTGTAATAATTTGCATAGCTGAGTGCTCTGGAGTTGTAGTTCACCTAATTTTTCACGAACTTTTCATATTCTCTCTGTCCACGTTGTATTTAAAGGCTTCTGCTTCCGTGCTGGTAACATGGTCGAATCGTGTATTCGCAAATCAAGTGTTTTAGTAAATTGTGTAAACAAAAAGATTCTTACTTTCTTCGTAACGTTTCGGGGTGTCGTCCTACTGGGGTCGGAAGTTCATAGAAGGTCCGAGTTGAAGGCTACATTCGCTCCTGCTGCTTGACCCTTAGTTTTCCTCTTTGATGAAATTTTTCGGGAGTTTGTTGTTTTCATATTCTCGATGTGCTGACTGCTCTGTGTTCACGACGTTTATTTGTACTAATTTTTAACTGTTAGTAGGTGCGGGGGACCGCTTTACTCTAATACATCTGTTGCGCACTCCTACCCCGAATTATTATTTTATTTTATTTAAAACCAACAAAACTTTTAAAATTATGTGGGGCTGTCTTATTATGATGCTGGTCTGCCTAACCTTTGATGTTATTGTGATGGCGCGGCTTAGTTCGTATTATACGTATGGTCAGTACTCAAATTTATTTTTGTTTTTCAAATTTTTGCCTTTATTTTCCCGACAGTGGTCGTGGTCATCTACATGGTGGATATCATTTTACTAATTCTAGTTAATCTATTTTCTCTCTCCGTTAGTATTAATTTGATCATCTTGACGCATTTCATAATTTTTATTTGTGAAATTTTTAATGTTATATCTTTTAGTAAAGTTGATTATTACTAATATTATTATTATTACAGTTTGGATTGTTACGATCGCACTGCAATTTCATTGATTATTATTTTAATTTAGATATCTAGTTATTTTGGACCGTATTGTGCAAGACACCTGTCAGTTCACCTACTTGCATTTATGACATGTTCGTGTTGGATGGTCTGTCATGATCATAACCTACTATCGGAACGTACGTTGAGCGCATTAAATATGACATGGATTTTTTCTTATTTGGGTATTGATTCTGTATTTTCGGATTTCATGATCTCGGTAGACATTCTATTTCGTACGGCATCTATCCATCTCACTCCAACGGGCTCCTATTCTCAGTTCTATATCAGTCGTTGGATAGATTTATTTATATCAGATGAAATCAGATCAACCTTCATAACACTTTGAATTCCTCAAACACAAAATTTACTAATTTTGGCTAAATTTATTTCGATCAATTTATTCGTATCTGACTAGCTTATTTTATAATTGAATAAAAAATTTTTGACTTTTCGTGTTCGCCGTCGTTATTATCATGAGGTGAGGTTTTATGTTTGACTTAACATGAATAATGTGAATAAACTCAACATATTAAACTATTACTTAGAAGACAATAGGTTAAAGTCCAATTAGATTTTATGAGTCTTAGGTTAAGTCAGAAGAAACCATTTTAAATTAAATGTGTACCCTCAGCAGAGGGATGAGTTAAAATACTTACTAACAATTCCTCAAATAGCCATCAAAAATAATCGAACGAATGAATTTATTAAAATCAAAATATTAATAATCACAGAAAATTTACCATACCAAAACCGGATTTACCGAAAACATTTTAAACAGATTTCTAAAGTCAAACAGGATAATAAAATCACTGCAACGTTCAAGGGATTTCACTAGAATATTATATCTAAAACTTAAAATTTTACTTTTAAATTAATTTTTTTTTAATTAATATGAAATAAGAAAGCATTTTAATTGGAAATAAAAATTTACAAACCAAGAAAACCGCAAAAATAAGATTGAGCATTTGCACTGACCAATCTAATGGCATTTATGATAAATTTTAAATATTGGTAATAAAGGATTTCAATTTGATTCCCAAAAATATTCTCTATCGATACGAGTGAAGAAATAATAAAATTTCCAATATTAAAAAAGAAATGAATCTTAGTGAGCATTACGGAAAATTTTTTCATCTAATTGAGAAGTTTTTGAATGAGAAATCTTTTAATATTAAGACTTTGTTCGGAGAGCCAACTTCTGTAATTTTCGTTCACTAGATGTATATCGTTCCGGATTAAATGTTCAAGCACTGTAAGATAATTCCAAAGTTATCATTATTCCGTATTTGCACTAACTTCGTTGGTATACACAATTGACAATCCAAACTAAAATAATGTAAAATAACTGATAGATTTAAATAATATTGAACATTAATTACCCTTCTGATTAATTCTGTGGTTTTATTTCCTCGAGATTGCGACAACACATTTTTTCCTTTTTAATTCCAGATTACAAATTTACTTTAATGCCTCAAAGAAAATGTCTGAAAAATTTGGAACTGGCGTTTCCTAGTAAAATTTCCATTAGAGTTAGTAAAATGTTAATAGTGTATTCTTACCGTTTTATTAAATGTATTAAAATGACTAGAATAGACAGAAAATTGAGATAGATTTGGTCATGACAAATCCATATTAAGTTTCGTAAATCAGAACGATTCAAACGAACTGTGCAAGATGAGACTGGTTAATTGTCCAGCTACTAAATGGCAGGTAAGTGCTTGTTTGAAAATTCACATTGAGTAATGAACCAAATCATCTGTGTTTTGCCGTGCAGTCAATGACAAGTACCTACTAATTATTCAATGGTGATGGTGAAAATAGTGATTCCAATAATGGTGAACTGTAACACTAGTTTGATGATAATACTGGAAATTTAATAATAGAAATAATTATAGCGAATAACATAATAATACAAATGACGACAATAACAATCGTAACAACCAACAATAGTGACATTCACGGTAATGCTGATAACACAGTTAAATAGATAAGAATAGTGCTGCTTGATAAACCAATGACCATTATACAAATCATGAAATATGACCTACCAGTCACACATAGTGACAAGTTAGGAAGGAAAATCATAATATACATATACATCATTACAACCAAAGCTTATGACGTGGCAAATGACGATATATAAGCTGCATTAAGAAGTATTGCTATATCATTATATCTGCTCAAATAAACACTCAACACCAAATTCGGAGACCGGAGAAGAGATTTCATGGCCAAACCACACGAATGACCCGGGAGAAGGAGTTCAGAGAGCCAAATCCGAGGATGAATGAACTAATTCCCCAATCGCCCGTCAATAAAAGTTAGGAAATCTAAAATTAGTTTTAGTACATATAAAAAACTTTTGAATTATCATGAACATTCTAATCTATAAGAATTTGCAGGACCGCCTTCTTCAGGAAGACTGACACAGGGACGTTGGATGATCCAATTCAATGAAATCTCGCCAGATCCTACAGTCTTAACACCGGAAATGGCCGCGTGGCCGGCTCGATTAGACTTGATTGGAGGAATGGATTTTCTCGGCCTCGCCATCAAGAGAGAGCTTGGCCGGAACCCTGCCAGAGAATAGAGTCGTTAATACTGCGCTTGGATGAAGAAGATCGCGAGTTACAACAAAGGCGACGAACGTCCCAGGTGGAGCTGAACAGAATCAATCACGAGATAACGATAGGAAAGATTCCAGGTTCAGATGGTTATATTCCAGAATATGAGGTGATACTACTCTGAGGACTTTAGTCGCCCCAACTCAAGTAATGATTTCAGAGGAACTGACCCATCCAGATATGCTAGAACGGTTGGAATCACTATGATGAAGAGAACCGCGTGGCAGGAAGTGCTGCGGGACAAGATCTCGTTCCAACAATTCATCGTGGAAAAACAATTTTAGTAATTTGTGATTATAATAAAAGTTGTAGACGAAAGTGTTATTTCTGTTTTTGTGTTTGTAAAATTGATTTATTTATGTACAATTGACAATTTGGATAATGGAAATCTGGTCAAATTTCATAGAACGCTGTTCCAAAAAAATCGAACTAGATATACGTAAGGAGTACAATAAACTGAATTTTCTAACAGATACTGGTAACGATTTAGATGGAATTCTTTTTCAGTATATCCTCAGCAATAATTTGAACACTTAAAAATAAGTGTCTAAATCCAGCGTTAGAGTTAAATCTCATTTATATTATCATAAACAAGAATTTAAAATAAATGGTTATTTTTAAAATCTCATATTTTATAGTTAGTATTTTAATAATGGACAATGTAAATTATCTTAACTATCAAAAATCTCTAGTATTTGCTTTTATATTTTTGATACACGGTATAATTTTTATCAGTAATAATTGACGTCCATTTGAAAAAGTGTCAAATACAACAACTCAGATTTCACTCTTTAATTTTCTTTTGGATTTAGTGTCGAACTCCAGCCAAGAGGACCCAGGATATTCTAGTGGACTAGAGACTCGCCTCGCTCGACGATTGGTGCAGGCCACCCAGGAATTGCAGAGGCTCCAATCCACATGGTTTGAGCCAAAACGAGTTCAGAAAATCTACCGAGAATTGGATGCCAGTCGGACCGCCATGAAAGAGGCTTACCAGATAAATGCCCATAGAACCCAAATCCGAGCCTTGGAGCTTGCCTTAACAGCTAGTCAGGAGGGAACGCCGTCACCTACCCATAATTGTTCGCACCGGCTCAGTTAGTCTATTAAGAACGTACAACGACGGGAATGACAATACGCCCCTCCAAAAGAAACATAAGCCGGGAAAGGCCAAAAGAGCTCGTCGTCGATTACGACTAACCGAACCAAAAAACTAACTGAAGAGAAATCTAGACTCTTATCAAAAATTCTATTCCACCATGTCAGTATAATTAAACCTTGGTGTTATTATTTTTTTGTATTTCCTTTGATTAATAAATATTTCATTGAGTTTTCTGAGTATAAGGTATAGATGTTAAATTCAAGGATCAAGACGCCAATAACCAATCTTCACCTAGACAGAAAGACAAGGACAGTATAGAAATCGAGCACACGTCTTATATCGACAGCTCGTTGGACACACTATGAAGCCAGCCTTAGTAGTTCTGGAATCAGAGCTCACCTTTGGCGGCCTCATAACCGATGGTTACAGTTCAAACGTTGCCTAGCAACGGGTAACCATTGGAAGGAGATGACATTTGTATGTTAGGGGTTACAAAGTCATAAACAACTAACCCCACATTGGTCATAATTTAAAAATCAATGAGTTTTGAAACCTTTTGTTCTGAATAAAAGAATATAATTAAACATTAGGACAAGAAATCGGATAAAGGTCTTCTAACTGTTGGGCAAAAACTGATCCAAGCCCTTAATTTTGTTTGCTTAGCACGAAAATGCCTATATACTTTGGAGCGGTAAAACTAAAATATTAAATTGGGAAAGAAAAATGTAAAATTTAAAAGAAAAATAAAATAACTAAAAATTTAAATTAAGTTTGATACATAAAACTTGAAAATTAATAATAAAATCGAAAAATTAGAAAAAATAATTTTAAAAATTAAAAATTAAAATTCCTTGTTTTACCGCATCAAAATACACACACGAACAATCGTGGTATATGGTGGGTTACTGGGTATTGTTGTTTGTTTGAATCTTTCTATGGTTGCCCAGGTAACGCCATATAAATATTTCTTGCTACCACTCGACACCCGTTGCTGAGCAACGTTGGAACTGTGTTCGAGTGGGTGGATTGTCCGCAAAAGGTGAGCGTTATTACTAATGCTGTAATTGCTCGAACAATTCCTGGGTCCAACGAGCTGTTGTTAGAAGACTTATGCTCGCTTTCGGTTGTTAGGTCCCCTTCATGTCGTATGTTTATCGTTAAGTTCGTCAGAGAATAATAGTAATCCGATAATGGCCTAGAACGAGCGACTACCACTAGTGATGGTACACCTTAGCGTGTTGATTGCGGGTTTCGCGGATACTTGTTAGAGATGTTATGTTAGATAGGAAGACATACATAATATTTTTAAATTAATGCACATTTAATTTTTCAGTAAGCACATTCTAAGAGTTAATTACCGTTGAGTAAGCAATCGAGCGGCTCGACGTTTAGCCCGCTTCTTCCGTCCGGGTCGGTAACTGTTCGAAGTTGGGGTTGTTGTTGAGGTCGTTGTAGGGGATGTTATCGCCTCCCGATAAGCCAATTGAGCGGGAGCAAATACGAGGGAATAGGTTACAGCTGCCCTTTTTTGACAGGCATACAGTGCAACCTCCAGCCCCTTTATTTGTGTTCGCAGACCTTGCACCAACTGCCTTTCTTCTACCCATCCCTTTTGGGTTGCTGTAAGCCACTGGTAAAGCAATTTTACCTTTTTGGGCTCCATCCAAACGTCCTTCGTCTGTTGCACTTCCATAGTCAGCTGGACAATTTGATCATGGAGATTTTTATTGATTTTTCGGGCGCGTTCCAACTCCGTCTGCAATATTTGTAAGTGCTCCATCTCTGTAATGAGGAACATCAAAACTTTTCTATTAATAAATCCAGAAAATCTCTACACGTGTAGTTACTTCAAGCATACGTTATAAGATTGTTTTAAGAATGGGGAGAAAACTAAGAACGAATTTTTTCAACAATTATTTATTGAATATAACACCTAAAACGTAATTTACGGATTTACGAGGTCACGAATCCTTGAAGAACTTATTTACTCCTTCTTCCGTGGAGTAGTCCGGAATCACGAACACGGGCCGTTTTGTATTACGGGCCGGTCTTGGGCTGGGTGGATAGACATCCGCGATTCGCCCGGCCGCGAGGTCGTCCTCCACGTTGGCCAGGTAACTACTGGCCCAGTTCTCCAAGGAGTTGACCCGGCGCTGGTGGTCCTTGAGGTGAGTCAGCAGCGCCCGGGCCCGATCATGGATATCTTGGGCCGGACTTGGGTCACTTGGTTGTCCTTCCTTCCTGAATTGTCTCATGGTATCTTACACTATGAGCATATCGTCGCGCCGGTTCTCTCCGGGCTGGGGCATATCGGGATATTTCTCCTTCCCGATGCGTCTCCATATTTGTCGCCACTGGTCCGCGACGCGTACGGGAACATAGACGAGGGATCCCGATTTTTCTACAACAAAAAACTTAAACCGTGTTAAAATTTGAAAGGTTCGTCTAACCCCTAGATCTCCATTAATGGAGTGAACATCAGGATTCCATGGTTAAGCAATGGTTCTAATAATGGATAATCAGCTTAGTATAGCGTCCCTCTTTAATGGTATCAGCTTCAATTGAACAAAAAATGGGCCGCGTTGTGATGGGGATTTTACTGACCGTATCCATGAAAAAGAAAAAAAACAACTACAAAAAAAATATAATAATAACGATATATGCCCAAGGTCCCAAACGGGAAGTTAAAACGAGATCTCTAAACATAATTTGGAATGGTCGTATTATCCAAGGGTTCGTCAATTTCTGCAAACAACTTATAAGGTATGTTCAATTTATATGTAATAAATCCTTTGACAATCCGGTGGGATGATTCAAATGATCGCCATACCCAAAGGTTTTGTGAAGCATAATACTTAGAAGGATAATTCGAAGATAGCAATAATATCCAACAGCTCAGAAAATGATTCATTCTCATGTAATAACCCACAGGAGTTGGGACGTCTATTTGCTTCCAAAATCCTGGAGATAAGTTGGAGTTTTCTATGCGGATCAAAATTTCACCAAGTAATTCAAATGATTGGGTTTCCCAGAATTATTTCCAATGCTTAAGAATAAACCCTCATTCCCTGATTTATCCCATTGGGTCTTTTTCAGAAATTGAATTAAATAATAAAAGGAAATAAGGAGTTTTCCGATGTCACTACTAATAATTGTATTAATTATGGTCAGGTAAGTATAACATCCTAAATCGATTTCAATTCGAATTGAAAAAATAGTTATAATTTCATATATTGATTAAGATAGTTATTACCCGTTAGTTATAGTATCTTAAGTTTACTTTGATTTTTTTTTAAAAATTGGTTATAGTTTTTTGCATTAACTTAAGATAGTCGCGATCAGCTAATTATAATATCTTAGGATGTTTTGGTTTAATTATGAAAATGGATAAAATTTCTTACATTAATTTAAAATAGTTGCGATCAGATAATTATAATGTCCTATTGTATTTTTATCCACAAAAATCATGATTTATTATATTGATTGAACATAGTCACGATTGGATAATTATAATATCCGAACATGAAAAGAGAAAAAGAAAACTTGTTTATAATAATTACGGGAAAATTCATGAATTACTGTAAATCTAGATGTTTTAAATTACTCGAAATTAGTTACAAGAAAAATTTATACCTTACTTTGGACATTTATAATGACCTGATCGCATGATTAAATTATTCCAAAAATCAAAAAAACAATTATGAGAATCATAATCTTGCAAATTGAATAATCAAAATCCTGCTTCGTTAGACAGAAATCGTGGTTGCTCCGCTAGCGTTATACCTTCCTATCCGGGTGTAGGTTTGGGATGAAGAGTTTTCCTTATGGGGTGCGCCGCATAAATGATAACATAATAAGGTCATAATAAAGAAATATTTACTCAATGGTCGTCCTTCCATCACTACGTCGTCTCCTACGATCTTGGCCGTGATATCCGTTTTCGGGGAATTCATTCTAAAAATTTATTATATCCACAATTCCAAATGCCGGGTTGAATCGTTTCGGTTGTTCATATAGTTCGGGTGGTTAAAGACAGGTTCGATGATGGAATGTGCATGTCTGTCAGCAGTGGAAAGGTCACGACTACGGTATTTAGTGAATAAATTTCCTACCAAACGTGAGTGGGTGTCTTCTGGGTGTGCCGGTCGTATTCAATCTTACTGTGTCAGGTTGCGATATTATCGATTCAGGCAAGGGTAAAGGTCATGATAGCTGTGTGCGATAAGTAATCGGATCATCTGGATTTTATCTTATTAATTGTTTTTCATTTCAGTTTATTCGCATCTCATCCCGGTTGCATAGTCATTCCTAGGGTATTATTTATAAGAAAAATTTCTCAATATCTCTGCTTCGCATGGCGTTGGTCCTGTGAACTCGTATTCGCAAACGCGAAATGGATTTCATTTTAGTTTTTTACATTAATTGGTCATCTTGGGTGAATTTTGATTTACGATTTTCAGGTAATTAATTGGAAAGGTATGGTAATCGATATGGGTATGAAGTAAACTGGAGGTTCACATGATGGAGGAAGTTCATGCCTATGTCATCAGGGAAGGGGTGTCTCTCGAAATACTTACCGAAATGATTTCCGGTTAGTCATGATGGATTACATGGGGACATGATGTTGTGCGAATCGACCTGATTCTGATTGTAGCCAATCGTTTGTCAGGGCTGAGGTATCACGACTCGGGATTTCCAACTGCGAATTCTTATCGTCTTTCGTCTTAGGTGCTGGGTCTTAGTGGAGGGAAGTTACCTTTTGTTATGGGTTTTAAGCCCTTTTTTATCTCAATATATTTACAGGGATTTCTAACACCATTCAGGAGAATTTTATGTAAATCCAAAAATCTAAATGCAGGATTTTGGTCGGATGAGCAGGTAAACGGTTATTGATTCGATTTGACTTAAATAAATGATTTTATCAATTTCCTTCGACTTATTCTATTTTAAATTAATCAGGATAAATGTTTAATTACTTTTAGAACTTTCGTTTACTATGCTATTAAAGCCAAAGTTGAATTGATCGTGTTATCGATTCAAAAAAATAACAAATTGGATTTACCACGTATCGAGATTTATTATTTGTAAGTCGACAGATTTTCTAATTAGTTATTTTGGATTGATGGAACATGGGTGCGAATAGAGGTTTCGATCGTGTTATTTATGTTCGGCTGTGAGGGTGGATTAGGACTAAGTGGGTATAAGATGAGTGCACTTCATTTGTCCTACATGGGAATTATTTCGATGAAACTCTTACTGTGGTCGATGATATGTGTCTCGGTTTACCCAAAATTATGCCGATTTTAACTAAGACTGATTTTGGTGATTATCCTATCAATGGAATTTAATTATTTACATTATTGTGGAATTTTCTTTGGTTTATGAGTCGCACTCCTTATTCTATCGTTTTCTCAATTCTATTCGGCGGTCGTATTGGGTTGATCAGGGTTTCGGTAAATTAATCTTAATTTATCTCTCACAGAAAATCTTGATAATTAGGAATTAATTAATGCAAGCTCTATGTTCTTCCCCGTTTGGATTGAATTAAGATTAGCACATTTTTTTCTCGTGGTTTTTACCAATACATCATCGAGACTTTTGTTAAACTTTCGTTACTATCTTTTATTTTATCTAGGAGCGTACCTATTTACGTCTCTGAATCTGATTTGTTTTAATTCGTGACCCCAATTACTAATTGTTATACGTTTAGGGGAATTGCTTAATAATCATAATGAATTTAAATTCTCATCCATAGTTTAAATTTAGTGGTTAAAATAATAGTTTGATTTAATTTCATAGCAATGATTTCATTTTTTTTATTTTTCCATTTCCCCGTCACCTTTCTCTGGTTGACCTTAGGCACGTTGTGTTTACGTTATAATTAATGAGTGCCCACTGGTCTACTCGGTGTGGTGATTTTGAGCCGTTTGTAGAATAATTTAGGTCGAATTTAAAGAAAAACGAGAAACGAGGAAGTAGCCAAAAGACCACTTCCTTATTCCTCCTTTCTTCTATACGGGATAATATTGACGTTCCGATCCCTGCGTTCCGCATGCCGGGGTCTTCACGGGCACAGATCATTGGCGATATTCCACGCACTTACACGAATCTGATTAACATTTCTGATTTTAATTACTTGTGATGTGTCTTGGCTGTGGGCCGGAAAAATTTCGACAAATTTTAAAAACAAAAACATAATTTATATATTATGAATAATTTATTAAAATCAAAATGAAATTACCAACACGATCCAATCCATAAAAGAAAATCATAAATAATTTACTCTCCCCACGCCAGCATCCAAGCAGAGCTCTACCGAGGTTGCGAGAATGTGACGTGGAGAGGGTTTCAAATAAAACTCTCACTTACATAGATTTTTAAATCTAGTTTGATAATTTTAAAAAATGATTAAAACTTATGTGAAAATGCATCGGTATATATACCTATTTTTTGGCCCTAACCTTGCGTGTTCTTTTTGATTTAGTAAAACAAAATTCGACATTGGAATTTTTTAGTGTATTCTAATCTTAATTTTTATTATTTTGCAATTTTATTTGATAATTTTTCTTTCAAAATTTTTATTGAATTATTTCTAATTCAAATTCTTTGAATTTTATTTCATTTTCATGAAATTTCACATTTTGTTAAATTATCAAATTTCGGTCAAATTTGTTAGGTTTTCGTGTTATGTTTATATTTATATCGTGCGGGGATCTTGTTGCTTTTATGTTATTATTTTAACTTATTTTTGTGTTTATGATTTTATATTTTATTGTTTTTCCTCTCGTATTTTGGTGGGTTTAATTGGTGTTTTAATAGGTTTGAATTTAATATATAAGACAGTGCTGAACAAGCAAAATTCAGTACGTTTCTTTCTTTAAAAAATTTATTAACTGTTACAGTCAACGTACTCTTAATTACTTTTCGTGAAATATATATATTTTTGAAAAATTACAGTTATATAAAAGTTATTTTATTTTATTTTTAATGTTTCATTTTTATAGTTATTGTATGCTTATGTTGGACTTATAGGAGTTTTAAGCTACGGTGTTACTTATCTCACTGATATTGCCTTCGCTTTTAATTACTAGGGACGCTTACCCGCTACGTCGCATGATTTTAATAACCATTGCGTACCCATGACCGAAATCATGTTGGTACTGTACGCAATAGCCGAATGCCATTCGAGCAGGTGAGCGCTATTGCTAACACTACTCCTCGAAGGACCTTCGTCTTTCCCGGATTATTAGCTGCCGCTGGAAAGACTTACGCTTCTACCGATCAACCCATTTCTAATCCCTACTTTTTGCCGTGACTAGTTGAGAAAATCATGCAGAATGGTTAGGCCCACTATCTGTTTGCAACTCTTCATGTCGCCCATGGTTAATCTGTACCTCACCTCTCGTAAAATGGAATTAATTTATTTAGTTTCGGTAGAAAAGAAAATAAAACAACACGAATATTACAAATAAGTTATATTGGTAGTAGTGTACAATGACGTCATTTTTACAGCAAAAACAAAACAACAAACAACAAAAAATATATATAAGCCGTCTATACGAACATCTCTGACTGAACGAGGAAGATCTGCTTTTCATTTCAGTCCTCCTCGGCGTCGATGTCAGTGGGTAGACATCTCCTTTTTGCCGGCCGATACGCGGGGGATTCGCCTGATGGTTGCCCTCAGTACGAGTGGAGGGTCCAGCGATTTTACATTGGGAGGCAACATTAGACACTTCGCCCGTGAGAATGGCGATATCGTCAATGCCTAACCTCAGCCGATTGAGAGCTTGTACGGCCCGGGACGGTTCAGGATCTTCATCCACTAGATTGATGTGGATGGATCGGGGAGGTGAAGAGAAGATGACCTGAGGAGCGTAACAAATATCTGGATCTAGCCCCGGAATCTCGAATTCCTGATAAGGGGGCGGTAAGTCATTGATCCGATATGAGACTTTGGCGGGCTCTGCTTCTCGAAAGAGCTCCTCTTCCCGGCGGCGTCGATCGCGACGTCGCCTATTTCGATTTGGTCGATGGCGAGCAGTGTTGGTGACAGGGTTCGCCACGATTTTCGCTGGCGGAGGAATGAAAGCTGATGGAGTTGGAGGAATTTCGGAGATAGGGAGATGATGGGCCGGAATGATATTTAGCTGACTGGCCCGGACACTCCCAAGGACGTGAGTCCGAAGCTCTACGTCCGTAAATGCTCGACGGAGTGCGACCGATTGCTCCCGGATTAACAGCAGTTGACTGCGGGACTCAGCGATTAACTCGTCGCAGGCCTGGGTGAGTCTGCAGATCTTCTGTTTTAGCTCCCTCACGGTCTCTGGCGGGGCCCAGGTACCTTTCACCCGCTCATATTTGACCCGGAGCTCGTCATGTGTCCGTTTCAATTCTTCATACTTGTGTCTGACGGCCACTATAGATGGGGGAAATCTGGGAATCCTTGGTAGGTTATTCAACTCCGATTGCTGTTGTTGCTCATGCTAAAAGAAAGAAGAAAAAGGAAATTAAAAAATGGGAGGTTACTGAGAGGTGGTGTATGTAGATAGAGTAGTCCCGGGGGGGGGGGTTGAACATTTATTTAGTAAGTTAACTCCTACTTTTATTCCCTTCCCGGCCTGTCAACTATGTTTGGTATGCCTCTCCCTTAATATTTCAACATTTCATTTCCCAATGAACTTAAATCCCGTTATTAAACGTTAAATGATAATGTAATTGCCGGATGAAATTCATTAATGGGCGGCTATAGGAAAAGGAATTTGATGATACTAAGGAAGATTCAGCAAATGCTGAACTGACCATTAATGTTGAATAAAATTTTATCAAGCATAGATTACCCATAATAATATTAAACGAAATTTATCAAATAATAAACTACATATTAATATTAACTAAATTTTATCTGCTTGGTCATTGAACGAAAGGGTCCTTCTGAGGGTTGATCTTATTAAGTCCTCACCACCTTTATTCTAACGCTATTTAAACGTTTAACGCCTTCTCCTAAATATCATGTAACCCTAATTTAAGGATGACCACGCTAAGGGGTTTCTATATTGATGGAGATTAAACAATTAGTTTATATTTAATCAGTATCCTTCATTTTCTAATTTCTATATTAATCGGATTTACGAGATTTGGAAGAACTAATTGGTGTCGCCGATGGCGTTTTATTTTAATTGATTTACATCCATGTTCAAGTTATTACAATTTATATTTAACACCGAATTTGATCAATACTACGAATCTTAAGATTTCAATAAATTGATTACAACTCTAAACCTAAATTATCTTACAAAGGAAATTGATTATTAAAACATTATATGATAAATATTTTAATTGACAATTTTATGATAAATTAAACATACTTAGGAGATGAGTCCTGATGTAAATTCAGTATCTCTCGTGTTGTTATGAATTTTAGATTTCTGCGATACTGTTGAACGTATAATTTAGATTATTGGTTTTCATTCTCGAACTAGTGCTATCAGTAGTGTGCCGGAATTTTGATGGTAAATGATTTTATACGTGAGAGAGTAATTATTGATTGGTATATGACTTTATATTATGTGGTCTAACAGACTGTGACAAATTTTCGTTGGTGTACTTACTTCGATTTTAGATACTATACCACGACATACGTTTTCTGTGCTTGCATGCATGAAATTCGTCAATTATTTTGGAATTACTGTTACTTTGATGCCCTAATTCTTAATCCGTACTTAATTAAATCTCAATTCAATTAAATTTGTATATGTTTACTATGATATTTCTCATAAGGGGTTCCTTAATAGATTTATTACATATTTCTCCGCGACATGTAGATAGGCAAAACAAAATCTCCTTGGAACGTCCTACATCGCGAGAAAATTGTGGATTACTCCTCTTTTTGGACATGTTAATTTAATTCAGAATATTTTTGCTGCACTCCCTCACTACGGACACTCGGTTAAGATGTAAGAAGGTTTTTATGTGAATTTTTTCCAGTTTAATAGGGTAATAAATCATGAGAGTTCCGTTCTTGAGTTAAATTATTTCTGGGTTTTAATGAAAAAATATCCCTTTGGATTAACTACCGAGGTCTAATGCCTATCCCTTCTGCCCATTCCTCTACTAGTTGATTTGTCCGACATAAAAATAATTTCTTGATCAACCTATGATCATACCTAATCTCCCTCTAGTCGAATTGTCGCTCTTCCCTTGATTTTAATTCGACTCGCTCCGGCCACTTTTCAGCAGCCGCCTCGAGTATACAACGGCGCCCTGCTGTAGCGGTCCTGTGCATAACGCCAGACCCGACTGCGGACTGCCGAGGGGTTCACGAGGCATGACCCACGAGCTCAACTAAGGGTTTTCACCCACTAGCCGGCACGAGATCCGTCCCATGAACCGTCTATTACAATACTATATATATAATTTAAGGGGTTCGGACTATAGATATATATATATATATATATATATATATATATATATATATATATATTTAAAGCAATGAAATGAGACATTACATATCATAGAATTTAATCAAAGTAGTTTTACATTAACATAATACTAAAATTTTCATAAAAATAAAAAGAATTCCTTACTCTCAGAATTATGATTCAGTTGCGAAAATTTCAATATTTTGTTTTTAAAAGCATAAGATTAAAAATACTGAAATTCATCACTGTATTTATACTATTTACATGCGTGTGTGCGACCAATAGGCGATTTTTCGCCATTTTTAGGGCTTTTTAATTATTTTATTACTTTAAAATTATTTTTATTATTTTTTGTATATTTTTCTTTATTTTTTGGTATACAATTTATTTTATGTTTGGATTTTACTTTTATTACTATTTTCTTGTAATATTATTTTTAGCCCTTTTTATTTGTTTTCTGGCCGCTACTTCTGCCTGTGTTTTTTCTAAACCTTATTTTGCAAGGTTTTGGCAGTTTATTTTACTTTTCATATGTTTCTTTCTGCAGCTGTAGGCTTTCTAGTAATTTAATTAATTATTTGTTTTTATTTAGTTTTGTTATATTTTTATTTTGTTTTAATTATTATGTTTTTCATTGATTTTTGGTATCTTTGTGCGGTGCATGTTTATGTACAGTGATTCGTTCCATTACTTCTACTCTTTGTCTTTAATTTTTATTTTTATTTTTTGTTTAAATTGTGGCTCTGAGCCCAACACTTATTAATATTTTAATTGAATAATAATTTTTTCTAACCATTTAAAATTTTTTTTTATTTTTATGATAATGCAAAATTTTTCGTTTTTGATTAAAATATAGAGAAGTATCTGTGATCCAAATCACGTCGGGTGAAATCACTTCTAGATTAAAATCAGTAATTTAAAGTCCGCAAGATAGTAAAATGAATACTGACCTACTACGAGTGGTGCTAAACCACTTATATAAACGAGGATTCACTCAATAAAATCTTATAAGTATATTTAGTTCATTTATTATAATCGTTCGTTTTAATGTCATTTATAATATTTATCAAGGGAATTTTTTCATCATTATTATTGAGTGGTCGTTGTTACTTTCCCTCACTCATGTTATCCTTGTTTTCGTTACGATAACAGAGTGATTCAAATTAGTATTGTGGGGATAGTGGTTTCTGACCTTGACCTTTTACATACAAGCGTTGCGCCCGCCAATGGTTACCCGTTGCTAAGCAACGTTGAAATTGCAACCATTGGTTATGAGATCGCCAAAAATGAGCTCTGACTATAGAACTGCTAAGGTCCGGCCTCGTATCTGGTTCAGCGAGCTGCCATTAGAAGGCTTCTGCTCGTCTTACAGATTTCTGGTCCCTTAACTTCCATTTCATCGTTACTCATTCATCCTAATTTTGCATTTTACGATGGATTACTTAAAAAAAAAACGATAAAACTATTTAAAATTAAACATTTATTATGACATTACAAGCTACTTTCAGATTGTTACACTTTATTTGTCAGTTTTTTCCTGTTGGAGTCGCCTACGCTCCTTTTCAGCTCTACTTGGTCTGGAATGATGTTGCGACTTTTTCTTTGGTTCATCGGGACGACCTTGGTCCCGGTAGGCAAGTTGTGCGGAGCAAATACCAAGGGATATGTTACCACACTCCCTTCCTGGCTTGCCGACAGTTCGACCTCCAGTCCTTGGATCTGAATTCGCTGAACCTGATTCAGTGCTTTCTCCTCTTTTCACCCCCGTTGGGCCACGGTAGGGCATTGATAAATTTTCTTCACCTGTGATGGTTCGACACAGGTGGCTCTAACTCGTTGGAGTTTTCAGAATAGTTGTACCCGTTGTTGTTGGAGATCCACATTCTCCTGGCGTAATATTTTCAACTCCTGGCTCATGGACTGGATTGCTTTTATTGCTAAATTTAGATGTAAATTTATCAAAAAGTTATGTGACCTGTAATTCGCGTTATAGATTGTTCTAATAATATTATATAGAAAGAAAAACCTCTATCATTTCTTACCAGATGCATATGGTTGAATTTTACGTCCTACTTTCTTATACTAGCGAGCCGGTTACCACATTCATTTCATCTTATTCTTAGCAAGCTTTATTTAAAGTTTTTATAATACTTTGTTATAAAATGGGTTAAATAATTACTTTATTAATCCTACTATTTGGCTGTACAATTACTGAGAAACTCATTTAATTAACCATAATTATTACAAATTAAGAATATTGCGTACTTTCATACGATAACTGATTTTATAATTGTCATTAACAATGAAAGCAGAACCAAAATCAAACAAAAACGAGAATCATTTATTTTTCTAATGTATTTACACGCTGTATCCGAGTCTACCTCACGGATTTTTTCTGAACTTCTAACTGGCAGGCTTCTGTAGAAGAGTTCGTCGGGAATAGACATGATCGTCCTTTGCTTGATTTGATAAAACTTCTAATAGGTCCTGTTGAGTGATGCGGTTTGGCAATGCCAGATGTATTGGAGCTTCGGTTTCTAGTAGAGCCGGCTTGTTTAGATTGAATGATACTCCATAGGCTGGAGTATATCGGTCGGAGCTAGGGATTCGGCAACTGGTTATATCAGCATTTATCTGCCCCAATCTTCTTCTTTGTATGTTGACCTTCCATCGAAATTTGCGCTCCAAGTGCTCGAACTGCTGTAGGTCGACTTCTGCGTGGTGGCGGATTTCTCTAGCCGAATTCCGAACCCCGTTATCGCTTTATAGCCAGACTTGGAATTTTTCCACGTCCTCGTCCTGGCGGGCGTTTTGATAGGGCCACTCCTTACTGCCGTATGTGGACAGCGTATAGCCACGATCCCAGAGGGCTTGGCGATATCGCCCTGAAAACCGGCTTGAAACTGTCAGCGTTGTTCGGGAGTCATCTGACCAATTGATTGGTGTTGATCTTGATCCTGGTTGATAGTATTATTAATAACATATTAATGGATATCTTCCTACACGATTCAATTATATAACTATTTTTGCCATTTTGATGCTAATAACTGCAAAAAACAACGTCAAACTATCTTGTTCATGGTCCACTTGACTGTAGTCCTGGTCGTCCTTCACTATGGCTCGATCCATTTCATTTCGCTTCAGGTTCTTTCTTCTAGCCATGTGGTCGTCAGTATTATTAGACATTTAAATAAAATAATATTAAACCATTTAACACAAGTGCTTATTTAAACTAATTGCCAGCCGGATGTTGATTGAATATATTCCACAACCAATAAGCAAAATACACATGATGATGATTTGCAAGAAATGTTTAGCTTATACTTGCTATATCAGATGATTAATTGTTTCAGTGATTTTCAGCTGCCTGCATAATGCCATAAGTATACTGTCACGTGACGGAGGTTGGGTGTGTTTAAATTTAGTCATAGTGAACAGTAATTGTCATATTTGCTTCGAACGGAGTTGATATTTATCTAATTTCAATTTTCACATCGAGACAAACAGCGCAGTGGTCATTCCAGGATACAGTTCTAGTTGAGTGATTAGTTAGATTATTTTTGGTATTTATTTAAATTTAATTTGTAGTTTCGTCTGTTGATAATTTTCCTCAGCAATTCCTCTGTATCCGATTTTCGTAACAGCCTCAGCAACGCGCGTTATTTAGGTTTAGCGGTATTACTTGCAATTTAGGTATGGAAATATAAATTTTTTGGATTGGTAATTAATCTTATTTTTCATTTAGGTTGGTTCGTTTGTCTATCAGCCAATCTTTGATAAATCAAGTATGAAATTTTACCAGTACCTGGCAATATCTACCCCAATGAGACTTCGACCGTCTGCCCTAGGACATTGAAATTATTTTAATAAAGTTGGTTTACTTTTCGGCTTCTCTTAGTTGCTTTGTTCAATATTCCTAGGGTGATTTCAGGTTGAATTTTGCTTGGATTACTTCTTGTGACAGGTTAATTTCTTTAAATTTGTGTAAATTTCGTCGAATATTTCAATTAAGGAATCGATATTGTTGACTGATTTTTACTTCGATTTACAATTGGTATGTGGAAAGACAATTTATTTCGAATTTATGTTGATTTAGATGGGTATTTTAGTTAATAAATTGATATCGTTAGATTTTTACGTGATTAATTACTTATTTTTATGGTTTTGGGGTTGATTTTTATTGGTATTTATATTTAATTTGTATTTAGTTCTGATTTACGAATTTACATTACGAGATTGTTTTCAGTCATTTTTTGTAAATAAATTAATTTTAAATTTAATTTCCCGTTAATTTATTATTTAATTTCCTTAAACAGTTTTGGGTAATCCTTTCTCTTGTTGTGTAAATCAGAGATTTTCACTAAGTTTCTGACCTAATAATTATCTCTTCTGAAAAATCTCGGCAACTAATTCACATATTCAATTTGATTCAAATCTGTTCTTTGATGGAGCCTTATTATTTTGTTCCCTATTAACGTCGCTAAATTGATTTAATTTTTCCTGAATATATTTTAAATTAAACTTCCCTATTAGGTTTTCTTACGACTCAATCTAATATACTTATTGAGTTTAAGTCCCCAGTCTTTATCAGTATTAGGCGAAGTGGTTCCTTCGTAATTATAAATTTATTTCAGATTTAAAAATATTAAAAACATTTTGACCGTTGCATTAATTTTAGAGATCCCCATTCCCTTTATCCAAAATTTGGCCTTAAGAAATACATATGTTGATGTTAGATTTTATGAGTGCCCACTGGACTACTCAGTGTGATAAATTTAGCCGATATGTGGTCTGATATTTAGGTCGAAATTTCGGGAAATAGGTAAAAGGGAAGCCAGTCAAAACACTAGTTCCCGATTTTCCCACTGCCCATATGGATATAAAATGATTTGACATTCGAGCCCGTCGTTACGCACAACTAGACCCTCAAGGGCACGAGCTATAGGCGGATGAACCGCACTTACACCGTTCGATAGTTATGTGAGATTTTAATAACTTGCAGTTTGTGTGACTATGGGATGGAAAATTTTCGACAAAATGAAAACTTCATATACTTGAACTCATATAATTGCTCTCAATAACACATTGTTATTTAATAGATACATTGGTTCCATATTAAATTCATAACATTCTCTCGTTCTCACTTCGATAATTAGTCGATAGAAATTGTTGATAGTAGTTCGAGACGTTCGTTCCTGACACTTTGCTATACAATACAATTTTTTCAGATTAAAAACGTCTAAGCTTTTTACGAGAAAAAGTGATTGCTCACAAGTAGTGGGATACCGGCCCTCTAGCTCAGAGGCCATCTAGCTCACATACCCCCCTGCAAAATTTTTTTTCTAAGTTTAAAAGTACAAATTTTTTAGAATAAAGACAATGACTCATTCAAGGTCATTGAAACAAAGACCATAACTCATTCAAGGTCATTGGGTGACTCATCAAAAAATTTCAAGGTCATCCAAAAGTAGGTCAAGGTCATTCGATGAGTCATCAAAATTTTTCAAGGTCATTCAAAATTTCTCAAGGTCATATTATTTTTAAACATTTTTAAATTTTAATTTACTACTTATTTTTATGATTAGTATATTTTGTAAATTTATTTTATTATTATTATTATTATTATTATTAATATTTTTATTATTATTATTATTATTATTATTATTATTATTATTAATGTTGGGCCACAACGTAAACGGCCTTGAGAAATGTTTAAATGGATCAGAAACACACGCAAAAATAACACGCAATTTAAATAAACCCTCTGAAACATCAAGTAAACCCGATAAAATCTGAGAAATAAGAGAATTAAATATAAAATAATAAACATAAAAATAAATTAAAATATTAACAAAATGCACCAAGATTCGCACGATACCTACACAAATATAACAAGAAAACACAACAAATTCGACGAAATTGAAAAAATCAATTAAAGTTCATTAAAATGAAATTTAAATCGAAAATTTGAATTAGTAATAATTCAATAAAAATTCGAAATGAAAAATTATAAAAATAAATCAAAAAATAATAAAATTAAAGAATAGAATTTACTAGAAAATAACAAGGTCGAATTTTGTTTTACTGCATCAAATTTCACACGCAAGAAAAATAGGTATAAATACTGATCTATTTTCACATTTAACTTAACCATTTTAACCGTTTTCGAAACTTAACTATTTTTAGAACCATTTTGAAAATTGTTTTAAAAATCTAAACTGTTGTTCGACACAAACTATATTTTCGATTTGAAATTATTGTGAAAATCCGAATTTTAGGTGAGAAATATTTTGGTTGGAGCCCTCTTTCCCCGTCACGTTCATAGCATCTCTGTAGAGCTCTGCTTGACGGCGACGTGGGGAGAGAGGCATTTATGCTTTCTGTTATGATATTTTATGCTATTGTATGAAAATTTTTGGAATGGTTATGAAGGGTAATTCTGTTATTTTGTCCTAACTAATAAATATTATTATTATACATAAATTGTTTGATATATAGTTTTTTCATAAACTAAATTAAAATGTCGAAATTTTTCCGGCCCACAGCCGACACATAACGCAAGTAAATAAAATCTACATAGTACAGAGGCATGTAAGTGCGTGGAAAATCGCCAATGATATGTACCCGTGAAGACTCAGCGTGCGCAACGCAGCGGTCGTAACGTCAATATTATCCCTATAGCTGAAGCGAGAAATAAGGAAGAAGTCTCTGGCTGCTTCCTCGTTTCTCAATTCTGTAAAATCGACCTAAAATTATATTACACACGGCTTAAAATTATCACACCGAGTAGTCCAGTGGGCACTCAGTAAATATAATATGAACACAGAATGCGTCTAAGGCCTATTAAAGGGAAAGGGTACTTGGGTTAAATTAACTGAAATCGTTGTTATAACTATTTTGGATTAATATTTTGAAATAAATAAAATTTATTGGGAATCATTGAATTCGATTAAATTGAGATTATTGATAAAATTAAAGTAACCAGTGATTGTAAAAGTAAAGTGTTTTATGGCTAAAAATTAAAGTAAATATTGGGTAAAGATAATTTAAATGCTCGTAAATTATTGGTTAGGGTAATGGCAAATAATTTCATCAATTAAATTATTATAATTCATTTCAATAAAAGCAATCTGATCTTTGAGTAAGAACGAGTAATGTATTGATCTAATCAAAAATCAACCCCCGATAAAAATGAAAGCAATTAAGAATCGAATTCATTGATTTCAAATAAGAAACGTATCAATTAAAGGTAAAACGATGTTCGAATGACAGTATGAAATCCCTTAATTAAATTGTTGATCAAAAATTAATGTCACCCCACATAATTCACCGTTAATTCATTTTGATAAAATTGAAGAAGTGATTGAGCAAATCAAGTATTTAGATTAAATTATTGATTAAAAATAAAACGAATACAAATAAATATATCGTTTATTAAATTGAATCAATTTATTGATAACAGTAAAAATGATTAAACTAGTTCAAATAGCTATTGAGTAAAACCCAAATAATCTAGTTTTGGTAAGGTAAAGTATTGAATAAGAATGAATAACATAAGCTCCTTAATGAACTATGATTAGTGGATTAAAGTAATTCATAGATTAAGATTAGAGATGAATTGAATAACCGTAAAGATGTGAATTAAAGTAAAACTGAATTCACGGATTTGAAACCATTAGCATTAAAATAACTTTGTGGGCTAAAGTAATAGTTGATCCAAATAGCCTTAGGGAAGACTATTAGAAATCGGAATAACAGATGTCGATATTAATTACTGATAATATAATCTCTTAACTAGAATTAGAATAATTCATAAATCTATAAAATAGGTTTCTTCAATTATCGTAAATTCAGGATTTACAGCAAATTGATTAGAGGTAAAGTGAATGAATATTTACGTAAATTAAATTAATATAATTGAAAAAACCAAAGTTTAGGATAAGCGAAAATTTGTATTAATATCACATTATTGAACAAATGAAGTTCCACACAGCGAAGTTATTCCAACAGAAGAGTATCGCATCGACTTGGAAATCTCGGTAAGCGTAGGAGCGTTCCTAAAATTTGTTAGTAAAGTACATTCAAACTAGTCAACGAAATAACTTACCGGAAATTGAGATAATCGAGTGTAGGCGAACATTTGACCAGTAATTCTGAAAACATGACATGAATAATGCAATCACCGGATTTAAACAATGTAAATCACCTTTCGTCAACCGCTTAAGTGGTAACGGTAAAATCCGCCGGAAATCATTCGCCCACCAGGATACACCTACACGCGACTAAGTTATCTCGGATCAACGTCCGGCCTAAATCTTAAAGTTCGAACAACTGTAATTAAAGTTAGTAAACAAACTTTAAATCAATGTACAAATTCCCTTAAGTCAATGTACGAGTATCCGCCTACATGAAAAATTTTTATGTTAATACGCATATATCGAATAAGTTAAACATCAGGTTACCTCATCCATACGATTAATTATATAGTTTCCCTATAAAGGAGTGCACCTTAAAGAACCAGACCCACAAAGTAACCCAACCTGCTTATTAATGTTCCATCGCGTAAAGGAAGGCAATGGTCACGCGTATGACACCCTTACTAGTAACATGGACACTATCTGCTTGCTAATAACTTAGAATGGTAAATCAATCGAACCTAATAACAGTAATGTTTAGACATGTCGCCCAAACGAACTACCCGTCGAGAGACCGCCAGACAGGAACAGACAGGAGTCCCGCCGACCACGAGGATACTCAACCAGTTACAACGATCATGTCTCTCGGAACGGCAATATCCAGCTGCGGAGACCTACCTGCACGCACAGGACCTCCTCACTCAATGGGAAAGGGTGCAGGAGCAGGTAGATTTACAGGTGGTTAAGGCAAGGATGTATCTTGAGAACGTGGTCGAAGACATCCTTGCCGGGCGGATTGCAGTCGCCTATCCACCTCACCCAGTTCGAGACACCAGAAGACCCTACACCGTTGAGGCTCTCAAACGGAGCCTGAAGAGATATTGTCCGGACGAGTAAACCAACACTGATAGACTTTATGTAGTAGTTGATTTAAAATATTAGAAATTTACGTGTTATTTTTTTTTTCCTTATAGCTAGAGTTATTCGTGTTTTGTTTAACGAAATAAACAATTATATGACTTGATCAATAATAAATTAACATCATCTATTTGATTGTAGTAATGTCTTCCCTACAAATCTTACAATCCGAATTGAACCACGCGAGACAGACAAACGCGGAATTACACACTCAGATTATTCAACTTACCCGCGAAATACAACAGATTAAAGCAACCTGGAGGGAACCAGAAAAGGTAAAAACACTGTACCACCGCCTGACCGCAGCACAGAAAGGCTGGACAGAGGAGCGGCAGCTCAACCAGAGCCTGCGCACGCAAATTCGGGGACTCGAAGTTGCCCTAGCAGTCTGCCGGGAAGGGGAAGCGGTGACATATCCGCTCGTCTTCGCCCCAACCCAGATGTCGCAGAAGAACACCCAACCAGTGGAACAATCTACCCTTTCAGTAAACAATCGTCGACCGGGACGTAAGGAATGGGCCTGACGTCGAGCAATCCAGCTTCAAAATCATTAACCTGCGAACATTGCGCGCGTTGTTAAATAAATAGAGTAGTCGTGTTCTTAATTTAATTTGTTCCGTTGATATATTTATATGCTAAACATTTGCATCATGTTACTCAACCTTAATTTCATCTCTCCACAGGCAGATAAGAACCTAATCTCAAATGATCATGAGGGACAGAGCAAAGCGAGCATAGGTCTTCTATCGACAGCTCGTGAACCCGAGGGTTGTCCGAGCAACTACAGTACTAGCACATGGTACTCAATTTTTGCGGACAATCCACCACTTGAACACATTACCAACGTTGCTTAGCAACGGGTGCCAAGTGGCGATTAGTATCATTTTGTATGGCGTTACTAGGGTCACCAGGAGGATAAGCAAGATTTGAAACCCTGTAACCCACCATTAATATTATTATTATTATTATTATTATTATTATTATTATTATTATTATTATTATTATTATTATTATTATTATTATTATTATTATTATTATTATTATTATTATTATTATTATTATTATTAATATTATTATTATTTTTATTATTATTTTTGTCAAGGTTATTGGATGACTCATCATAATTTTTCAAGGTCATTGAAAAGTAGGTCAAGGTCATTCAGAATCTCTCAAGGTCATGATATTTTTAAACATTTTTTAATTTTAATTTACTACTTATTTTTATAAGTAGTATATATTTTGTAAATTTATTTTATTATTATTTTTATTTTTATTATTATTATTATTATTATTATTATTATTATTATTATTATTATTATTATTATTATTATTATTATTATTATTGTCAAGGTCATTGGATGACTCATCATAATTTTTCAAGGTCATTGAAAAGTAGGTCAAGGTCATTAGATGAGTCATCAAAAATTTTCAAGGTCATTCAAAAGTAGGTTAACAAATATACTTAAAAGATGGAAATATTTACTGAAAATCAATTGTACTTTAAGAGTGGATTAATTACTATTATATTAAATTAAAAATTATTAATAATTGAGTAGATTTCATCGGTTAATTATATTTAAATAGGGATATATATTTTTTAATGGATACTTATGACCTTGAATGAGTCATGGTCTTTGTTTAAATGACCTTGAAAAATTTGATGAGTCATCCAATGACCTTGAATGAGACATGGGCTTTGTTTCAATGACCTTGAAAATTTTTGATGAGTCATGGTCTTTGTTTCAATGACCTTGAATGAGTCATTGTCTTTGTTCTAAAAAATTTGTACTTTTAAACTTAGAAAAAAAAATTTTGCCGGGGGGAGGTATGTGAGCTAGATGGCCTCTGAGCTAGAGGGCCGGTATCCCACTACTCTCACAAGTGATTAAATTCTGCGAAAATGAATTGCTATATATACCTGTTTTGTGATCCTAACCTTGCGTGTTCTTTTTGATGCATTTAAACAAAATTTGACCTTGATTTTAATTAAAATGTCTAATTCTTATTTTATTAATTTCTACAGAACATGAACAAATTATTTTATTAAATTTTTTAATAGAATATTTCTTATTGAAAATATTCCATTTTATTCGTTAATTGTTAACTTTTATTATTTGTTCATTTTTTGGTCAAATCTTTATGTTATCTTGTTATTTTTATGTTAATTTCGTGCTGATCTTGGTCCATATATTTGTTATTATTTTTGATTTATTTTTATGTTTTTGATTTTATATTTAATTGCATTTTTCTAATATTTTAAAGTAGTTTATTTGACGTTTATGGGTCTGATTTTAAATCTGCATTGCTATATTTGCTTGCTTTATTATTATTCTTATTACTATAATTACCATTATATTTATTATTATTATTATTATTATTATTATTATTATTATTATTATTATTATTATTATTATTATTATTATTATCAAGTTTTTAGTAGGGATCCTTCTTTATTCCTCAGCTTTATAAAATATTTTTCTTATATAAAAATTTAGCCGTAATCCATCTGTTTTTTTCCGGTTTTCAATAAAGTATTTTTGTTAATTCGAAAGATTTTAGTAGCGTTCCACCATTATCTTACGGTTTTATCCTTATTCTATAGTTTTCGATAAAGTATTTTTATTGATTCGGAAAATTTGAGCAGCATTTCGCCTTTATTTTACGGTTTTATCCTTATTCTATAGTTTTCGATATAGTATTTTTATTGATTCGGAAAATTTGAGCAGCGTTCCGCCCTTATCCTACAGTTTATGAGAATATTATACTAACAATTGAACAACATTCCACCTTTACTTTACTATTTCTATAAGTATTTTAATTAATTCAGAAAATTTTATCAGCGTTCCACCCTTATTTTACGGTCTTATCCGGATATTCTATCAATTATTGAGCCGTATTTTACTTTGCTATTTTTGATGAGTATTTTAGTTGATTCGGAAAATTTGGGCAGCGTTCCGCCCTTATTTTACAGTTTTATGATAAAAGTTTCAATTATTTACGAAAATTTGCTCAGCGTTCCGTCCATATTTTCCGTCTCAATTCAATATAATTTATTTAATTCTTATATATTATTTAAAACATTATTTTTCCTGATTTTGGTTGTTCGGATTAATCTTTTTACGATGGCTATTCATTTTAACTGTTGCAACGATTTCGCAATTTTCCCCGCTACCCTTTCCCTCTCTTTGTCCTTAAGATCTATGTATGTTCATGTTATATTTAATGAGTGCCCACTGGACTACTCGGTGTTAGTGATTTTGAGCCGAATGTTGTTAAAAATTTATGTCGATTTTATCGAAAATTGAGTTCAAGAAGGATGAGCCAAAAGACCCACCCTCGAGCTATTTAAGTTCAATGATTTGACGTTTGGGTTCCTGCGTCCTAACGCCGAAACCTTCACGGGCACGACTTTTGGCGGATTTACACCGCACTTACATAGTCGATAGTTATGTGTAATTTTACTAACTTGCAATATGTTTTAGCTGTGGGCCGAAAAATAAATAAATAAAAATTACCATAGTAATTGAAATAAAAGCTTCGATGCACAAAGGTGGTTGGTTGAAAATATTTATTCAACATATTACATCGTCCACGTTAAATTCGTTCGGCCAAATACGACAATTGGCAATTCATAAAAGCGTTGTGAATATTTCATAAATTCTAGTCGTAAAATCATTGTGCACATTCCATAAATTCAAGTTGTAAAATCGAATCAATAATCATACACTAACCGAGAGTGGTCGTGTTCAGGCAAAACACTTGCCAGTGTTAATTGCGTGAATGCACGGCTCTCAGCTAGTTATACACACCAACTAATTTTCTGAAAAACTAAGACTGCAAAGTAAGAATGAAATTTTTTCTCCGAAAAATAAGGCTGAAAATTTGTCAAAACACATCAGTATATATACCTATAATTTGACCTTAACCTTGCGTGTTAATTTTATTGCGATTAAACAAAATTCGACCTTGAAATTATTTGTGTTATCTAAATTAAATTTGTATTAATTTCTTAATTTAAATTGGTAATTTATTTTTAACATTTTTAATTAAATTTATTCAGTCAAAAAATATTTTATTTTTATTCATTTAATTCATTAATTTTTTGCTTTTATATAAATGGTCATTTTACGGTCAAATTTTCTTGTTATTATGCTATTTTATATGTAGATTTCGTGCGGTTCTTGATGCATTTTGTATTTATTTTATTTTACTTTTATGTTTTTTGATTTTATATTTATTTATATTCTCTCAGATTTTAAAGTGTTTAGTTGGTGTTGTATGTTATATTTTAAGTTATCTTGGTGCTGGGTTTTCGACTGATGCATTTAAACAATTCTCAAGGCTATTTGTGTTCTGGCCCAACACTACTGAAGGGATAGTTAGAAGGAGACCTAAATGATTTGGACAATAAATCTTCTATGGTAGTCCATGAACCCACAGAGGGTTAAGGCATTAGCAGTTCTTGTAGAGTACCTCACCTTTTGTTAACCTTCCACCCAATAGTACACAGTTCCAACGTCATTTTCGACGGGTGGCTAGTTGTAATAATTGTTGTGCGCGTACTGTATGGGGATTAGTAGTCTACCCCTTGACCACTTGTGCAAAGTTCTTCCCTTTTGGTACCCAGCATAACTACAGTCCGTACACCCGCAGGCATACCAGTGTTTTGGCAGAATAAGTAGCTGTGCTTACCTTTAGTTTTCATTCCACCCATTTGGTTCAGTTCCAACGTCGCTTAGCGATGGGTACCAAGTGGTAATCACCATAATGTAATTTTTGTATGTGGGTTGCGTCAACAGCACAAATCAGGACCTCGGAAATTAAACTCAGTAATCCACTAATATTAATAAATTATACAAAAATTTCAATTTTATATTTATTATTTTTAAACTTCTATTTTTACATTCTTATAAATTAGAGAAATTAAAAAATTTAATAGTGAGACTGTATTTTTAATTTCATGATTGATAATCTATTTTTATTAAATTAAATTATCTTATTTGTTAAAATAGGTGTTTGTATTTATTTTTTAAGTATGCAATGTGAATTAATGGATTTTAAATTTATTCAAGTAGAAAATGATGAACTTAACATGTATTTTAATAATTTATTAGATTTCTTAATTAATATGGAACTATTAAAATTTAAATTTTTGTGGAAACGCTTACCAAAGTCCGTGAAGTTAGATGTGAAGATAAAAATTATTTACAATCTAGCCAAAGAGTTATGGAGACATGATTATTATTCATTTTTTCAGCTTTTGAATTCATCTGAAGTTATCAACTCTATTTGTGAAAATGATAGAATGAAGATTATGAATAATATTAGAAGACATAATATTGATAATATCTTATTATCATATGACAACATACATGTCTCTAAATTCGGAAACTATTTAGGTTTAAATGAAAAGGAAGCCATATTATATGCGAGAAATGAAATGTGGGAAATAGATGAATTTGAATTTTTAAATCCTCCTATTTCTAAAAAATCGATTCAATATGCTCATGACAAAGAATCTATTTCAAAATTGTGTCAATTTATGATACATATGGAAAATAATTGATAATCTATGTAAATAATTGAAATAAAAAAATTGAATTCTTCATTATATTTTATTGCATTTTAAATTTTTTTGTTTGATGGAAAAATCTTTAAAAGATTTTATTATTTCTATTTTATCGCAAATTTTCGCAAGTATAACTGTGTGCTTAATTTCATATCTCATTGGATTGATTTGCTTTGCAATGTATTTGACCATATCAAGCATTCCTAAATATCTACCCTTAAATGGATCAAATATGCATTCAACCATAAAATATTGATTTTGATAAGTTGTAGGAACCTTTTCTGAAACAGATATTTTACAAAAACAAAAATATTCTATTTTGTCTGTAACTGTTTCATCATCTTTTCTGGAGAATTGTTTAATGTAAATAAATGGAATGACTGGAATGAAAAAGCAATGATATAATATTGACATATCAGATTTCACAAATCCGTTTATGGATAGCCATTGACTTAACCAAAAATTATTTTGTATTTTGCTGTAGAGTGTTTCCAAATAAACAATTATTTTTGAAGTGTATTGCTTTAACGATTCGCTTCCTTCAAAACTTTCGGGTTGATACTTTGGTGAAATCAAAGAGGTTAACTTGTCAATTAAAACGAGGATGCTGTTTACAAAATCGTTGCTTAAATATGAAGTTGATATTGGATATGTTTCTACCATCTTTAAAATAAAAAGACATCGCTTTTCTAGAGCATCTTTTATGATGGGACTTAATCTTTGTGCTATTAATTCCAAATCACTTATCATATAAATAGTTGTCAATGCGATTACTTTGAGTATTTCAGATTTGTTCAAGTTAAAGTTTATAAGTTCATCAATTACTCTTTGGAAAACTTCATCGTGAAGAAGTGACACATTTACAAACCATAATTTTCCTTCAGCCGGTTTTTCAAAATCTGATTTACTAAAGTCTATTTTTATTGAATTCATTTTAATCACTTATTAATTTTAATAATTGGATTTTAATATTAAGATAAATATTAAAATTATCATTAAATTTCTTAAGTATCTTTTGCCTTGACCTTGATTAATTGGAAAGAAAAGTTTTAAAGATTATTTCGAAATTTCTAGTGCTTAAAGGCAATTAGTTAGAGAGGACGTTGTTGGGTAAAAACTGAAATTACCCAAAATTTATTACTCTGCACGACAATATATAAAGACTACTACTATCGGATACCCATCACGAACGACGTTGGAAATGCATTACAATGAGTGGTTACCAGTAAAAGGTGAGCCATATCTCCATTACTAGTAATACGTTGGTAAACCTTTGGGTCAAAGAGCTACCATAAAAGGCTTCTTGCTCGTTTGTGATTACGATCCCTCAATAAAGTAATAAAGAAGTCTAGGAAAAACAATATTATTAATACTAAACAGACTCAATTTTAATAGTTAATGTGATTCAATGTAAAAATTTAATAGGGAGTAATTTTGATATCAACTTAATAAACAATAGTAATTTTGGGCAAATAAAAATTTTTGTTTCTGGCACGACACCCGAAAAAGATTTTGTAGTGTTGGGAAACTTAAATAAAATCTAATAGAAATATTAAAAAAGATATAAATATAAATAAAAACAGTCAAGTTCAAATTGTCATTATTCTTCTTTTTCAAGCAAATCAATTTCATTATTTGTGACTATAAATAGAAATTTCATTGAATACTACGATTACCATCCTCCTGATACCCCTCCTCCGGTACCCTTAATTTTAATTACTTAATTTTACCTTAATTTTAAATACAAGTTCGCAAAATCTAAAATATCTAAATAAAATTCAAATTAATTTACTACTGTCAACATAAAAATTATAGTACATCAAAAATAAAATAATGACTTTTTATCATCACATTATCAAAATTAGCAATGGCTTTTATAACGCCTCTTTTACGCGTTACTCCAATTTTTAATTTGATTTATTTAAAACAAATTATTTTTGAGTTCTGATTTTTAACTGTTCATTTAATTATAATATTTTTAGATCATTATTTAAAATATTTGTTTTTATTTGTTTTTTATTATTAGTTGCGACCCGCCATTTCAAGATAATATAAGATAAAAAGAAAGAAAAAATAGGAAAAAATAATATTATGCACCGTAAATTTTGTTACACGACCACCAGTCGTGACTTATAAACATATGCATATTTCTTTTAACCTGTTGGGCCAGAACGTAAACGGCCTTGAAAAATGTTTAAATGGATCAGAAACACACACGCAGATACAACACGCAATTTAAAATAAACCTGAAAAAACACCAATTAAACCATATAAAATCTGAGAAATAAAAGAATTAAATATAAATTAATAAACATAAAAATAAAATAAAATAATAACAAAATGCACCAAGATCCGCACGATACCTACACAAATACAACAAGAAAACACGACAAATTCGACGAAATTGAAAAAATCAATTAAAGTTCATTAAAGTGAAATTTAAATCGAAAAATTTGAATTAGCAATAATTCAATAAAGATTCTAAATAAAAAATTATAAAAATAAATCGAAAAATAATAAAAATAAATAATAGAATTTGCTAGAAAATAACAAGGTCGAATTTTGTTTTACTGCATCAAATTTTACACGTCATAAAATTAGGTATATATACTGATCCATTTTCACATTAAACTGAACCATTTTTGAAAACGAACCATTTTCAAACTGTTTTAAACTATATTTTGAAAATTGTTAGAACCATTTTGAATCAAAACTTGATTTTAAATCTATCGTCGGATTCAATTTTTAGGTGAGAATTATTTATGGTGGAACCCTCTTTCCACGTCACGTTCTTGCATCTCAATGGAGCTCTGCTCGGCGTTGGCGTGGGAAGAGAGGTATTTATGTCATTTTGTATTATGATTTGATGTTTTTATGGAATGGTTAAAATGGGTAAATTTATTTGTTTTATAATTAATAAATATTATTAATATATCTAAATTGTTCTACATATATCTAACTTATTTTATATGCTTTTATAAATTTTAATGTCGAAATTTTTCCGGCCCACAGCCGACACATCACGCAAGATAGTAAAATCAACATAGTGCAGATGCATGTAAGAGCGTGGAAGATCGCCAATGATATGCACCCGTGAAGACTCAGCGTGCGCAACGCAGCGGTCGTAACGTCAATATTTATTCCTATAGCTGAAGCGAGAAATAAGGAAGAAGTCTCCGGCTGCTTCCTCGTTTCTCAATTCTGTAAAATCGACCTAAATTGATACTACACACGGCTTAAAATCACCACACCGAGTAGTCCAGTGGGCACTCAGTAAATATAATATGAACACAAAATGCGCCTAAGGCTTATTAAAGGGAAAGAGTACGGGGATAAAACAAATTAAATCGTTGATATAGCTAAAACTATTGATATTCGAAATAAAATGGATTAAATATTTATTATTTAAAAATAAAGAAATCATTTGATTAAATACTGAAAACTATTGATTAAAATAAAATAATTTGTTGATTAAAAATCCAAATTTTCATTGATTAAATAAAAGGAAAATTATTAAAACAAAGTAATCATTTGATTAAATGCTGAAAACTATTGATTAAAATAAATAAATTGTTGATTAAAGATCCAAATTTTCATTGATTAAAGAAAAGGAAAAGTATTAAAATAAAGTACTCATTTGGTTAAATGTCGAAAACGATCGATAAAAATAAAATAATTCGTTGATCAATAGTTCAAACTCATCGCTTAATAAACGGAACTTTTACTTTGATTTAATTTGTTAATATTAGATGGGTTAATTCCTTACTTAAAAATTTAGTAATTCAGAATAAAATTGGGTATAAAATATTGACCAAAATAAAAATAAAGCCTGATAAAAATGAAGAAGTCGTGATTAAAAGAACTGAAATAAATAACCAATAAATAAATACAAATCCGTTACTGAATAAAAATTGACAGTTTATTATCGTTACAAAAATCCAAATTAATATCATTGTCGAACTACAGGGATAAAATCGAAACTGAACCGAATTAGAAACGTGAACAGATTAATTTATTATGAAACGAAATAGCATTAGATTTAACTCGATGATAACATTTAGCTTAGAAAGATTTTCTCGACATCTGATGAATATCCCGACACCCGTTTTAGACCCGAGAATAATCCAATAATTTTCCCGTAGAAACCAAACGAACGACTATAAATTTAGTGAATGAACCAACAAAATCATGAGAAATTAACTTACGACGTGCTTAAAATCCGATATAGTCCAACTTAGACGAATAAATATATCAAATGATAAATGTCGAAGTGATGTTTGATAAGGAGTTCCATTATTAGAAAGTCTACGCGCATTTCACAACCGAAAATTGCACTAAGTCGATAATAGAAGTAGTCGATCGATAACTAAATTAATCTGAGAGAATCAACCGGAAGCCGGAAACCGACATCGAATAAATTTAACATCCGCTTGATCGAGAGATTGACGTTCCCGCTAACATCGTCCTGACAGGATGTACCTAAATTAAATATCATCAAATTAAATACAACCTGTAAATTTTAACTCTGTTTCGAATAAATATCAGCATCATAGAATAGCGAATTTTAGAATTAGTTTAATCAATATCTATATTACATATTAGTAAATTGTAACTTTATGTTAATTAATATAACTTTTAGATATTTAACAAATTTCGGAATTAATCTTAAACAGCAGTAGGTACTTGATAAACCTTAAATCAACCTCAATATCTGATAACATCGCGGATCCTTTGCGTTTTGAAATCGATTTTTAACAGATAGTATCACTAAGTACTTAGTAAATTTTAAATGAATCTTAATTAGTAGTAGTTCCATCCACTGGACAAATCCCGACTTAACAAACGTTAATGCCTGATAGATCGTGGATTTTCGACTTACCCATTTGCATAACACTAGAATATTACCTAACATGTTCTAATTATTACCATCATTAACAAGAGTTATATGGGAGTGCCGCGAGAAGCTAACCAACAGAATACATCACACCAGGAACTCATAGATAAATAACCCTAGTCGTTTCGTGAAAAGTTGCAATAATAACCAAACTAGTAGAGTTTAATCAGTCTAAGAGCAATAATATAATCATCGTTTAGTCGAGTATTATTATAAGCAGACGACTTAATCGAACTTGATAACGATAATAATTTAGATATGCCTATCGACCGAATTACTGTTCAAACAGCAGGTGAACCACACCCAAGAGAGGTACCAAAAGTTGCCGCAGTTATCGACCAACTTCGACCCCGGTGGTCATACCCGACCACTTGGCGATTGTTGGGTCTCGAATCCGATCCCTGTGGACTCGCCGGACAACAATACCCGGCCGAAGAAATATATGATCACGCCAGAAATCTCCTCACCTTCTGGGAAAGGGTACAAGAGCATCAAGGTGGTCAAAGCCCGGATGTACTTCACGAACGTAGAGGAGGACATCCGCGTTGGGCGTATCGCGGAGGTATACCCACCTCGACCGGCCCGCGATACCCGACGGCCCTATACGGTGGCGGCTCTGAAGAGGAGTTTAAAGAGAGAATTTCCTGAAGAAGAACTACAGTAACAATGAAGTTTTGTAGAAACTGATTTAAGCATTAAATGTCTTTGTGTTGTTATTTAATCTCATAGAAAACTTGCTCCATACAGTTTGTTTAACTAAATAAAAAATTTGATTTAATGGAGGCAATAAAGAATTTAAATGCTCTCTTCTATTATAGCAATGTGATCCCTACGACTTCTACAAGCGGAATTGGATCACGCAAGACAATCGAACGCAGAGTTACTCGCCCAAATCATTCAAATAACTCGAGAGACTCAACAGTTAAAGGCAACATGGGTTGATCCAACAAAAATGAGAGCCGTATACCACCGACTCACCGCGGCACAGAAAGGCTGGACAGAGGAGCGGCAGCTAAATCAGAGCCTGCGCACTCAAATTCGGGGACTCGAAGTCGCCCTAGCAGTATGCCGGGAGGGTGAAGCGGTCACTTATCCGCTCATCTTCGCCCCATCCCAGATGCCGTAGAAGAGCACCCAAGTAACGGAACAATCCATCACTCCAGCAAACAATCGTCGACCGGGACGCAAGGAGCGTGCCCGACGTCGAGCAACCCAACTTCAAAACGTCAAACAGTAGATATTCCACCTGTGATTGATTCAAATAGAGTAGTTTTAGCCTTAGTTGAGTCGTTTTCTTTTGAAATTGTATGCCAGTACTGTCACAAGCAACCTTATTACGTCCCAGTTTTCCACAGGCAATTAAGAACTAATCCTGAATAGTCATGAGGGACCGAGCAAAGCGAGCATAGGTCTTCTATCGACAGCTCGTGAACCCGAGGATTGTCCGAGCAACTATAGTACTAGCACATGGTACTCAATTTTTGCGGGCAATCCACCACTTGAACACATTACCAACGTTGCTTAGCAACGGGTGCCAAGTGGCGGTTAGCATCATTTTGTATGGCGTTACTGGGGTAGCCATGGAGTTGGGCAAGATGCGAAACCCTGTAACCCACCATACAAATTTGGGGGCTCAGCCGGGATAGAATGATTATCTTTACAAAGGACCCAAGGAAATATAGGCATATGTGTGAGTTGAAAATGTCTGGACGACATTTTACTGAACCCCGGAGAGATAGAATATAAAGTTTACAGATAGGAAAATCAAATTGTAAAGATTGAAAAATCGATGGAAAGCGATCAACCTGACTACTAGATACAAATTTGGGGGCTCAGCCGGGATAGAATGATTATCTTTACAAAGAACCCAAGGAAATATAAGCAAATGTTTAAAGTTTAAACAGAAATGTTGGGACGATATGTTGCAAACCCCAGAGAGATGAGAACGTCATGAAACAAAAACCCAGAGAACAACTGATGAAAAACGAACAACCCGACTACAAGAAAAAGATATAAACAATGAAAAACAACCACGCTGACTACAATAAAATAACCAACCCATTAATACAACGATTGTTTTGCAAAACCCCAAGGAAACCAAACGGACATTAAAGTTACATAGACAGCAACGCCAAAGCATTCAACATCCATCAATACTTGACGACACAACACCCTTGTAAGATACCAACAACATGACAAGACGCATAAGCAAACAACATATAACTAAAAAGGGCAAAATTCGGGATAAAATGAAATGGGGTAAGTAAGGGGAGTAACGATAAACAAGAGAAAGCAACGGAACCAAATAGAGGAAACCAACGGTAATAGAAATAAAGCACAATGAGTTAATGAGTAAAATAGTAGTTGATAAAATGAATCAAAATATACTAAAGAGGTGAATGAACTTAGTTAATTAGTATTTAGATAAAGTTAAAGGGTAATTTAATAATTTTAGATGGAACCAACAAAAATTATAGAAAAACTAAAGGGGATTCTAAACATCGAAAATGACAATCTTGAGGAACTAATTAATAAACAAAAGTTAATTAAACGAGCTAAAGAGGATATATCAACGATTTCCAACTTGTACTCCGACGAACATTGCATATTAATAAAATTGCTCGATATTGATAAAGATGTAACAACCGAAAAGATATATGAAATCCTATCCATGAGATTGGAGATAACCAAATTTTGGAAGAGATGGAACAAGTTAATGAAAAAGGTCGAAAACATTGAAGACGAGATTGCAATAACAATGAAAGAGCAGACTAAGGCTTATGCAGAATGTTATGCGTGCAAAACAGAGGAAGCACGAGTAATGGTGATACCTTGCGGACACCTGAGTTACTGTTGTTGGGCCAGCACACAAATAGCCTTGAGAATTGTTTAAATGCATCAGTAATACAGCACGAAAACCCAGCACCAAGATAACTTAAAATACAATATACAACACCAATTAAACACTTTAAAATCTGAGAGAATATAAATAAATAGAAAATCAAAAACATAAAAATAAAATTAAAATAATAACAAAATGCACCAAGATTCGCACGATACCTACACAAATATAACAAGAAAACACAACAAATTCGACGAAATTGAAAAAATTAATAAAAGTTCATTAAAATGAAATTTAAATCGAAAATTTGAATTAGTAATAATTCAATAAAAATCTTAAATAAAAAATTATAAAAATAAATCAAAAAAATAATAAAATTAACGAATAGAATTTACTAGAAAATAACAAGGTCGAATTTTGTTTTACTGCATCAAATTTCACACGCGAGAAAAATAGGTATAAATACTGATGTGTTTTCACAAATTTTCAGTCTTATTTTTCGGAGAAAAAATTTCATTACAAATTTTAACTGGTTGTATGGCTGGTTGAGAGCCGTGCATTCAGGCAATTAACACGGGTAAGTGTTTTGCCTGAACACGATCACTCTCAACTGGTGCAACATTATTAGTTGATTTTTTCGAAGAGAATTGATGGGTAATTTTTCAATTGAATTTATGTATGACTTTTCAGATCGAATTAATGAATGATTTTTGTTTTGCAAATTGAAGTTATGGATAATTTTGTTTTTCCAATTGAATTTATGGATGATTTTTTGAATCAAATTTGTGGGTAATTTTTCAATTGAATTTATGGATGATTTTTCAGATTAAATTTATGGATAATTTTGTTTTTCCAATTGAATTTATAGATGATTTATCGAATTAAATTTATGGGATTTTCGAAGTAAATTTTATGGAATGGATACAATGAATTTCAAATGTATGTAGCCGCTGTAATATGCTGAATAAATATTTTATATCTACAGCCTTAGTGCATCGAAACTTTTATTCCAAATGCTATGGTAAATTATTATTTGTTATTTTTTTTTTTCGGCCCACAGCCAACACATAACGCAAGAAAGCAAAATCTACATAGTACAGATTTGTGTAAGAGCGTGGAAGATCGCCAATGATATGTACCCGTGAAGACTCAGCGTGCGGAACACAGGAGTTGGAACGTCAATATTATCCGTACATAGGGGAAATTGGAGGGTAAATGAGTAGTTTATTAGCTGCTCCTTCACCATCCGTTTTCTGTAAAATTGACATAAATTTTTAACAACAATCGGCTCAAAATCTCTAACACCGAGTAGTCCAGTGGGCACTCATTAACTATGAAATGAACATAAATAGATCTTAAGGACAAAAAGAGGGAATGGGTAGCGGGAAAAATTGCGAAATCGTTGCAACAGTTAAAATGAATAGCCATCGGAAAAAGATTAATCCGAACGACCAAAATCATGAAAAATAATATTTTTAAATAAAAATTAAATAATTTAATTTGAGTTGAGGCGGAAAATATGGGCGGGACACTGCTCAAATTTTCCGAACTAATTCAAATACTTAACAAAAATAGTAACGTAAAAATGGAATGCGTAAAATAAGGGCGGAACGCTGCTAAAATTTTCGAATTTACAAAAATACTTTATCAAAAACCGAAAATTATAGATGGACTACGGCTAATGTTGTATATCAATAAAGAATTTTAACGCTGAGGAATAAGGAAGGATCCCTACAAAATCTTAATAATAATAACGATAATGATAAGAGTAATTTTAATTATAATAGTAATAATAATTATGATAATAATACTGATAATAATGATAATAGTGATAATCATGGTATTTGTAGTAATGATTGATAATAATAATGGTAATAATAATAATAATAATAGTAATAATCATAGTAACAATAACAATAAATATAATGGTAGTTATAGTAATAAAAATAATATTAAAGGTATTAGTAGTAACAATTAATAAGGGTAATACATATAATAGCAACAATGATAATGCTGGTAATAATAATGGGAAACATTGTAGTCATAATAGGGATAAGGGTGAAAGATATAATGTGGGTGTATTTAACACAACCAAGGGTGTACCGACCAAAGAATAATCTTCGACATGGACAACGATAAGAAGGACTATGGGAATGGACATAACAATGAATGATATGAGAGTATAGGTTAACATTTGAAGGAGATAGGAGAATAATGGGACCTAAGAATCAAAAGCGAGCGCAGGTCTTCTATCGACAGCTCGTGAACCCGAGGATTGTCCGAGCAACTATAGTACTAGCACATGGTACTCAATTTTTGCGGACAATCCACCACTTGAACACATTACCAACGTTGCTTAGCAACGGGTGCCAAGTGGCAGTCAGCATCATTTTGTATGGCGTTACGGGGGCAACCACCGGTTAGTTCAAACAAACAATGAAACCCTGTAACCCACCATACAAATTTGGGGGGCTCAGCCGGGATGGAATGATTGTTTTTGCGAAAAACCAAAGAAATATAGACATATGTTTAAGGTTTAAATTGAAAATGTCGGGACGACATTTTGTCGAACCGCGGAGAGATGTAATAACAATGAAACAAAAACCCAGAGAACGATAAATGGAAAACGAACAACCTTACTACAAGATAAGAGGAAATGTCAAGGAAATAAACGACTAGCCCACCAAGTACAAATTTGGGGGCTCAGCCGGGATAGAATGATTTTCGTACACAACAAACGGCAGGGGACATAAAGCATAACTATCTTTTTAAAAGAAAATGTCGGGACGACATTTTGCCGAACCCCGGAGAGATGAAATATAGAGTTCAAATATTGTAAAGATCGATTGTAAAGATTGATGAGAAATTGTAAAGATCGATGAAAAACGAACGACCTGACTACAAATCAAGAGAGTAAACATTAGACGACTAGCCCACCAAGTACAAATTTGGGGGCTCAGCCGGGATAACCATGATTGTTTTTGCAAAGAACCCAAGGAAATAAAAGCAAATGTTTAATTATTAAACAGAAATGTTGGAACGACATTTTGTCGGACCACGGAGAGAGGATGAACTAAAGAATGGAACTTAATAACAAACGAAGGAAAACGATCGACTTATTGACGATGAGAAAACAGTTCGATGATATTATGTAGAGAACGATGAGCTGAGTAAAAATGCCAATTGAACTATGGTTGTATTTTCTGAAGGTTCGAAGTTACAAAGGGTCAAACCTTGGCCAAAAATTTTATTTTTGATATGTTGTACAGGACGGTGAGTTGAGTATTATTGTCAATGGAACTATAGTCGTATCTTATCGAACTTCAAAGGTGTAAAGGGTCAAACCTTGACCAAAAATATAAATTTTGATAGGTTGTAGAGAAGAATGAGCTTAATAAAATTGCCAATAGAACCATGGTCATATCTTCTAAGGGTCCGAAGCTAAAAAGGGTCAAACCTTGACCAAAAATATAACTTTTGATATGTTGTAGAGAAGAATGAGCTTAATAAAATTGCCAATAGAACCATGGTTATATCTTCTAAAGGTTCGAAGCTAAAAAGGGTCAAACTTTGGTCAAAAAAATTATTTTTAATATGTTGTACAGGACGACGAAAGGGCAAAAGTGGCGATAAAATTAGGATCTTCCGACCTTTGGATAAAAAGTTATTAAGGGTCAAACCTTCAAAAATTTTAATTTTTGATATGTTGTAGAGCTTGAGAAGCTGAGCAATATTTACTGTAGAAGTATGGCAGTCTGACTTCTGGGTCACAAGTTAAAAGGGTCAAAACCTTGGTCAAAATTTTTAATTTTTGATATGTTGTAGAGATCGACGAAACAAGCAAAATTGCCAATAGAACTTTAGTCATCAGAGCTTTAGATAAAAAGTTATAAAGGGTCACAACTTTGGCCAAAAATTTTAATTTTGATATATGGTGTAGAATAATAAGACGATCAAAAATTACGATAGAACGATCATCATGTGAACTTTTGATAAAATGTTACAATGGGTCAAAACCTCGGAATACTCTAGAATTCAGAAAATTGCGAAGAAATTAAAAATTTGGAAAGTGAATTGTAAATATTTTTGTAAATCAGTGGAGACAAAGTGTTTTAATCAATAAAGTTTATATCGTTTGGAGTTCGTTACTGTTGGTTAAAGCACGTTTGGAGGCAGATCGACAATAATTTCTATTCGAAGTCACCGACAACCCCAACAATATGATGAAACAAAACAACAGTTTAGAAAACTCATGAATGACGAGTATTGTAATAAGAGAGGAAAATATCAATATATGTAAATAAATTAAAATATTAGATACACAAAAATTTCAAAAATGAAACGATTCAACAGGAAAGTGGGGATAAAGTTATCAATATTTGTAGAGTAGGAATCAAAGAAACAGGAAACTATAAATAAAAATAAAATTATGGGTAGGTTGTATAAAACAATGGAATCATCGTGTAAATATCATCCAAAAAAAAAAAAAAAAAACCGTAGAAGTAGTAATAAAAATATAAAAAAAAAAAAAAAAAAAAGATAAATAAATAAAAATTAAAATAATAAAAACAGGGAAAAGGTGGAAATCACGAGGGTTAAAGTGATTAGAAATGGGGGAAACCACAAAATGCAGGTCGTCTAAGAGTTCGTAAAAAATTGGAAAACTAGAAATTACTGGATTAAAATTGTTTGAAATAAAACGTGATCACCAAGTCAATTAAAACAATTCTAAACGTAATAAACGATTAATTGAAAGTATTTAAAATAAAGATCAAAATAGTAACGGAAAAGGTTGCAACGATTTCGAACCCCTTCTCCTATGAGATGAGAAAATTAGCGGAAGTAACGAACAATTGATTGTACGTATGACAAAAGACATGAGGCCAAGTAAAGCCAAATTAGACACTAGACGAGAACAGATAATCGATTAAGTTAGAGAAATTGACAAAAAGATAATCCAGATGATGGAGAAACTTAGGCGTAGATAAAAGGAAATGTTCAGGTGTAAATGAAATGAATAGTAAGAAATGAGCGTAGATGAATAAAATGATGACGTTTGTTATTAATGAAAATAAAGGATTAGAGATAATAATGAATTACGAGAATAATAGTTAGCAACCAGAGGAAAATGATGATTAAAAACGAGTACGATGAGTTGAGATTAATAATAATAATAAATGAGACAACAATAGCAACCGAAAGGTGTAAAACATACGGAAAAAGCCGAAAACTTCATGAAAGCCGTTAAATAAATTCTGAGTGGACAAGTAAAACACAACCTAAACAGTGAAAGCTGAAAAATCACACATAAGGTACGGTAAAAGTTTCGATGCATCATTTTGTTAGTGTATTTTGTAATGTTATTTATATTATATTATATGGAAATGATACTGGAAAGTAAGATTTAAAACCGAGCTATCATAACGATAGTACGCTTATTCCGATGGAGAACCCTGATCAACCCGAGGAGAGGAAGGTAGTAGGTACCGTCGCAAATGTTGGGGAGTTCCTGGCGAGAGATTGATCACCTCTTTGGGGAACAAACCAACGCGATTACTACAATTTTTGAATTGGGAAAGTGAAGGGGAAACCGAAAATAAAAATAAAAATTGGAAAATGCGCATGATTTAGACGTTAAAGGTACCTAGAGATATTCTTTTTTTCCCTAGCTGGTGGTGAGGCACCAGAGGACAGCTACGGACTGTCGTGTTCAGGTTGTTATCAGCCAAGGGACTGATGGCGCTGAGCCGTTCGATACAAAAACCCGGATCACACACCGAGTATCGAACGATTCTTTTTTTTCGCTGGGAGGAACTCGATACAACAACCCGGATCCCACACCGAGTATCGGGGGCCAAACGGTAGGTGAGATGTGAACTAACCGGTAAATGGTTCATACTCAAAATGTCCTACTAAAGCCAGATGAGAGCGGCCGAATTGAGCCGGGAAATCTGATGGAAGGAGCGGGCAGAGATTTGATAGTTATTTTCCGCTCCCACATTTAATCGCTTCCTTTTCTTTTCACTATTCGGGAAATCAAGTAAACCGCTTTTGGAACTTGATTGAACGTCTAGGCATTTCCATACTTTTATATTCTCCGAGGTACACAACCTGGATCCCACACCGAGTACCGAGGGAATGTTTTTTTATTGCCCAGCGAGGAGTTTGGTACAATAACCCGGATCCCACACCGAGTACCAAATATCCGAATGGCGGTGAGTAAAGCGTAACCGGAAGAATGCGCGGCCAAAAGACACCATGGCTTGAGAGTCAGTGTGAGGCCTCAAACATACCCAAAAGTCACTGATGAGCTCAAGTCCGGTGAAACAATGAGAGATAATATGAATAAGACGAATATGAATATGAGTAAAGATGAAATTGATAGAATATGATTATGATTAGATATTAGAGGCCATAGGGTGCCGGATGAGATATGATTATGATTAGATATTAGAGGCCATAGAGTGCCAGATGAGATATGATTATGATTAGATATTAGAGGCCATAGAGTGCCGGATGAGATATGATTATGATTAGATATTAGAGGCCATAGAGTGCCGGATGAGATATGATTATGATTAGATATTAGAGGCCATAGAGTGCCGGATGAGATATGATTATGATTAGTTGAGAAATAATAAGAATGATATGACTATAATGAAAAGAGATATGAGTAAAGATGAAATATGATTATGAATAGATGTTAAGGTCACAGATGACCAGTAAAAGAGTCAAAACCGAAGGCCGAAGAGCCAACGGAAATTATAGAGGGCATAGAGCGCCAGCGATTGAGGATTAAGTAATGAATTTTTTGAGAGACATAGGAAAAATAATTAATGGATTGAATGAGAGTATGAATATGACGGTTTTATATTACTGATATTATGATATAGATAATTGATACGACTATATAGATAACTGATAAGACTATATAGATAATTGATACGAGATTAATAGATAATTATTACGAGGTATAGATAATTCAAAATAGACTTAAAAATGAAGGGAGATGAAGCAAAAGAAAAATTATTACAGCGAATAAAGTTTACGGAAAAAGACAAGAGAATTTAAATAAAAAGGCCCATAGAGCAACAGCGGTTAAAGTTTAAGGAAAAAGACGAGAAGAGTTAAGTAAAAAGGCCTATAGCGCATAGAGATTAAGGAACGTTTTTGGACCAATGATAGAGATAAAGGAGAATAGTAAACGAGACGATTATTGATATGATGGTGATGATTTATTTGATTAAAATAGTTAATTGATACGACCGGATAGATAATTGATGCGACTATAAGGATAATTTAGACGAAACAAATAGATAATTGATACGAGCTATAGATAATTTAAAATTAAATTAAAATGAAAAAACAAAAATTAAAAAGATAAAAAGTTGACGTAGAGAAAAGAATTAGGGAAAAGCAGTGAGAGTAGTACGATAAATTAATGCGGAAATTTATATACTAGAAGTGTTACTTATGTTTAGATAATTGACAAAGAATAAAGAGATCGAGTAAACCAAAAGAATAAAGAGATCAAGTAAACGACGAATAATAGAGTCGATAAACTAGAGATAGAATCAAGAAAATGAGTTACGAGAAACCGGAATCAAGGGAACCATTGTGTAGAGAAACTGAAAATATACCAAAACAAACGGAGAACAAGGATAAAGAAATAGACCATGTTACTGAAATTCAAAGAGAGTGAAAAGCGGCAACAGATTAGAAAGTTTGGAAACAGAAGCCGGAAAATATGATAAATTAACGGAAAAGCTAACCGATAAAGGAAACAACGTGAAATCACCCGAGCTAGGAATTTCAACTCAGTTGAAAACAAGTACGAGTAAAGAGATGAAAAAACCTCGAGAGGAAAATTAACCAAGAATTGCCAAGTAAAAACATGGATGAAACAGAAATATATTTGAGAGAATCAACAATGTACGAAATCACACGCGATGAACCAGAAATGAGGAAGCGAGAACCAATATCTTCAAGTTTAAAGAGGAATGTACAGGAGATGCATTCAAAAAGAAAATGCAACGAAGAAGATTTAAATGACAAAAAAGAAACTGGAAATTCGGAAATAAAAACAGTTGGAACAAAAATAGCTGAAACATGGCAAACGGAAATCGTACTGGAAGAGAAAATATTAACCACAATGAAAGAAAGAGTCGAAAGAGAAAATGAACAAACCGAGTTAACAGATCAAGTATCAGAACCAATGAAAGTAGTGACGGAAATAACGAGACAAACGAAAGATATTTACCCGCAAACAAATCAATATATTGAAAAACCATCACGAATTTACGATATGCCAGTTAAGAGGATTCAAGACAGTAGAGGTAAATTTATAAATTATAATAATTATTTCAGGATTAACAACGCGAGTTACAATCCAGTATGTACTATCTGTTCAAAAGAAGGATGCCGAACTGACCGAGGTTATCAACTAAAAAATTGCCAAGGATATGATAGAAGAGTTCGCACAGAAGGAGAAGAAATGATAATCTGTTTTAATTGCAATCAAAGCAGTCATATGTCAAAGAATTGTCGAATGAGAAGAATTCAAGGTCAACAAAAACCAAACCAATTCAAGAAGAGTCCATAAAATAACCCAACACAAGAGGTCAGACATTTAAGAGATATGGCGATAATGAGTACAACAACAAGATTCGAGATTACAACCTGTTTTAACTGCAACCTAAACGGACATTTGGCTGAAAATTGTCCAACAGAGAGAAAATCGGGACAACCAAAAACGAAAATTATAGTCAAAGTACACAAAGCAATCAAATACAAGAGAGTGAGCAATTAAGAGGTATGATTAAACGAATATCCGCTAACAATCAAAGACAACGAAGTAATACGAGAAGAAACAGGAATGATGTTCGATATTTATGGACCGGAAAATATTCGGAACAGCAAAAAATCGTTATTAAAAACAGGATCAACTCTAAATGAGAATGACAATAAAGGAAAAACGATGTTAAATTATATTATGATGTCGCGAGAAACAAGAGCAATAGATTTCGTTACGATAAATGGAATTAAAGAAGACATCGAAATAATAGGACAAAAATTAAACCCAATCCTTGGAGGAATCGAGAGAGGATACGATGAAGCAGCAGCAAAACTGATCAATTGGAGAAAAAAAAAGAAAATCTGATAACGAAATCATGGACGTAAACAAATTCGAAAGCAATGAAAATATATTAGTAAAAAGAGCAATGAAATCCGAATATGTATTACTAAGGACGATAAAAGCCCTGTTAAAGAGAGGAGAAATAAAATTCATGGACAATAAAAGAGAGCCTAGAAGATAACAAAGAGGGAGAAAACCGAGAGAGTAATAAAAGGCAAAATCCAATAGCCTTCAAAGAAATAGGACAACAATCAAAGCCAAATAACGTAGACAATCAGAAAAGATCAAAAGATGAAGAAAACACAGACAAAATCTGTTGGAAACAAATGATGGACTCACAGAAAATTCAAAATCGAGAGAACAAAGCAAGTCAAAATATGAACCAATACCCAATAGCCAAGTGAGATCGATATATATCCAGTAATTGATGAGAGATGCGGAGGGATACGCACCTTGCGTAAAGACCCTGTGGAGATAAAGTAATAAACAGTTAGAAATGTGCATATAATTTATATAATAGATATGTTTATATAGTAATGTATAAAAGTAGTGTATAAATATTATATGGAATGAATATAATAATATCCGATAATATATAAAAGTAGTATATAAATATTATAGTCAAAGAGCGAAAACAAATTAAAAATCAGACGATGGGATAAAGAATATAGCGGAATGAGAAAGACATGTGATGTGATATTACGTTAAAATGGAGAAACAAATCAAATGGAAGCCAATCAAATATCAAGCAGTAAAGCTTAGTTAGATAGATGAGTGTAAAACAAGAATCAGATCAGGATCAGAAATTGAAATAAACCGATTAAGAGGTACCGAAGCCATCAAGGAAATCAGAGACAAGAGTAAACTTGGAGAGAATCCAGAACAATCAGATGAAAGACGAAAATGAGAAACAACGAAAACAAAGTCATGATCAGAACAAGATAAAGCAGCAAAACAGTAAAGGAAGTATCAACACGAAACGAAAGCATTGAAGAAATAGATGAAATACCAAGTCAGTCAACAAAAAAAAGACGAGGGGGAATAATTTAACAAAAAACTGAATCAAGTAATGAGAAACTGGCGAATAACAACAAAGGACAGCTAACTGAGAAACGAAATTTGTGGTGATTGAGTTAAAAGGAAAAACTACAAAGACAAAGAATTAAAACCAGTAAAGCTCAATATACAAACCTAAATGAATACAAAAAAGGGTGGAAGAGACTATAAAATCAATTCGGGAATAAAGTAAGAAAAACAACCAACTGCAAGTGAAACTAGATGCAGCCAAACGAGACAAAATGAATATCACGGAATCGTAATTCCAAGCAAGACTGACTTGCAACAGCGGATATGAATAAGGAAAGGATCAGAGAACAAATCAAAACCAACTCAAAAATCAAAAACCAGATTACAAGAAAGATAAATCAAATCAGTAAAGAGAGAAGGCAAAGGGCAATGCCAACAAACGACAAGACAAAAGATGATGAGACTGAACTACAAAATGCACTCAATCAAAATGGAATATCGTAAGAATCTTGCAAATGGTAGTAAAGGCAAACAAAGAAGATAAATGATGTCAAAATAAAGTTAATACCAATCACAAAAACGAGAAACCGGACACGGTAATAAAAGCAACAGAGATAAAGAAAGGAGATAAACAGAAAGTCAAACAACTACCTAAAATCAAGAGAGAATAATAGCAAGCCTTATTAAAGGACCTGAAAATTGTTATAAAAACAAGGAAAGCGAAAGCAGCATGATATTGGCGACGAGAAGGAAGATATCAGTAATAAACCCATATATACAACCTAGCATCCCTTAGAAAGATGTCGAAAAACCCCACAATCAATCAATCGATGCAAAAATTAACTGTAACAAATATGCCGATATATGAGAAACCCAAAGGATACCAATTACGGACGGATCAATTCCTATTATACCCAATGGTCAAAGGATTAACACAAGAAAAACAGATCGTTCAAACCCTCAGAACTCTAAAAAATCAAATCGAAAGTCAATAGAAAAAGGAAACACCCATCAAGGAAACGATATTAAAATAATCATGGATGATCTTTAGAAACCCTACAAAATAACAAAAAGAACCGAAAATCGAGAACAAACAGCCAAAATTGATAACTAAAAAGAAGAAACTCAGACCAACCTAAAGAATCATGAATAATCCCGAACCGAGCAATTATCATCAAACAATCGAGACTAAATAATATGATAACGGGTCATCTATCCACAGAGTCCAATTGAACCTCACCCAGTTCAAGATGCAAAGAAAAAATCAACAAACGAAAGTTAGAATGTCAATTTACAACTCAAAACCCTAAATAAACCAGCAAAAAGAAGTCTCAAACTAAACATTCTATCTATTCTTCTTATCTGAGATTCACTAAGCCTTACAATCTTCCAAACAATCGGCATCTAATGAAGTCAATTCCCCAAACTAAACAAAATCTCAAAGTCAAATCGCACAACAGATATCGAATCGTCAAAATATCAGAACCTGCTGAAGAAAGTAATCAATCAGAAACCAAGAAACTCAAGGCATCCGCGAGACGAATACCCAAGGGACAGAATATTGAACTCATGATTAACAATGAACTAATGATTCTTAGACTATTAACTATTCTTTATGTGTGATCATGACCGGACCGTATGTCCTCTTTCACTTCATCTTGTAATCCGTATATTGATGTGTACTGTATGATTATTTTTATGCATGTGGGTTTTAAGGTCACGACCATGTTGCTCGTAGACCCAATTAAATGGAAAATGTAAACTCTGCATAGTTCATAACTTAGATCTTTAAGAAATTGCGGGTCGCAATTTTACGGGCCCCGGAGTGTTTTATGTTGGGCCAGCACACCAATAGCCTTGAGAATTGTTTAAATGCATCAGTAATACAGCACGAAAACCCAGCATCAAGATAACTTAAAATACAATATACAACACCAATTAAACACTTTAAAATCTGAGAGAATATAAATAAATATAAAATCAAAAACATAAAAATAAAATTAAAATAATAACAAAATGCACCAAGATTCGCACGATACCTACACAAATATAACAAGAAAACACAACAAATTCGACGAAATTGAAAAAATTAATAAAAGTTCATTAAAATGAAATTTAAATCGAAAATTTGAATTAGTAATAATTCAATAAAAATCTTAAATAAAAAATTATAAAAATAAATCAAAAAAATAATAAAATTAACGAATAGAATTTACTAGAAAATAACAAGGTCGAATTTTGTTTTACTGCATCAAATTTCACACGCGAGAAAAATAGGTATAAATACTGATGTGTTTTCACAAATTTTCAGTCTTATTTTTCGGAGAAAAAATTTCATTACAAATTTTAACTGGTTGTATGGCTGGTTGAGAGCCGTGCATTCAGGCAATTAACACGGGTAAGTGTTTTGCCTGAACACGATCACTCTCAACTGGTGCAACATTATTAGTTGATTTTTTCGAAGAGAATTGATGGGTAATTTTTCAATTGAATTTATGTATGACTTTTCAGATCGAATTAATGAATGATTTTTTGTTTTGCAAATTGAAGTTATGGATAATTTTGTTTTTCCAATTGAATTTATGGATGATTTTTTGAATCAAATTTGTGGGTAATTTTTCAATTGAATTTATGGATGATTTTTCAGATTAAATTTATGGATAATTTTGTTTTTCCAATTGAATTTATAGATGATTTATCTAATTAAATTTATGGGATTTTCGAAGTAAATTTTATGGAATGGATACAATGAATTTCAAATGTATGTAGCCGATGTAATATGCTGAATAAATATTTTATATCTACAGCCTTAGTGCATCGAAACTTTTATTCCAAATGCTATGGTAAAATATTATTTGTTATTTTCCGGCCCACAGCCAACACATAACGCAAGAAAGCAAAATCTACATAGTACAGATTTGTGTAAGAGCGTGGAAAATCGCCAATGATATTTACCCGTGAAGACTCAGCGTGCGGAACACAGGAGTTGGAACGTCAATATTATCCGTACATAGGGGAAATTGGAGGGTAAATGAGTAGTTTATTAGCTGCTCCTTCACCATCCGTTTTCTGTAAAATTGACATAAATTTTTAACAACAATCGGCTCAAAATCTCTAACACCGAGTAGTCCAGTGGGCACTCATTAACTATGAAATGAACATAAATAGATCTTAAGGACAAAAAGAGGGAATGGGTAGCGGGGAAAATTGCGAAATCGTTGCAACAGTTAAAATGAATAGCCATCGGAAAAAGATTAATCCGAACGACCAAAATCATGAAAAATAATGTTTTTAAATAAGAATTAAATAAATTAATTTGAGTTGAGGCGGAAAATATGGGCGGGACACTGCTCAAATTTTCCGAACTAATTCAAATACTTAACAAAAATAGTAACGTAAAAATGGAATGCGTAAAATAAGGGCGGAACGCTGCTCAAATTTTCCGAGTCGATGAAAATACTTTGTCGAAAACGGTAGAATAGGGATGGACCGTAAAATAACGGCGGAACGCTGCTAAAATTTTCGAATTTACAAAAATACTTTATCGAAAACCGAAAAATGTGGATGGACTACGGCTAATGTTGTATATCAATAAAAAATTTTAACGCTGAGGAATAAGGAAGGATCCCTACAAAATCTTAATAAATATAACGATAATGATGAGGGTAATGGTAATTATAATAATAATGATAATGATAATAATAATAATAATAATAATAATAATAATAATAATGGTAATAATAATAATAATCATGGTATTTGTAGTAATGATTGATAATAATTATGATAATAGTAATAATCATAGTAGTAATAACAATAAATATAATGGTAGTTATAGTAATAAAAATAATAATATAGGTAATAGTAGTAACAATTAAGAAAGGTAATATACATAATAGCAACAACGATGTTGCTAGTAATAATAATGGGAAACATTGTAGTTACAATAGGGATAAGGGTGAAAGATATAATGTGGGTGTATTTAACATAACAAAGGGTGTACAGGCCAAAGAATAATCATTAGCATGGAGAATAGTAAGAAGGACTAATCAAATGGACATAACAATGAATGATATGAGAGTATAGGTTAACATTTGAAGGAGATAGGAGAATAATGGGACCTAAGAATCAAAAGCGAGCACAGGTCTTCTATCGACAGCTCGTGAACCCGAGGGTTGTCCGAGCAATTATAGTACTAGCACATGGTACTCAATTTTTGCGGACAATCCACCACTTGAACACATTACCAACGTTGCTTAGCAACGGGTGCCAAGTGGATCAGAATCATTTTGTATGGCGTTACGAGGGCAACTAGAAGGATAAGCAAGATTTGAAACCCAGTAACCCACCACTGTCATGGATGCGCACAAGAGTCGCACTGTATGTTATGTCAGCGAAAGATAAAGGAAAGACTAACTGTTTACTTTCCGTGAATTATTATGATGAAATAAAATAAATGCGTATTAGGTATTACTTGAATTATTATATAAAAGAAATATGCAATGTTTGTAAATAATAAAAACCACCTGACAACGATAAATAAAGGTAATAGACCGAACACATGAAAGCCGAATTAAGGAAATAACTAAAACACATGCACAGAGACACAAAATATTGGACGGAAAAATTTCGACAACCGAGTTTCCTAGTGTATAATTCTTTTTGTGTTATTGATATTATTGTTTTATTGATATTATATTGAGATAGGACGAGGAAAAATGGTTAACCTGAGCTATCTAATGATAGTACGCTCACCCAAGGGAAACCCTGATCAACCCTACTGAGAAAGGAACTGGTAGGCCAAGTCGCGTATGTCAGCAAGTAACCGGCGAGAGATTGATCACCTCTTTTGGGGAGCTTGCTGATGCGATTACCACAAATTTTGAAGGGGGGAGTGAAGAGATAGACCGAGAGGTGAGAGAAAGAGTGCGCACGGAACAGAATTAATAGTTAGATTAAAGGTACCTAGAGATGACTTCTTTTTTCCCTAGCTGGTGGTGAGGCACCAGAGGACAGCTACGGACTGTCGTGCTCAGGTTGTTATCAGCCAAGGGACTGATGGCGCTGAGCCGTTTGATACAAAAACCCGGATCACACACCGAGTATCGAACGATTCTTTTTTTCGCTGGGAGGAACTCGATACAACAACCCGGATCCCACACCGAGTATCGGGGCCAAACGGTAGGTGAGATGTGAACTAACCGGTAAATGGTTCATACTCAAACTGTCCTACTAAAGCCAGATGAGAGCGGCTGAACGGAGCCGAGAAATCTGATGGAAGGAGCGGGCAGAGATTTGATAGTTTATTTTCCGCTCCCACTTTAATCGCTTCCTTTTCTTTTCACTATTCGGGAAATCAAGCAAACCGCTTTTGGAACTTGATTGAACGTCTAGGCATTTCCATACTTTTATATTCTTCGAGGTACACAACCCGGATCCCACACCGAGTACCGAGGGAATGTTTTTTTTTATTGCCCAGCGAGGAGTTTGGTACAATAACCCGGATCCCACACCGAGTACCAAATATCCGAATGGCGGTGAGTAAAGCGTAACCGGAAAAATGCGCGGCCAAAAGACGCCATGGCTTGAGAGTCAGTGTGAGGCCTCAAACATACCCAAAAGTCACTGATGAGCTCAAGTCCGGTGAAACAATGAGAGATAATATGAATAAGACGAATATGAATATGAGTAAAGATGAAATTGATAGAATATGATTATGATTAGAGTAAACAGTAAAGATGAGAAACAGTAAGATATGATTATGATCGAATACTAGAGGCCATAGAGTGCCGGATGATTATGATCAGATACTAGAGGCCATAGAGTGCCGGATGATTATGATCAGATACTAGAGGCCATAGAGTGCCGGATGATTATGATCAGATACTAGAGGCCATAGAGTGCCGGATGATTATGATCAGATACTAGAGGCCATAGGGTGCCGGATGATTATGATCAGATATTAGATCCATAGAGTGCCGGATAGTTATGATTAGATATTAGAGGCCATAGAGTGCCGGATAAGATATGATTACGATTAGATATTAGAGGCCATAGAGTGCCAGATAAGATATGATATGAGTAGAGATGAAATATGATTATGAATAGATATTAAGGTCACAGATGACCAGTAAAAGAGTTAAAAGCCGAAGGCCGAAGAGCCAACGGAAATTATAGAGGGCATAGAGCGCCAGCGACTGAGGATTAAGTAATAAATTTTTTGGGAGACATAGGAAAAATAATTAATGGATTGAATGAGAGTATGAATATGATGGTTTTATATTATTAATATTATGATATAGATAATTGATACGACTATATAGATAACTGATAAGACTATATAGATAATTGATACGAGATTAATAGATAATTATTACGAGGTATAGATAATTAAAAATAGACTTAAAATGAGGGGGGTGAGTCAGATAAAGAAGACCACCACGGTAAATGCGAACAAGGGATGATAACATATATAGTATAGTAAATGGAGGAGAAATTAGTATAGAGTATAGAATATTGGAGTGTTATTTATTTTTAGGAATCAATAGTCAAACAAAGCAATCCAAGTCAAGTGCAAAGCAAAGCAAAGGAGAAAATATTTCAGAGCAAACGACAAAGCAAAGTGATAATAGAGGAACTTGAATAAACGAGCAGAAAAGAATTTGGAATAAACGTCAGAGTAGTTACAAGCAGATAAGCAACCAGAAGTTTCAAAGCAACCAAAGCAAGAAAAGAGAAACGATAAAATCAGTCAAGCAAACGAATAACCGTAAACATTGATAGCATCAGCAACCATACGAGAAGCAAAAGCCAAGAGAATAGAGAAAAGAGTTTATTAAAAGCGGAAGAAAAGAAAAAAGTTCGCAACAGTAGAAGTGTTAATACCAAAGTATCAACTGCAACCGGAACCGGCACAGATAGCGGACTGACCGATTTTGAATTTAATAGCAGCGAAGAGAACGAATTACGTAATATCGAAAACCAGTTGACAACGATAGAATCAGTAAACGAAGAAGATCTGGACAACAATCCAAACATGACGACTTCAATAAACTCTTCAATCCCGGATGCAAATACAATGTTGAATAACAATAACGTGATGATAGGAGAATTCAGAGAAAAGTTCAGAGGAGAACCGTTTGACGGCAGCCTCAATAAATTAGATACATTTATAAAAGAATTTGAAGTTTATAAAACTATCTGTCACTGGACAGATCAAAAAGTAAAAGAGCGACTACCCTTGTATCTGAAAGGGAGCGCACAGGATGTATTCGTGGAAGAAGCAAGAGACGCAACAAAATTGACAACATGGACAGAGATTAAAGAGTTCTTAATAAAGATATTCGGGATAGAGAAAAAGGGAAATAGGAAGATATTAGACTTCCTACATCGAAAACAAAGACGAGATGAATCGAATGCGGTATACGCATGCGAATTAAAGAAATTGTGTAAAGAAGCCTTCGGAGAAGCAGATTTGCCCGAAGATAAAATGGTAGACGTCTTCATAAGAGGAATCAAAAGGGAAGACATACGAGCCAACCTTGGATGCTTGGCACCAGAAACGTTAGATAAAGCAGTAGCAATCGCAAATAGATGTGAAGCCCATCTAGGACTGGGATATCAAGTGGCAGTCTTGGCCACAGAACCAACAACATCAACAGTCAATGCCAACAATCAAAACAACAACACCAATCCAGCTATGAATCAATTCATTCCAAGAGCACAGCAGATGTTCAAGCCACCAGCAACGAGAAATCCGGAGGATAGAGGTAATAACCAAGTAAGTTACAATAATAATTTCAGGAATAATCCAAATGCAAATGAAAAATGCTCCACATGTCAAAGAATAGGACATCGGTCAGAGAATTGTTTCCGAAACTACAACTGCCAGATATGTGGTAAACGAGGGCATACTGAGAAAATATGTAGACAACTTAATAGCAAAGCATGTTACAATTGTGGTCAACAAGGACACCTCGCAAGACAATGTAACATGAGAGGAGAGTCAAATCAACCAAGACCAAACAATAATCCTATGAGAAATCCACAAATTAACGTGATGCAGGAAATAGATATGCTACGAGAAACACTACAACGAATGCCCATGGAATTAAAAGAGATGATGCAACAAATGCCCACCAATATACAACAACAACGAATCAACGTAATGAGAAACAATGAAGAGATTCAAGAGCTGCGAACTAGAGAATATCAAGAGCAACAACAAGCTGAATGGCAGAGACTACAAACAGAGGAAGCTCAGGAAATCCAGCAAAGATGGTAGAATCGAAAACAAACCCCGAAAAGAATTAATATGATGAGAATGGAAATTCCAGATGAAATTCACACTGCGGAGCAGTGTGTTGAGAACGAAGGGGGAGGAAATACGATAACCGATAACGAGAAAACAGTTGAATTGAATACGATGGAGAAAATAGAGGCCATCAAAGAATTTACAAAGGAGGAAAAACAGAGACGTCGACAACTGAAAGAAACGACAACTGAGAAATCAGACGAACCGGAAACTCAAGAGATTAAACGAACAGAGATGACTATAACGGAAGATCAAAACAAGGAAACATTGATGTACGAGATAGACGAACTCGAAGATGAAATTATGACACAAACAATAGAGAGTACACTCGAAAAAATAAAGCAAGAGGAAGCTTTAGAACAAGAGGAGGATCAATTGAAAGAAAAAGAAGCAATCCTGAAACAAGAGAAAGCGGAACTAAGAAAGAAGGCACTAATATTAAAAATAGACGGAGCGCTGAAACATTTAGAACAAGAACAAGCACTAGATCAAAAAATAGAAGTGATGGCAAAGAAAGTGCTATCGCAAGAAATGAAAGAGCCAGAATCGAGAGATGAACAGGAAGCATCAACGTCACAAGGAAAAGAAAAGATATCAGAACCAATAATAACAAAAAATCGAATCCAGAGGATACTGCTACAAAAAATAGAAACAAGAATCAGAAAAGAAAAACCCACGTGGAGTGAAGCTCAAATCGAGAATAGAATAAAGGAGATATGGTTCCAAACAAAAGGACCAACAAAGATAATGAAAGAGGAGGAACAACCACACATTAATATGTTGAGACGAATACCAGACGATCAAACAGATGAAGACGAAAGTGAAATAAGCAGTCTGGGCGGAGAAATATTTCAGTCATGCGAGGAAAATAAACCATATAAAGATGAATCAAAATCCGAATTAGAGGAAATGGAAACGAATGTGCCAAGAGAAGATGAAACTGAGATATTAAAAGAAATCAACGAGATTGTAGAAGAAGTAGATCGAAACCAAATGTTCTTAAACCTCAGAGATACAACCGCATACAGCAGAATAATGAAATTAATTGCGAAAGGATATCAACAAGATAACGGTACATTTACGGCATCATGGAAAGATATGATAAAAAAGTACCAAGAGAACTTGAAAGAATACGATAGAGAAGAGTATCAGGTAATTATTGATTTTCCAGAGATACCAAGACAGATAATAGCAACAAGAGGCGAAAGCACAAACGAGTTGTATGATTGGGTAGTGAAAAAGCTAGGACCCAGTTATAAAAATAAACCTTTATATTATCAAGGAAGGAAAATAAAGCGAGATATACACCTAGCGGATGCTCTAATATGGCCAAAAGGAATAAATGTGGTAACATTGAACAAGAATGAAAATGAAGAAACGACAGCAGAAATATGGCAGAAAATTCAAATATTGTATAACAAAGAAATAAAACCCGGATTAGAAAAAGAGAGACAAAAGATAATGAGACAAAACCAGATTAAAATGACAGAACAAGCAATAGACCAGGCTAGAAAATATATTAATCGATTATCATTAACGAGACCAATCTCAATGAAAATGTTCGTAGAAGCTGTACGGGATACAGATATAATGAGATTCGATAACGAGAGAACAGATGAGTTGATAGCCAAATACGGAGAGCATCAAAGAGATATGAGAGGAGATGAACCAATAAAGATAAAAATAAAGTTACCGAATGATGAAATAAAAGAAATATCGGTGGATCCCGATTGTCAAATGCACGAATTATACCGACGGATAAATCGAGAAATTATACAGCCAATAATCGAAAATAGTGATGATGGTATGGTAGAAGACGTGGCAATAATGTACCATAAACGGCAAATAAGTCCGCGAGAACGAACCCCGATATACGAATTAGGTATATGGGAAGACGGACAAACCATTAATATCATAGCGATGGATGAACCAGAGAGGAAAAATACAACGAAAAGGGAACAACAGATCCAAGAATTTCAAGAGGAAATGAAAAGAAAGATGGACCAAATATTAACCATCTACCAGTTATGGAGACAAGATGCGAAATTAAGCACAAAATTACAACCGATAGACGACTCAAGATGCCGATCAACACCATGGAAAAAGGTGTATGATGAAAAGACGAAAGAATGGAAATGGAAAATGGAGAGAACCGAACCAAAATGGAGAAAATACATACCAGGAGAAGCGCCAGAAGACGCAGCTAATGAAACAACCTTAGAACTATATGAAGATGAGCCATATGAAAATTTACCAGAGGAAATGCTAAACGAAATGGAATGGCAACCAGAAGAAGACGAGGAAATAAACGACAGAGCTCGACTAGCCCCATATACATGGAAAATAGGTAGATGGGCTGAAAAAGTAAAATCGGCTGAGGAAGAGAAAATCATCGGTATCACAAGTCATCAATTCTATACAGAAATCGGAGGATACCGAATGAAATTGAGAGTATACCCAAACGGAGATGGGGTCGGAAAAGGGAAATATCTATCAGTGTATTTTCTATTAGCAAGAGGCAGATATGACGGCAAGTTAGAATGGCCATTTAATCGAAAAGTCACAATTTCAATCGCTAAATCCGGAAAATGGGAAGAGCGACACAGTGAAAAATTGGGAGTAGATCCAAGATCAATGATAAGTCAGAAGCCAAAATCCACTGAAAATGTAGCAGGAGGAGTACCACAATTTCTATTGAAAAAATACGTAACACCCCAATTCGTAAAAGATGATACGATATACATCACGATTGAAGTAGAAACAGAACGAGAAATGAAATTGCGAATCCAACAAGAACAAGCGAGACCACGAATCAGTGTACTCGAAAAACGAATTCCAGGAATAAAATACTTGCCCACAGATATAGACGATCCTGTGGAAGAAGGATTAACACGATTAACGGAAACGCAGAAATGCAGAGAGTTAGCAGCGATATTGAGAACCGGAGCCAAGAATCAAAGACGAACTGTAACAGATTTAGCAAAATGGATAATCGATTCTTGTAACAGAGTAGAGAATCTACGAAATATTGTAAAGGAAATAGAGGAATATCGGAGAATGTATGCGTGGTACCCAGAGCAATTCCGAGAAATTATCCGAAAATGGAAACACACCGAATGGGCAGCCGAAGCAATAGAAAAGTATAGTCTAAAAATTATGACACCAGATTTCGAATCAATTGAAAGAGAATTTTATATCACTGCCAAAGTAAGTGAAGTAAAAAAGAGAATACCGTACGAACCGCCATTTCATTTACAATACGAAGGACGATCATTAGACGACGACCTCGAAATCGGAGTTACGCAAATGCAATTGGGGTTAATAAATATATTAACGGTAGCAAAAATTGCGGGTAGAGAACTCAACAAAAGAGAAATCAAAACGAAAACGCCAATAGAGCGACAGGAGAGTCTAAATACGCCAGAAGTTCCACCTGCAGCAGATGAAGTAATCGTCATCACAACAGGAGATGAAGAGATACTAAATGATCTAAATGATATTGTGGACGAGGAAACAACCAGGAGAATACCGGAATCAAGAGATTTGTTCATGACAGAAAACGAAGATGATCTGATAACAGATGAACCAGATGAGCTAGTATGTGTTCAAAAACAACCAGTCGAAATTATAGAGCCAGATACCGAAGAAGAAAATAAAAAGAAAGAGAGAAGACGCCGAAGCTCGACAGGAGATGAATGGGATAACTGGATAAATGAACGAGGAGCTACAACATCCAAAGAAACGGCAGACGAACAACCCAAACGAAAAGAAACAGGTACAGCAATGGAAAAGAAACCCAGAGGACGACCAAAAATTGATAAACCAGCTCCAGAAAGGAAAACTAAAGAACAAATGCAGATGGATCAATTAACAACAAAATTAAACAAGCTTAGTCAAGTGACGAAGCAGTTACAGGGAAAACTGAAAGGCCAAGAACAAGGAGCAAAGTGGATCAATAGATTGATAACTGATATGCTGGGATTAGCAAATCCAGAAATAAAGAGAAATCTAAAACTTAATAATATCGGAGCAGAAGCGAAGCAGCTTTGGGCAGCAATAAAACCAATAATAAATAAAATAATGGATAATAAAGTACGAACCACAACCAAAGATCCAGAGGAATTACTGTTGATAATAAATCACTTAACGAAACGATCTGATGACCCAAACAGATATTTAGTAGGAATGGCCTACCTAATGTACAATACGATAGTAATATACAGAAAGCGAACTCCAAGATACAACCCAAACGGATATGAATTTGCGATAACAGACATTATCAGGAAGGTAATCGAACCATTCATCCTGACTCAAGGTGGATGGCAAGCCTTTATAAATTTGGTAAGTAAAGATGATCAAACCGAGATGATGCAAGCGAAGTTAAAAGAGTTATTAACGGAATTCGAAACAACGATTAATGCAAGCGACCCAAAAACAGCTAGAAAAGGGATGAATACGATAATTGCTACAATACTCATATGGATGATGTGCGTAAAGGGAGTAGAACCGTTTGTAGTATATGATTGTGATAATATAAAGATTGGCGATAAATACTCATTAAAAGAAACGGAAGAGTGCAAAGCAGCAAATCCCGGTAAATTACAGACAACAGCTACAGCAGTATCGTATAACGTATATCAAGAAGTAGACTTCATTAAAACGGAAATCAAGGAATGTTCAGTAACAAGGAAAATTGTAGCATTTCATTGCGGACATCACTCACATTCAACAATTATAGAAGCTGGAACGGAAACAACAGTGGTTTCTGTAACGCGGAGCGAATGTGAAGAAGGATTCACGACAGGACGCATCTCAATAGCTGGAAGAGTGAATGTAGCAGCCGAAGAAGGAAAGATAAAAACTACCCGAGTATACGCTGCGGGAAGAATAACGGCTGGAGATGGAACGTGTCAAGGAGGAGAGTACACCCTATTAAATCAATTGGTCAAAGGAGTAGTAGTGATCGAAAGCTACCAAGTAAAGTTGGAGAAATACCAAGGATATTTTGATCCAGACACGCAAGCAATGAAAAAGTACCCTCAATGTCTAGCAACAGATAGATCATGTAATACGGGAATGTCAACGATCGTATATCACGCCGATACCAGAACTTGTAGACTCACCTTATTGAAGAGCGCAATATTCGATGAAGTGCAAGGACAAGTGCACAGAGAAACCGAAACTAACACGCAAAAAAGTGCATTAGATGAATTACGGAGAACCGGAAGAATCGGAAAACCAACGATAACCACAACTATCGGATCAGAAGTCACGCCAACGGTAGTAATATCAACTGATACCACAATAGGAATGAGATTCATAAAAGGGCGAATGGTGAGTAAATGTGACGAAATGGTAGCTAGTACCAATTATAAAGGAATATTCTTATCGCGAACAGCAATACCGAACGCAAAAGCGCAAATAGACCCCAAAGATGTGAAACTATATCTCTATATAAATAACAAGATGGATTTCTTATATCATAAAGGATTGGCATCAACAGAGAAAATATACTACGATTTAGTTAAAAATGATTGTATCTTGAATAGGGAAATATTAAAAACAAAGTTAGCAATGGCAATCACGAATCCAGATAACGCAATTCCCATTACTACCACTCCAAGAAGGATATTTTGGGAGAATCGTTGGAGAAGTTATGTATACATACAAATGTGAAAAGACAATTGCCAAACTGCCAGAGAATTCAACAATCCCAAGAGATAAATGCATAAACGAATTAGAGATAATGCATAAAGGAAAAATCAGATTCGCTCAACCAGTAACAAGGATGATAAACCCAGAGAAATTTGTACCCAATATGTTCAGTTGTAGTAATGTATATGGACCATTATTCGAAATAAGAGATGGAAGTTGGTTACAATTTCCAACCCGAGTAATTGTAGCACCACCAAAAAATATTTGGACTTACAGAATTGGCCAGCGAAGCAGAATTCAAACCAGTGGATATATCACAGAGTGGAATATACCAAACAAAAGATCTGGAACGAGCCAGAGAACATTTATTATTCCCAGCACAAAGGCAAGCCATACTATCTAATATTGTAACGATAACGGGAGGTAACAACTATGGAGAGAAACCTAACTACGAATTGTTGCTATCACCAGATCATTTTCAACATGCAACAGCAAATATGATGAAAGCCATGTGGGGAAGATTCTTAATCTTCGGACAAATGATGGCAGGAATCTTAGGAATAATTCTTATTATTCAAATCGTAAGAGTAATCATAACACAAATGTTAGCATGTTTCGATATTTACAAAAGAGAAAGGAAAATCAACTGGAAAATGGCAATTGGATTTTTACCGTTTTTAGCAAAAACAATGGTATTACATGGACACTCAAAAGATATTCACAAGATAAAAAGACTAGTAGGAATTCTAACTAAAATGAATGGTACCGATGAAGAAGTTGGACGAAAATTTAAAGCAATAATGAGATTAGAAGCCGAGAAAACCAGAATGAAGCGACAAAAAACGAGCAACTGGAGACGATGGATGAACTTCAAAGATGATAGCAGCGATAACAGCGACAATGACGAAAACCAAGGAGGAACGCAGATGCTAACTCAAGAGCAACTCAAACAATGGGAAAATCGAAAGACAAGACATAGTGGACATTATAATCATCCACCACCAGTATACGAATGTCTAAAGAAAGCAGCATCATCAGTAGAGAGAAACATGCCAGTAGAAAGACACGTACCGACACCAAGATCAACAACATTACGAAATATTTATCCAGTACCATACGAACCAAATTGGGCAGATTTAGTACCAAGAACCAACCAAAGATCGAGAAGCGTGGATCAGGATCCAGAAACTCGAACTATCGCTATGTTACAAACATTAGCTGGACCAACATTAACGGTACCCACAGAGATAAATGGGGTAGAAATAAAAGCAATGATCGATACCGGAGCAAACATATCAGCAATAAAAATGGATAAAATACCAGGAAGATTGTGGCCATGTATAGAAGAAGCTAACATGGATGTAATAACTTGCAGCAAAGAATCGGTAGCAGTCATCGGGAAAATCTGGTCGATAATAGAATATAAAAATGTAAAAATCAATACGTATTTAGCAGTCATCAGGAGATTGAGCGCAGACTGTATAATTGGAACAGATCTTATGCCAGAATTACTAAAAGAGATAATAATAGATCTAGGATCGATGGAGTTGAGAGATAAAACCGGACGAATATGTATGCTGAAATCAGAAGTGAGATGCTCAGAGAAAATAGTAGTGCCAGGACGCACACAAATGATTTGTTACGTAAAAGTGAACGAGGAAACCAGAGGTGAAATGATTTTCGAACCTAATCACAAATTTGAGAAAAAGAAAGAACTGCCATTAGCCAGAGAGATAGTGTATGTAAACGACAACAGTGAAATTCCGATCAACATTACAAATTTTGACGAGGAAGATAAAGTTATCTACGAAAACGAAAGATTGGGAAAGCTAACACCGATGATGGACATCGAACTTCCAACAACAAAAACCGAAGGAACTGAGGAAGAATTATGGACTATCGACAGTCAGCTACTAAACGAAAACGAGAAAGAACAATTACAAAAACTGCTAATGGAATTCAAAGATATATTTGCAGCATCTGACTTAGATCTCGGTACAAGCGACGTAACGCAACACACGATACCACTAACAGATGACACCCCAATAACACTACGGCCATATCGACTGGCAGAAGCTCAGAAATCTGTAGCAGAAAAAGAAGTTCAAAAGATGTTAGACGCAGGAGTAATCGAACCAAGTTGCTCGCCATGGCAATTCCCAGTGGTCATGGTAAAGAAAAAAGACGGAACACAACGGTTCTGTATAGACTACCGACGACTCAATGCGGTAACAAAACGAGATACATACCCGTTACCAGACATAAACGAGATGTTACAAATGTTACACGGAGCAGCTTATTTTACATCGCTAGATTTAAAAAGTGGTTACTGGCAAATAAAAGTCAAAGAAGAAGACAGAGAAAAAACTGCTTTTACTATCGGAAAAGATTTATACCAATTCAAGAAAATGCCTTTTGGACTAACCAACGCACCAGCTTCATTTCAGAGATGTATGAATTTTGTAACTCACGGCATTAAACAATGTATGGTATATATTGATGATTTATTAATTTATTCTAGCACCTTCGAGCAACATTTAAAAGATATCCGTAATGTATTCGTTCGACTGAGACAATGGAAATTAAAATTGAAACCATCAAAATGTGATTGGGCAAAGGAAAAAGTCACCTTCTTAGGACATATTGTATCAGCAAAAGGCAAAGAACCAGATCCAAGAAACATCGAAAAGATAAAGAATTGCCCTACACCAAAGACAGTCACGCAAGTGCAAGAATTCTTAGGCTTATGTGGATATTATCGAAAGTTCATCAAGAATTATGCAACCATCGCAAAACCAATACAAGAACTAACCAAAAAAGATACCCCGTTTATATGGGAAGAGGAACAACAAACAGCCTTTGAAACACTCAGAGATAAACTGATATCAGCACCAATACTCGTACACCCAGATTTTAAGAAACCGTTTTTGTTAGCAACAGACGCAAGTGGATATGCATCTGGAGCAGTCCTAGGACAATGGGACGACGAGAAAAGAGAACGAGTTATTGGATATTATAGTCGAACGTTCAAGAAACATGAAAAGAATTACTCTGTGACTGAAAGAGAGGCATTAGCAATAATCCAAGCTATTAAACATTTCAAATATTTATTATGGGGTCACGAGATATATATCACTACAGATCATCAACCATTGGTATGGCTAGGCCAACATAAAGAAGCCTCTAGTAGATTAATGAGATGGGCAATGCAGTTGCAAGAATACTCGCCGTATATAAAATTCAAATCAGGAAAAGCCAACGCTAACGCAGACTGTATGTCAAGATTTGTATTTGAGGAACTGATGGATCATGATGTAAGACGAATATGCATGATCATCGCAGAAGATATCGACTTCACAAAATTGAGAAATGAGCAGAAGGAAGACGAGGAATTAAAAACAATAATCGAATTCATGGAAACTAACGATATGAAAATCTTTGACAACAACAGTAAAACTAAGAGAGCATATGGAGAAACACAGACATCGGTATACCATAGAGAAGGGATGGCTATTGTTAATGGATGGTGAGAAACGACTTATGTGTTTACCGGAGAGTAGACGAAAAGAGGTATTGATGCAATACCACGATGGAAAACTTGGAGGATACATGTCGGCAAAAAAGACGGAAGCAAGACTGCGCCAAAAATATTATTGGCCAAATATTGGAGAGGACGTAAAAGGATGGATAAAGAATTGCCTAATATGTGCAACGAAGAAAAGCACAGGAAGTAAATTGAAGGCACCGCTAAAACCAATGCCAATTCCACCAGAACCAATGACGATGATTGCAATGGATGTAGTAGGACCATTACCAGAAACCAACGATGGAAATATCTATATATTAGTAGTGACAGATTATTTATCAAAATTCCCAGAAGCATTCGCAATACCAGATCAAAAAGCCAGAACAATAGCGAGAATCCTAGTAGAAGAAATATGCTGTAGATACGGAACACCCAAACAGATTCTAACTGATCAAGGAACCAACTTCATGAGCGAAATCATAGAGGAAGTAACGAACTACTTCAGAATTGCGAAGTTAAGAACATCGCCATACCATCCCCAAACAAACGGACAAACCGAACGATTTAACGGCATATTAATTGAAATGATGTCAAATTATGTAAGCAGACACCAAAAAGATTGGGATAGATATATAAATCTATGCCTTATGGCCTATAGAATGTCGATACACTCAGCAACAAAAATGAGTCCATTCAAACTAATGTACGGCAGAGAATGTAATATGCCGATAGACTTGGAATATCAACCGCCGATATCACAGTATATGGAAATTGATGATTACGTAACAGGATTCAAAGAGCGAATGCAAGAGATCTGGAAAACAGCAGGTATGAATATTAGATTTAATCAAAAGAGCTACAAAGAATTACATGATAAAAAGCGAGACGTACGTGAGCATAATTTTCAAGTTGGAGACTGGGTAATAATTGCGACGCCAGAAATTATCCCAGGAGTAGCCAGAAAATTACAAAGATGTGGTAAAGGACCTTATGAGATAATGTATGTAAACGAGAACAATGCTCGAGTTAGATTGGTTAACAACCCACTCACCAGACCTATTTACGTGAACGTGAGTAGATGTAAAGCAATACCGAGAACAATAACAAGAGAACCAGAAAATCGAGGTATGCAAACTAGATCACAAACTCAACAACTAAGTATAAACGGATTAACGATGAGTCGAAAAATAGAAGCGACAGCAAATAATACCGTAGAGGAACCAAAACCGGATGAACCAAAAATAACTCTAAACGCGACCCAAGATAATGTGGACAAGATGGATATAATAGTAAAAGCTATCAGAGAGATAATGCCAGAATGGGTCGAAGGAAAAGGATGGATGAGAATAGTAAACAAAGCGGGAAAAATCGCAATGGATTATGCTAAAGGAGCTAGAAGCCCACCAGAAATGGATCGTATCAAGGAAAGCATACCCATGATCTTCACTATGGCAGATGTAGAAGGGAACGTACCTCTACATATCGCAGTACAACACAGAAATACCCAAAGGATAATAGACATAATTCAACTTATGCAGAAATGCGGACACGCCTCAAATATACCAAACGAAGAGGGACAAACACCATTAATGTTCGCAGTTGCAGCAGATGTTTCTACAACAGTTCTGAGAGAACTACTAAAAACAGGATCAACGTTCAAAGAAAAAGATAATGGAGAAAATAATGTACTACACTATGCACTAAAATCCAGACAAGCAAGCGCAATAAATTTTATAACCAGTAACGCGACAATAAGAGAAAGAGAAATGATGGGTAAGACAATTCAAACATTATGGGAAGCTATCGATGCCAAACAAGACGAAGCAGCAGCCAATCTGATGAAATGGACCTACGAAGGTTCACCACTTAAAGTATTCGATTTAAACTATATGGTAAGGAACAGAAACGTTCTATTAAAAGAAACAATATATGCTCACTATCCATTTCCAAAAACAATAAAAGCAATGTTGAAATGGGAAGGACTAAAATTCACCAACCATCCAAAAGAAGCAATACGAATCGGAGATAGAAAGGAACAACTATTAATGATAATACATAGATGGCATCGAAAGAAATAAGATTTCAAGCGAGCAAACAAGAAATAAAAGAGATGGACGATATAAAAGCGAGAATAATAAAAGTATACGAGGAAATAATTGAAATAATAAATGTCGAGGACGACATTTTAAAGGAAACCCCGGATGGAAATAATAATGGAGAAGGAGGTGGTGACAGCAGCAAAAACCAGGATGATCAAAATACTAGAAACAAAAATAAATCCGCACAACAAGAGAAAAAGGAATCATCCAACGAGGAACGTCAAGAAACGAGCAACAACAATAACGAGGGAAAGCGAAACAAAGGGATGATGTTACTACAACAAAGGAAAAATCAAAACCGACCGACCCTGCTACAAAAAATAATGATATTAATCACGTCCATCAAGTTAACGGAAGCCGACGAAAACATCACAAAGGAAATAAAATCGTTCAGAATACGAACAATAAATGAGAAAGGAATCTCAAGTAAAGGAATATGCTTACAACTGACAATGAATACAAGCATAAGTTGCCAATTCGATTCAATAGGAAAACCAGGAAAGATGGAAATACGATCCGAAAACTCATCATCATGCCAAACCACCAAAGATGTATGTAGAGATGCTACAGAAGATAGAAACATAAAAATCCAAGTAAAGCCAGGAATAGGCAAATTGCGAATAATAAACAGAGGAATAGAAACAATCGAACAAGTATGTATACAAAACAAAATTATCGATTGTTGGAAAATGAATATGAAAGCAGGAAAGAAATGTGAATGGGATAGCCTAGAAGGAAATGCGGAATACATAATATGTGCCAACAATGACATTATAATAACTTGTACTTTAGCCAAAACTCTGGGAGAAAAATTCACAACACCAAAAGAAGAGCCATATCAACGTCGAGTACGAGAAAATAAAGAAATAATAATAAAAGTAGAATCAGATCCAAAGAATGGAGAAGAAATAATAGTCGAAAATATGGGCAAGGAACCCATTACAAAAGTTTGTATATTCGAAACTAAAAAGAACGGAACAATGAATGAAAGAATCAAATGCCAGTCAAACGAAGATATTAAAAATCAAAAATACCGCATCCCAACTAAAAGAAAACGTGGAAAGTATATAGTACACGTTCAGAAAGGAAGAGATGATTACTGGAAATCAATAACAAGAAAGTCACTAGAAGCAATTACGACAAAACATCCAGAAAAAGGAACAAAAGAGGAACCGTACCAACGACAGATCAGAGAAAGTAAAGCAGTAATAATAAACATAGAGTTAAATGCAGCAAACTAAGAAGAAATAGTAATTGAGAATACAGGTGAAAAACCTATCACAAAAATCTGCGTATACGAACCTAAAAGAAACGAACCAGTAAATAAAAGGATCCAATGTGAAACAGGCAAAAATATAAAGAATCAAAAGTATCGCATCCCAACAAAAAGAAAACTCGGAAAATATGTAATAAATATCCAAAAGGGAACTCATTAACATTGGAGAACGATAACAAGGAAACCACTCAAGTCAAATGCGACAGATCAACCTATAAAAAAACAATCTGAGAGAAAACCAAGAAACGAAACATGGAAAAAAGGAATGATCATGGACGACAGCCATCTTTCAATTCACGAAGCATTACAACTCCAGAAAGCACTCAAGGATGTGCAACCAAAAGAAAGAATAATGGAGATAACCAATGCAAGAGAAAGCACAACTGTGCAGCCTGATGGAAAGAATTATATGATAAAGATGATCTGGATAACAACAGCAGTAATAAGCAGCGTAGTAATGTTGATAATAATTCAATTAGTAAGAACTACCAAATGCAGAAAGAAACCAGCAAAGAAAAGATTATGGCCAGCAGTGGAAGAATTCAACTATGATATCGAATTAGGACAATACGATGCAGAAAGAACCGAAGAATATGAAATCATAGGAAACTCTAGTACAAGTGGACTCTGGTTAAAAGAACCGCCCATTATCGAAGCACAACAATGGTCAAATGAATTTGATGTATATCAGATAACGAACGAGAAATATGGGGATATACGGACATTGCGTATAGAGTCCCCGGAGACGATGGTGTAAAACGAAAAAGAGACATTGTATATAGTGTAAAATATTATGTAGTGTAATAGTAGTAATGGTATGTATATTTATAAATATTGTACAAAATGCGTTAGAAACAATAATGAAATAGAGAGAATGCCGATAAATTAATGATGTGTTATAACCAATAGATGGATCCGAATAACGTAAATCAACCAAATCAAGTGAGAATACCACCGTTCACAGAAGGAATTCAACAACCAGCAGCTGCCAATGTACCTATTGAAATTGTAGAATTAAATCAAGGAATATACCAAGATTCAGGAATTGAGGCAACGTGGAGACGACAATGCGAATTAATGACATTAATAACGAACAATGCGCAAACTCAGTGGACAAATACTCATCTAGTATTAACAGAAAGCGTGAACAGAGGTCTACAACAAGCTATAAGACTGGAAGAGCAGCAAAGAACTATACTACAATTGCAGAGAATAAATGAACAACTGGCAGATCAAGTTAGATGGCAAGCTGACGAAATTAGAAGACTACGTAGCAACCAACAGCACGTAGATCCAGCAAGTTGGGTGGAATGGATAGCATCGATGCCAGAATTCACCCCAGAACCGGATTCAACAGTAGAGTAAAAATAAAGCGTACCGTGTAAATATGTAAAAATAAAACGACAGAAGTAAAGCAACGTCGAGTAATCAGAAAATTTTTGTAGATATGCAGACAATTATCGAAAGAATTAGAAGAAGCAAGAATCCATCCGAAGATACGAGACGAATAATGAAAAATAGAATTAGAGTGGTGAACGATATCAAAGAAAGATTAAAATGTTGTAAATGTAAAGAATTACTGATTGGAGCGAGACAGACGAAATGCGGATGCAGAATATGTACAGATTGTACGATAGAAGTGATAGAAACACAAACAATAAAATGCCCCGGATGCGACGAGACGATTGAAAGAGATGAAGACCCTACAACAATGGATAAAGCCACCAATAAAGAAATCAATAATCTACTAGTTCAATGCCGAGTAAAAGAATGTGAATGGAAAGGACTTATGAAGGAAGCCGAAAGTCACACAAATGAATGCGAATATAACGAGATATTATGCGAAAAATGTCAAACTTTCATAACAAAAAAGACTATGAGAGAACACCATAAAGTATGCATCAAGAGAGAGGAAAAATGCGAATTCTGTGGAGCCATCGACGAATGGATAAAAATAGAAATGGAACATCGGAATCCAAAAGAGGAACAAATATGTGATCTATATGAAGGAGTATGCGCAAACAACTGCGACAGAAAAGAGAAGGTCAAATTGAAAGAACATTGGAACGAATGTATAGGCAAACCAATCAAGTGCCCGTTAGAGTTATTCAATTGTCAAGCGCAACTACCAATTATGGAGATGCAAAAGCATATGTTGGAAAATAGTATCGAGCATGCCGAAATCATGATGAAAACGATAGGAATGTTGGCATGGGAGGTAAAAAGTCTACGAACAGAAAATGATGCACAAAAGGCAATAATAAGAGAAATATTAGAATCCAGAAAGAATTTCGAGAGAAGCCAAGGAGACACACTCAAGAAAATGGCCGAAATAGAAAAGAAAATGCAACAGATGACCAACCGCCTAAAGGAACTAGAAACCAACAGTTCGATAGCCAGAAAACATCCTACAGCACCATTTATATGGAAAATAACCGAATTCGCAGAGAAGCTACAGAGAGCAAAAGACGGAACACAAAGAATTCTAGATAGTCCACCAATATACAGTTGGAAAAATGGATACAAATTGGGCATTAGATTATATCCGAATGGAGATGGGAATGCAACAGGCACCCATATCAGTGTCTTCATTAGAGTAGGAAGAGGAGATTATGATGAGCTATTAACATGGCCTTTTAAACAAAATATGATATTAACGATGAAAGGACAAGAGGATTACCGCAATCCAATCAAAACAGGAAATGAACCACAGATGGGAAGGCCAACAACTGACTGGAATACAGCAATTGGGACACCACGTTTCTATCCACAACAACGATTAAGAGGAGAAGGATTCGTACGAGAAGATAATTTATATATAAAATTAGAAGTGGAGAAGCCAGACAAGACGTTGTAAAGAGAAAAAGAAAGTGTAAATAAAATGTAAATAAAACAATAAAAATCAAATAAAAATAAAAAATTGCAAATAATCAGAAAAATCAGAAAAAACAAAAATTCAAAAATAATGACGATATTTAGATGGCAAGCGGAAACAGCGAAGAGATAACGGTACAGATGAGAGAAGGACCAGATTCGATATGGACGAGACTATGGAAAAAACCAGAGGAAGAGGAAAGAATAAAGACCTTAGCAATCGCAATTCAACATTATACCAGTTTCGACACAACCGGACGACCATGGAAAATGAGGAAAGTAATTTACTCACAGAGAAGAGTAAGATACGAGGAGCTGAGAAAAGAGGAACAGAGATATTTAACGTTCAAAGATAATAAGGTATTTACCGACCGACAGAGTAAAGAGATGGCAGCACAAGGATTCTTTTTCTCAGGAACCCCCGAATTACCAGATGAAGTTACCTGTATTTATTGTCAAGGAAGACTCTCGCATTGGGAAAAAGGAGAAACAGCAAAACGAGAACACCTGAGGAAATTTTCAACCTGCCCATTTAGAATAAACATTGACGTCGGAAACCAAGCGATAAACAGATTGGAAGGACCCCGACAATCAGAAGTTGACAAAGATGAAAAAGGAGGCGAGAAAAAGAAAACGATAATAAAGAGTTTCGAAGACCCAACAGAACTAATATGGGAAAAAGAGACCATAAATAGAACATTCGAAGAGAGAATTAAAACTTTCAAAGGAAATCCAAGAGCAGCAGAATTTGCAAGTCAAGGATATTGCAACACAGCCAGAGGAATAATGTGTGAAGGATGCAAAAATCAACAGCCAATACCAGATCAGAATGTCAAAAAGCTAAAACATAAAGGAAAATGCATGTATAAACAAGAAAAAGAGTCAAAGAATATCGAAATAATAATTACGAATCAGCAAATAGAAGATATCTTAGATCGACCAAAAACGAGAACCATAATGCTATTATCAGGAGTAGATACTCAAAAAATGAGAAAAATAATCAAAGAAAGGTTAGCTAATAATTTAGAGTGGTATGACTCAACACAAGCAATAATCCGAGCAATCAAGCGATATCAAGAGAAACCTAAAGAAAACCGTGACAAATCAATGATAAAAGAAGCTATTTTGGAGCAGTATCAATGTGTGACATGTTGGCAAAAACATGTAGAAATAATTTATATGCCTTGTGGACATATGGTCACATGTGAAGCGTGCAAGATAAAAGTCAATATATGTCCAGTATGTAGAAAGCCGATCAACGGGCGGATCAAAGGATTCCGTTTCGCTGATCAGTAATTAAAAATGGAAGCAATGTGTAAAAAGTGTAAATAAAGATAAACGTAAAAACAAAAATTATAAAAATCCAAAAATTCACAAAAATACGAGATGATGTAAATTATGAAAAAATTTTGATATGATTGAAAAGAGGGAATAATCGATTATTAATATTTAGAAAACAATTATGAATCCAAACGAGACAAAAGAAGTTGTAAAAGAGGCTGAAGAATCAAAACCAGCAGTCAAAGATCAACCAGAATCAATAAAAGTAATAAATGAGGAAGTAGAATTATGGAGACAAAGGACGTTACAATTAAAAGAAATGCTACTAATCGCAGAAGAGGAATTAATGCAAGAGACTCTAAAAACGAAAATGATGAAAGAAAAGTGGGGAAAACAACTATAACAAAAAATAGCCCACCCAGAAGGAAAAGAGAAAACGTACCAAGAACGAGAAGAGGAAATGATGAAGGAATTTATGCAGAACCAAACTAGAATCAAAAACCAAAGGAAAGAGATACAAACCCTAGAGCAAGAGAAGCAGGATCAACAAAGCGAGATCGAAAGATTGCGGGAAGTGATAAAAGATAAAGAAGTAGAGATACGAGAAGAAGGAGAGGAGACGATAAAGATTATACAACAAATGCAGGAGGAAATTGGGCAAATTAGCACCCAATACCGAATAGAGAAGACAAAGAGAACCCATTTGGAACAAGCCAAAGAATGGGCAAAACGACAAGCACTCCATTGGAAAGTCAAATGGACGGAGGATAGAGAATACTCAAGGAGTAATTTGGAAGCACGAATTAGACACTACATTCAGCAAATAGCAGAAGAGGAAGATAGAGCAAGAGCTTACAAAGCTAAATGGGAGAATGCGAAAAAGGAAGTCAACAAGCTGAGAAATCAAGGGCCAAAACCATCAAAGAAAATTAGAGAGCCCAGAGACGATAGACAGGAAAGAATAGTGATCCAAACAACGGCGGAAGCGAGAAAGTGGAAAGACAAGTATAGATTGTCGAAAATCGAGAATACGATACAATGGGAACATATACAAAAACAAGATCACGAAATAGTATGGCAACAAAGGAGAATGAAGGAGATGCTAATAGAACAAGAAAAGACTCTTAAACAGAGACAAATACAACAAATAAAAACGGAAGACAAAGAAAAGTGGATCAAATCAGAAGCAAGAAGATGGAAGAACCAGTACCAAGAAGCCAAGAAAGAGATAAGACTGTTACCCAAAAAGATATTGAATATGGAAGATTGGGAGCTATGGGAACAAGTCGAAGTGCAGAAAGAAACAATTGAGGAACTGAACGAAGAAATCCAAACAATGGAATACCATGAACGAGCCAGACAAAACACAATAAGAAGGCTCAGGAAAACCGACAAGGACCTCAGAAAATGGATCGATCAGTTAAATCAGAAAATATCAGAAACCCTACACGAACAAACGGATGAAAGACGGCAAAACCAACAATTAAACGAGAGGATAACAGAACTCCAACAGGAGGTGAATGGACACCGAGGAGTTGCAGTATTTAAAGAGATCCAGTTGAGACATCAACACGAAGTCAACGAACAGTTGAAAAAACAAGTTGAAGCAGAGATAAAAGCAATAAAGCAAGGATACGAGGAAAATGAACAGAATTTGAGAAAAGAAATTGAAAAACTAAAAGCGTTAGAAAACACGCATCGCTTAGAAACGCAGGTGGAGGAGTTGACAGAAAATACAGAATATCTTGCCTATCTCTTAGACGAAGAGATACAAATATCAAACGCTTTGCGTGAGGAGATAAATACCTTGCAGAACCGACCACCAATCCTGCTTATGCCGTTATACCCGACGGAAATGCCAACTCAGGTACCCGCCGAACCCGATGAAGGATTCGGGGAGACGGACGAAGCGACAATGTAAACCTAAAAGAGAAAATTGTAAAAAGTGTAAAAAGACAAAAATAATAAAAATGATAAAAAACAAAAATTGTAATCGATGTATATTTAGCATGAATTCGAATGAAGTAGAAATCAGAATGAATCTAGAAGACGGAGAATACGTACCAAGCCCAATTCAATTAGTAAAACCAATCGAGCAAGACCCATTGAGATATTATAGTAAAAGATGGAGAGCCGAAAGAAAAGAATGGCAAGAATTAGTGGAGGAGCAAGAATCAGAAACCGCCCGGGTAAATCAACAGTTAATACAGTCAAAACAACTAGTCAATATGATAAAACGAAAACTAACCTCCAGCATGGGAGAGAACAGAAATCAAAAGAGAGAAAATGAACGATTGAGGCGAGAATTAGCCGAAATAAAGACTCGTGCAATCCTGGAAGACTATTGGAAAACCGAAGCAGAACGAATGAGAGATAGTAGAAAAAGTGAACAGAGATATGTAATACAACTAGAAGACAGTTGTAAAGAAGCCAGAGAGATAAAAGAAAATCATCAACAAACTCAGGACGAAATTAAAACATTAACAGAACAACTCCAGGAAGCGAGACGAAAGCTGGAAAAACAGACAACCAAACGAGTCAATTATAAACGTCAACTCAAGAGAAAACAAACAAAAGAAAGAAATCTTCAGATGAAAATCTATAACCAACAAAGAGTAATCAAAGAAAACAAAGAACGACTAAAGGAACTCCCAAAACTAACCGAGCGATTAATAAAAGCCCAAGTCCTGATAATGAGATTTTCAGAAAACAAAACTAAAGAGGAGTGCGAGATACACTCAACCCCAGAAAAAGAGAAAGAGTAAAAAGGGCTAAACTCCACTGTAAATAAACGAAACAATCTTGTAAATAAATAAAAATTGACTATGTATAAAAATAGGAAGTATGAACCCAAACCTGTGGATAATGATAATGATAATAATGAGAGAGTGTGGCACTGAAAACCCGTTGGAAAAATGCGAGAAATCCCAACCCTTCAGAAGAGAAGACAGCACCTGTGCCGATTTCAAAGAAATTTGTAACAATCCCAATAACGAAGAATGCCAACAAATAAACCTCCAATGTATACAATGCCCCATGAAAGAAAACAAGGATGAGATAAAACAGAATATCGAGAAAACCCAAACAATGGTACAAACCCTACTGAAAAATAATGAAGAAATAGCTAATATAAAAAATGAGAATCGAGAGACGAAGAAAACCCCTAGAAACCCTCATCAAACAAATTCAAAGAAAAGCCAAAGCAAATCCCAATAACAAACCAATCCAAGAAATTCAAGAAATCGCCCTATCAATCAAAAGGCAACAAGGAAAACAAATTAAGAATGAACCCAGTACAACAAGTTTATCAATCGAACTTATACTACCAATTAGTATAACCTCTAACATGATACTTCTAATATGCTGTCTCATCCTCGGCCTAACAAAAAACAAGCAAAGGCAAAATACCCAAATTCAAAAAGTCAGAAGAATGTTCACCCAAATTCGAAAAATTGACAAAACCAACGAAACGACAAGACTCTCGCAGATTTCCATCAATCACCCTTCAAGATCAACCCAGCTCGAAAGCGAAACCCAAGCCGTCAGCGATTCATTCGAAAACAAATATAACTGATTTACAGTAACTGATATTGATTTGAACTGATACTATAAAACTTGCACTGATATTAAAACTGAACCTATCTGATTTTATTCGATTACGTATCGTAGCAGGACCTTAAGTCCATCTTTATCTTGATAATTAACCTTACAGTAGACATTTTTATGAATGTGAATATGGAAAATGAAAATGTATGTATTAGTTGGAAATCAATCGAAATTGCGGGTCGCAATTTTACGGACCCCCGAGTGTTTTATGTTGGGCCAGAACGTAAACGGCCTTGAAAAATGTTTAAATGGATCAGAAACACACACGCAGATACAACACGCAATTTAAAATAAACCTGAAAAAACACCAATTAAACCATATAAAATCTGAGAAATAAAAGAATTAAATATAAATTAATAAACATAAAAATAAAATAAAATAATAACAAAATGCACCAAGATCCGCACGATACCTACACAAATACAACAAGAAAACACGACAAATTCGACGAAATTGAAAAAATCAATTAAAGTTCATTAAAGTGAAATTTAAATCGAAAAATTTGAATTAGCAATAATTCAATAAAGATTCTAAATAAAAAATTATAAAAATAAATCGAAAAATAATAAAAATAAATAATAGAATTTGCTAGAAAATAACAAGGTCGAATTTTGTTTTACTGCATCAAATTTTACACGTCATAAAATTAGGTATATATACTGATCCATTTTCACATTAAACTGAACCATTTTTGAAAACGAACCATTTTCAAACTGTTTTAAACTATATTTTGAAAATTGTTAGAACCATTTTGAATCAAAACTTGATTTTAAATCTATTGTCGGATTCAATTTTTAGGTGAGAATTATTTATGGTGGAACCCTCTTTCCACGTCACGTCCTTGCATCTCAATGGAGCTCTGCTCGGCGTTGGCGTGGGAAGAGAGGTATTTATGTCATTTTGTATTATGATTTGATGTTTTTATGGAATGGTTAAAATGGGTAAATTTATTTGTTTTATAATTAATAAATATTATTAATATATCTAAATTGTTCTACATATATCTAACTTATTTTATATGCTTTTATAAATTTAATGTCGAAATTTTCCGGCCCACAGCCGACACATCACGCAAGATAGTAAAATCAACATAGTGCAGATGCATGTAAGAGCGTGGAAGATCGCCAATGATATGCACCCGTGAAGACTCAGCGTGCGCAACACAGCGGTCGTAACGTCAATATTTATTCCTATAGCTGAAGCGAGAAATAAGGAAGAAGTCTCCGGCTGCTTCCTCGTTTCTCAATTCTGTAAAATCGACCTAAATTGATACTACACACGGCTTAAAATCACCACACCGAGTAGTCCAGTGGGCACTCAGTAAATATAATATGAACACAAAATGCGCCTAAGGCTTATTAAAGGGAAAGAGTACGGGATAAAACAAATTAAATCGTTGATATAGCTAAAACTATTGATATTCGAAATAAAATGGATTAAATATTTATTATTTAAAAATAAAGAAATCATTTGATTAAATACTGAAAACTATTGATTAAAATAAAATAATTTGTTGATTAAAAATCCAAATTTTCATTGATTAAATAAAAGGAAAATTATTAAAACAAAGTAATCATTTGATTAAATGCTGAAAACTATTGATTAAAATAAATAAATTGTTGATTAAAGATCCAAATTTTCATTGATTAAAGAAAAGGAAAAGTATTAAAATAAAGTACTCATTTGGTTAAATGTCGAAAACGATCGATAAAAATAAAATAATTCGTTGATCAATAGTTCAAACTCATCGCTTAATAAACGGAACTTTTACTTTGATTTAATTTGTTAATATTAGATGGGTTAATTCCTTACTTAAAAATTTAGTAATTCAGAATAAAATTGGGTATAAAATATTGACCAAAATAAAAATAAAGCCTGATAAAAATGAAGAAGTCGTGATTAAAAGAACTGAAATAAATAACCAATAAATAAATACAAATCCGTTACTGAATAAAAATTGACAGTTTATTATCGTTACAAAAATCCAAATTAATATCATTGTCGAAATACAGGGATAAAATCGAAACTGAACCGAATTAGAAACGTGAACAGATTAATTTATTATGAAACGAAATAGCATTAGATTTAACTCGATGATAACATTTAGCTTAGAAAGATTTTCTCGACATCTGATGAATATCCCGACACCCGTTTTAGACCCGAGAATAATCCAATAATTTTCCCGTAGAAACCAAACGAACGACTATAAATTTAGTGAATGAACCAACAAAATCATGAGAAATTAACTTACGACGTGCTTAAAATCCGATATAGTCCAACTTAGACGAATAAATATATCAAATGATAAATGTCGAAGTGATGTTTGATAAGGAGTTCCATTATTAGAAAGTCTACGCGCATTTCACAACCGAAAATTGCACTAAGTCGATAATAGAAGTAGTCGATCGATAACTAAATTAATCTGAGAGAATCAACCGGAAGCCGGAAACCGACATCGAATAAATTTAACATCCGCTTGATCGAGAGATTGACGTTCCCGCTAACATCGTCCTGACAGGATGTACCTAAATTAAATATCATCAAATTAAATACAACCTGTAAATTTTAACTCTGTTTCGAATAAATATCAGCATCATAGAATAGCGAATTTTAGAATTAGTTTAATCAATATCTATATTACATATTAGTAAATTGTAACTTTATGTTAATTAATATAACTTTTAGATATTTAACAAATTTCGGAATTAATCTTAAACAGCAGTAGGTACTTGATAAACCTTAAATCAACCTCAATATCTGATAACATCGCGGATCCTTTGCGTTTTGAAATCGATTTTTAACAGATAGTATCACTAAGTACTTAGTAAATTTTAAATGAATCTTAATTAGTAGTAGTTCCATCCACTGGACAAATCCCGACTTAACAAACGTTAATGCCTGATAGATCGTGGATTTTCGACTTACCCATTTGCATAACACTAGAATATTACCTAACATGTTCTAATTATTACCATCATTAACAAGAGTTATATGGAGTGCCGCGAGAAGCTAACCAACAGAATACATCACACCAGGAACTCATAGATAAATAACCCTAGTCGTTTCGTGAAAAGTTGCAATAATAACCAAACTAGTAGAGTTTAATCAGTCTAAGAGCAATAATATAATCATCGTTTAGTCGAGTATTATTATAAGCAGACGACTTAATCGAACTTGATAACGATAATAATTTAGATATGCCTATCGACCGAATTACTGTTCAAACAGCAGGTGAACCACACCCAAGAGAGGTACCAAAAGTTGCCGCAGTTATCGACCAACTTCGACCCCGGTGGTCATACCCGACCACTTGGCGATTGTTGGGTCTCGAATCCGATCCCTGTGGACTCGCCGGACAACAATACCCGGCCGAAGAAATATATGATCACGCCAGAAATCTCCTCACCTTCTGGGAAAGGGTACAAGAGCATCAAGGTGGTCAAAGCCCGGATGTACTTCACGAACGTAGAGGAGGACATCCGCGTTGGGCGTATCGCGGAGGTATACCCACCTCGACCGGCCCGCGATACCCGACGGCCCTATACGGTGGCGGCTCTGAAGAGGAGTTTAAAGAGAGAATTTCCTGAAGAAGAACTACAGTAACAATGAAGTTTTGTAGAAACTGATTTAAGCATTAAATGTCTTTGTGTTGTTATTTAATCTCATAGAAAACTTGCTCCATACAGTTTGTTTAACTAAATAAAAAATTTGATTTAATGGAGGCAATAAAGAATTTAAATGCTCTCTTCTATTATAGCAATGTGATCCCTACGACTTCTACAAGCGGAATTGGATCACGCAAGACAATCGAACGCAGAGTTACTCGCCCAAATCATTCAAATAACTCGAGAGACTCAACAGTTAAAGGCAACATGGGTTGATCCAACAAAAATGAGAGCCGTATACCACCGACTCACCGCGGCACAGAAAGGCTGGACAGAGGAGCGGCAGCTAAATCAGAGCCTGCGCACTCAAATTCGGGGACTCGAAGTCGCCCTAGCAGTATGCCGGGAGGGTGAAGCGGTCACTTATCCGCTCATCTTCGCCCCATCCCAGATGCCGTAGAAGAGCACCCAAGTAACGGAACAATCCATCACTCCAGCAAACAATCGTCGACCGGGACGCAAGGAGCGTGCCCGACGTCGAGCAACCCAACTTCAAAACGTCAAACAGTAGATATTCCACCTGTGATTGATTCAAATAGAGTAGTTTTAGCCTTAGTTGAGTCGTTTTCTTTTGAAATTGTATGCCAGTACTGTCACAAGCAACCTTATTACGTCCCAGTTTTCCACAGGCAATTAAGAACTAATCCTGAATAGTCATGAGGGACCGAGCAAAGCGAGCATAGGTCTTCTATCGACAGCTCGTGAACCCGAGGATTGTCCGAGCAACTATAGTACTAGCACATGGTACTCAATTTTTGCGGGCAATCCACCACTTGAACACATTACCAACGTTGCTTAGCAACGGGTGCCAAGTGGCGGTTAGCATCATTTTGTATGGCGTTACTGGGGTAGCCATGGAGTTGGGCAAGATGCGAAACCCTGTAACCCACCAAACCTTACAATTTTTTACAAGCTTAGAATTTTAGAATTTTCCATTTTAAGCTTTCGTTTAATTCTTATTCTTTACTAGATTTATGTTATTCATTCGAAATTCTTTCTTTGTTGAGTATTTGAACTTTTTCTCTTTGTATCTCAACTTATTGTACCCAGATCTCTTTCTTCGTTCTCTCTTCATTGTTTATTATATTTCAATTGATTTTCCTCAATTTGTTGTATTTGTATCGTTATTGCCTTTAGTTGATTTATATGATTTTGTAGTCTTTCATCATTTATTGTTTCTATTCTTGACTTTTCGATAGGATTTCAATAATTCATTTCTAAATATATTGATTTTTTTTAAATATTCTCCCTCTCAACTTCTAAGTTTACTTTTTCACAGTTTCCCTTTTCCTGTAGTACTTCTGATTTTCAAATTTCAGCCGTCTGCTTAGGCTTTGGTTTTTTGCGACTTTTTTCCTTTCAATTGGTTTACTCCTAGTATGTCGCCAATAAGGTCCGGTTTGATTTGTAATATAATTAGTCACCCCTCAACTTACAGACTTCTTCGTCAAATTGAGTTCAATTTTTTAATAACTTCATACAGTTTCTCTTTATCTCATATGATTTTTGTTAAGGTTTAAGGGTCACCGAACTTGTTTATTTAACTGGATAAGGCGTTAAATAATTGAGATTGATTCTGTTTCTTTGATTCAAATTTTCATTTGTTTTAAGTATATTTCTTTAGCAATATCTCTTTGATATTTTTGCATTCTTGTATCAAATCCTTCATATTTTCTGTTAGAATCATAGAATTTATATATGTGCTGTTGTCTGTTTTTTAATCCCTGATACTTCCCTGATACTTTTATTTTTGGGAATCAGTTGTTTTTACATATACGTTTATTTCAATTCATTTTAAGATACCGATTTGCTGTGAAATCTTGATTGTTCTCAGTATAATCTTGTTTTCCAGATTTTGAATCTTCTTCTTCTATGCATACTATTCTTTGATATCGTCGGGGAACCTCTTTCCGTAATGAAAAACAGTCTCGGAACCCATGACCCTCCTTGTCACATATTAGGCATTTATTCCCAAGTGGGCACTCATATCTTTTATGTCCTTTTTCACCACAGCAAAAACATTCACCTACTGTGATTTTTAGAACCGGTGAATGTGAAGTCCTCTGCTTTCGTTATATAATCTTTTTGGTATATTCTTCATAGAAACTGTAGGCAGCTATCTTCCAAATCAATTTGAAATTTTATCGTTTCTAAAATATTGTTCTCTTTGGAATTGTTCTCGACGCCCGTGATGGTATTCTGCATGGTTCTTCTGAAAATCTTCTTTGTGCTAGCGTGGATCTGGTATGTTGAGTATTCTACTGAAATCTCATCTGATCTCTCTCAGTCACATTTGCATATATCTTTTGACCGATAGGATTGATAGTTTCCGTTTTATTGCTTCCATTTTTATTACTTTCAAAAATCTTTGCTAGTGCTCTCGTTTCTTCAATTTTTGTTTCTGGCTTTGTCAGTAATATTTCTATCAGTTTTGTATTGCATGCTTCATTTGTAATGAGATTATGAACAATTCTTCTTTTTGCCCTGAATTTAGAACTCCAGTTAAACATTTTCTTACTCGAATTTCAAATACTGCAAATCTTTCATCATCTTCTTGCTCAAAATGTGCCAATTCTCTGATGTCAGTTATTGATTTCTTTATTGTTTTGGGCATCTGATGGGTAAAAGATGTAATATTTTCTTGGTCACTTTCAAGGATTTCCAACCAGATGCGCGCACAAGAGATATAACCATTGGATACGCGTCAAAAATGACGTTGGAAATGTATTCCAATGGGCGGTTTCTAGTAAATGGTGAGCTGTTACCATGACTGCTAATACCTTAGAAAACCTTTGGGTTCACGAGCTACCATAGAAGGTATTTACGCTCACTTTAATTACGGGTTCCCTAGTGTTAATTCAATTGAAATAATATCGATTATTTAGCAAATTTATCTTATTTCACGAGTATTACTTATTATATAATTTGAATTAGTTCGAAAACGATTCCCAATCTAAAGACACAAATCATTTATTAAACAGATTTTATAAAACTGAGTCAATAGATCAATCTTGATCTGAGATGTGTGATGTGGACTTCTTCATTTGTTCCATTAGTTTAGCTGTCTTCAATCTCCGGCGTCTCTTTTTCTCGGCTTTGCTGAGACGATTTTTATTAGATTTGAGTTTGTCAGCATTGAGATCCACATTGACTTGAACATGAAAAGATAAATGTTCGATCGATGTAAGTGGTGGTAGCGGTAGAAGGGTGGTAGCCAATTTCGTTTTGAATGGTCTCTTTTAGTTTGAATTGTTAGTTTTCCTTCTATATTTTTTCTAATTCTATGGCAATTTCGGAATATTGTAATTGAATATTGAGTTAATTTCTTCGCTTGTTCCGGCCCGTCCAAGTTTCTTTCATTCTGCGGCATTGACAGATCATTGCCTCGGCTCGTTGACTTTGTTTCAGAGCCTTATCGTGGTAATAGGCCACGTTTCGTCGAAATTTCTCGATATCCAGTGCATTAGGTTGATTTTTTATTCACTGAAATTTTATATATATATATATATATTTAAATTAAATTGATAATCGGTTTGGAACATTGACTATTATGATTTCTAATATTATTACAAAAATATACTCGTGGATTAGTGATACTTTCATCTATTTTTGATGGGGTTTTGTTCATCTTATGGATTTTACAAATTTTATGGTCAAATGACATATGCAAAAGGTCCTAATCATGTTGTTTTAATCAAAAATGTTGTCAAAATTATTAAATTCGCACCCCTTCCATCTAAAATCCTAAATTCTGAGTTTTAAATTTTATTGGTTTAAGTAAGAAATTCCTTTCTAAAAATAGAAACGGAATTTCTTACTTTTACACCACTACTCAGGGTGATAACTAATTTAGTTAATTTTAATTATTTTCATAACCCGATCGATTTTATTTAGGATTGGTTTTTTCTAAAATTTTTCCCAAACTGGAATTTTATGTATCTAATTTTTCTCTGGATTTACCTTCCCATCGTTCGTAAGTCGTAACTCTTTTTGTATTTTGTTAAATAAAAATTATAGTTAAAACTCTGTTCATTTATTATTAAAGATATTTATAATAACTTGAATTTATAGAAGTTAATGGTAATTTAATGTCCAATAACTCTTCTCATTTTGTGAAAACAATTGAAAAGAAAAATAATTCGTTTAAATTAACACAATTTTTTTATTCAAAGAAATTAGATTTAATTAAATTTTCTCCCGATACTGAATTTTTGAGATTCCTTCCTGGCCTTTCGTTAATCTTTTTCACCGGATGTCTGTTTTTTTTAATAAAAATGAAAATCATTAATTATTTTAAAATAATGAACATTATAGATCAATAAATGAATATAGTTATATCGACAACACTCATAATGGTCGTGATGACCTAAGCACCTGTAATGCAAAGATAACAATGATACTAATAGTAAAATTATAAAATTATTATTATTAGGGCAAATGATATAACAAAATTAGAATTTTCATATAAAATTATATACGAAATCATAAAATTAATCAAGATTCAATGTTTTGTTTCTTCATATGGTTAAGGAATTTCAATTAGAGCCGATACTTCAATATTATTCTACCATAGGTTTTCCGTGATTATTCCTTCTGAAATTCAAAGTACCTAATTACGTTATCGTGAGCCTAAATTGCTATATATTATGATGTAAAAATAATAATAAAAGAATTTTTATACATAATTTTTAAATGAAATAATAATTCAAACTTCGTCAGATCGTTTCAGGAACTGGTTAATCAATATCGTTTATTATTTCGTGATGATAGTTCGACAATCTTAACATTTGACTTTTCTTTCTTGAGAATGAATTGATTTACTTTCTTCCCTTTTGTTTATTAGTTTTATTTTGGTTCATTATGCATACTTCATAAATTGTCTATAAATACGTTTATTATTAAAATTTTCTCTTCCTTCAATATTTTCATTCCTTCTTGCTATCTCTAGTTCGTGTTTATTTCGATATTTAAATCTTCCTCGTGGTGGGTTTCTGGGTGTTGATATTTTGAAACTATATGGTTGTTACCCAGACAACCCCATACAAATATCTTTCGCTTACCACTCTCACCCGTTGCTAAGCAACGTTGGAACTGTGTTCGAGTGGTTGGATCGTCCGCAAAAAGTGAGCGCTATTACTAATGCTATAATTTACTGAACGATCCATGGGTCCAACAAGCTGCCGATAGAAGGCCTGTGCTCGATTTCGATTTTTAGGTCCCATTATTCTCCTATCTCTTTCAAAGGTTAACCTATACTCTCATATCATTCGTTCTCACGCCAGAGCCTTCACGGGCACGAACTATTGGCGATTATACGCGCACTTACACAGTTCGCTAGTTATGTGTAATTTTGCTTTCTTGTTGTATGTTTTGGCTGTGGGCCGAAAAAGAAATAAATAAATTTTACCATAGTATTTGGAATAAAAGTTTCGAGCACAAAATTGCTGGCTTTAAAATATTTATTTGGCATACATAAATTCATCCTGCAAATTGGCATAAAATCATCTTGATCACAATTCATGTCATTTATTCATAACCCTTCGTAAATTCTCATATAAATAAATTGGCATAAAATCATCTTGTCAATAATTCATGTCATTAATTCATAACACTTCGTGAATTCGCAAATAAATTGGCAAAAATCATCTTGTCAGTAATTCATAACATCATATAAATCAATACCCGTGCACTATCTGAGAGTTAACGTGTTTAGTCAAAACACTTATGTGTTAATTGGCTGAATGCACGGCTCTCAGCTAGTTATGCACACTAACTCGATGTATACTAGAAAATTTTTCTCTGAAAAATAAGACTGAAAATTTGTGAAAACACATCAGTATATATACCTACAATTTGGCCTTAACCTTGCGTGTTAATTTTATTGCGATTAAACAAAATTCGACCTTGAAATTATTTGTGTTATCTAAATTAAATTTTTATTAATTTCTTAATTTAAATTGGTAATTTATTTTTAACATTTTTAATTAAATTTATTCAGCCAAAAATATTTTGTTTTTATTCACTAAATTGATTAATTTTTACTTTTATATAAATGGTCATTTTACGGTCAAATTTTCTTGTTATTATGTTATTTTATTTGTAGATTTCGTGCGATTCGTACGATTTTATTTTACTTTTATGTTTTTTGATTTTATATTTATTTATATTCTTTCAGATTTTTAAGTGTTTAGTTGGTGTTGTATATTGTATTTTAAGTTATCTTGGTGCTGGGTTTTCGTGCTGTATTACTGATGCATTTAAACAATTCTCAAGGCTATTTGTGTTCTGGCCCAACACCACTATATACCCATGAGCAAGCTCACGTTGGTACTGTATATAGCAACCGAGAGTCCACTAGCAGGTGAGCCCGATTTCTTAGACTACTCCTCGTGATAATCTCGCTTTCGGGTTCTTGACTGCCGTTAGAAGGACTTACGTCTACTTAACTCCTGTGACTCCCTCGACATTAATACCCGCATTTCCCATTCTTTATTATCGATCTCATGTATGCGTCTGTGGATAGAATTTTCTCATCGACTTTCAAGTTTACCTTTGAATACTGGACCAAATTATATTTCAAGGCATAACAAATAAAACTGGATTACCCATTTATCATTTAATAATTCATTTTTAACAACATTAATTTAAATATCTAATTAATAATTTTAAATACTGTAATTTAGAAATTTCCTGAAGGGAAAATCTTAGTTAATAAGGTTTTTCTATTCTACTTTCTTTAATTATCAAAATTTAGGGCTAAATACTCTGATTTACTACAAAAAAGGCAAAATAATATTATCAACCTAGAACTTTGTTTAAATTGGTAAAATTCTAATCTTAAGTAACACGCAATAATTTGAAAATTCATTGAAATTATTAAATTCGCTGTTAGATCAGCTGTTTCTAAATTTATAAAATTTTTCTTTTTAAATTAAGGAAAAATAAAGTCGTCCTAAGGTTTATATCTTGTCTTTCATTTGCAATTACTCTTTTACTTCCAAAATACCTCACACAAGTGATTAAAATCGATTTAGCAAGAACTATAATTCATCCTTATTTAACCCTCTGAGTTGAATAAACCTTTTAACCCATACTACTCGTAGGAATTAGTCCCCACTAACCTTATATCATACTCAGACATGATTGTGAACATTAATTCATTATTTATTTATACCAGGGGTGACAAAACTTTCAAGTCTTGCGGGCGACTTTTAACTAAATTAAATCTGGTGGTCTACCAGAAAAACTATTTTCAATTGTTATCTGTAGTTATTATATTTAAATACAAAACAAATTAGAAAAAAACTTATAATACTATACTAAAATGTAAAAATATCTTAATATAATCTTATTTACTGCTACTACTTGCACCTGATACGTGGCACTGCATCTTATTAGCAAGTTCTTCGTATTTCGGGTCATAGGAGCTTATGGCGATTCGCAAGCATGATGCAAAATGATCATCTGTCAAACAAGATCGATGTTTTGTTTTAATGCCATTCATTGAAGAAAAGGTTGATTCACAAAGATAGGTGGATCCAAAAAATGCGGACATATATCCAACTACTCTCCGCAAAAATTGGATATTTTTCTTCTGAAATAAGATTCCGAAAATTATTTTCGGTTGTAGCTCTTGATTTTAAGTAAATGTCGCTTTTCAACGCTATTATCTCATCTTCTAAGCAAGCTGAATCTGAATCCAGAAATTCATTAATCTGAGTAGCGATCTCCTCTGTATCAATAAAATCATTAAACGGGAATCACATGAACGTAGCAATATTTGCAATTTTAGATAAATCTGCGAAACGTGTGTTAAATTCATTTAAAAGGGTAGTAATTTGATTGGTATATTTATCGTAAAGAATTCCTGGTGCATTTTTGGATTTTTCTTCCATATTTTTAAAATGCTTCAAATCACCCCGTTTTAGTTGACGCACAAACAAGGACAGTTTTTCTTTTAACGTCTTTACTGCTATTATCATGTCAAGAATTGATTTGTGTCTCCCCTGAAGCTGTAAATTTAATTTATTCAGGTGCTCTGTAAGATTTATCAGCCAAATTTTATCCTCCAGTTCGGGATATAATTCTTCTCTTCCAGTCAAAAACTGTTTTATTTTGGGCAAAAGATCTCTAAATCGTTTTAAAAATGCTGCACGGCTAAGCCATCTTACATCCGTGTGTAACAATAATTCAGTATTTTCAATTTCACATTGTTCAAGCAAAGTTCGAAATTGACGTCGTTGTAGACTTCTTGCACGAACCGAATTTACTATTTTAAACGCAATATTCATTACATAGTTAGAGTTCAACACTTTGGATAATACAATGAAACGAATGAAAACTGGGAATTTCTTCATCATTTTTGCAAAGTATTACAAATCCGACATGTTTTCCAATCATAGACGGAGCTCCATCCGTGGTAATTGATACCAACTTGTGAATCGGGAAATGGGTGCGACTTATAATAGACTTGAATAAATTGTAAATATCTTGACCCCTTGTTTGTTCTTTCATTGGAAGAATAGTCAATAATTCTTCTCTGGTGGACATATCATCAAAAACCATTCGAATGAAGATGCATAGTTGCGCAGTATCAGTGAAATCTGTAAATTCATCAAATTGCAAATAGAAAAAACGGTATTTTTGAATATCTTGCCGCAAAATATCTTCCAAATTTTTGCTAATGTCCACCATTCTTTGCATGCTAGTATTGCGCGTCAATGACATATTGTTGATACAATCCAATATTTCAGATTTATTTTTAAAATCCTTGAATAACACCTCACCAGCTTTACAAACGCCTGTTTCCATATTTCGGCATCTTCAAAAGGTTTTTTTATGTTTCATCAAAATATTAACTCCCTTGAATGATGCTATGGTAGCTGTTTTTGATTTTGAGTTAAATTTCGTAAAACAAATTTGTTGTGCACCTAATTGAGACTTTAACTGCTTGACTTTGTCTTTTCGTACCTCGGAATCTAATGGAAAGTCAATTTCATAATGTTTGTGCACTGTTCGAAAATGTCGTTCAACGTTAGCTCTTTTAGGTAGTGCTACGTTTGAATTACAAATTAGACAAACACTCTTATCTTTCATCATTATGAAAAAACATTCCTGTTCCCATTCAGTATTATAATGGTACGTTTTAGTTTTTTGGCCGGTTGTGTCATTGTGGCTAAAACAAGAAAATAATCAAAGCTAAAATAAATTAAATATGAAAATTAATGTTAAACACACTTACATACTCAAAAATTAAAAATGTTAACTTTTGTAAAGAATTTTTTTAATAAAAATTTTTGAAATTAATATTATAAGCAGGTATTATTCAGTACTCAGTATTGAATACTGAATACTTCAAGCTTTCAAATTTTTCTAACGAAAACAATTTGATTTCAAAATTGAAATAGACAAGCACCTGTTTGTTGTATTTTATTTTTTTTATTCCTTATCGAAGATTGTAGCAACAATGTTTTGCTTTTATTTTATGGTCTACTTGTTCAAACACATGAAATTTATTCTGATTATTAACAAACTGTACATATTTGAATTTCAAACTAAAAGTTTACTACACTCTGAGTGTTATCTGACTAATATTATGTTTCTTATTGGAATTTTTTGTCATATGAATCGAAACTTATTTTAAATATGTTTATAAAGTTTAAAATTCAATAAGTAAAAAACTGATTTTTATATGCAATTTTCCATAGTGCTCGCTGGCTACTTTCGATAGCTACGCGGTCGACGCTTTTGCCACCCCTGATTTATACAGAAAAGCCAAAATTACAAGAAGATTAATATAATAACTACGAAAAATTTTATTCTTACTAAAATTTACAACATTGAGAAAAGAAATATATATAAAGCATAAATCTATTGTTAATCCAATATGGTGAAAAAATCAACGGCGAAATCTCGTCTCTCTTCATCAATATCTAGGGGCGAGTTTCCGCTTTCGGGAGAAATTAAATTTAGTGGTTCCGACTTGAGGAACTGAGTGACAGAGCTCGTCCCCGAAATCATCGGTCCAGTACCCGACAGAAGTTGACGAGTTTCTAGTTTCTTCAACTACCAGTGTTGTTTCTGCCAAGGACACATCCATGTGGATTTTCATTGCGATCTCCTTGCTGGCACTAATTCGATGTACGGATTCCACTGATTTCACCAATTCGGGCAATTGCTCATCCGGCTTCACGAATTCCCGGAATTGTTCGGCGACCCGAATGGCGGCTTCTTCGAGCACTTTGGTCACGTTCGTCAATATTGTGGCCCCTTCAGCTCGACGACGTTCACGACGTCGCCGGTTCTTGCTGAGGTTATGTTTTTTGCTTGTTTTGGGAGTTTTTGCTGGGCTAACTTCGTGCTTTTCTGGGATCTGGGCTGGCGGGATCAAATTTAGTTGTACAGTCAGATTGCGACCGGCTATCCGTTTAGTTAATTTGGCCTCTGTGAATGAGGCGATTAGTACGGCGCTCTGATCGTTGATAATGATCCTCTGAGCCCGGTTTTCAGAAATCAGATCATTGCGACATCTGGTTAAGCGATGGATCTGTTGGTGTAAGGCCTTTACGGCTTCTGGAGCGAACCATGTACCTAATGTACGTTTGTGCTCCACGACTAATTTGTTGTATTTTTGTTGGCAGGCTAGCTGGGAAAGGCTCTCATTCTGGGAATTGGATTGGACAGATTGAGCTGATTTTGGCGGCGATATTTTTGGAATTTTGTAACCGGCCTGCATTTGTGATAATTTTTGAGGAAAGTTTTGAAAATTAACTTGAACAATTACTTTAAAACGCTTGTCTGAAGAGAGAAGTGACTAAAAGAGGGAGAATTTTCTTAATATGAATTCTTTACTTATATTAATAATTATAATAAGGATAATAATTAATTAATAATTTTTAAGGGGTCTAACTTATCGGGTAATATTTCTGCGAATTTAGTCCGGATTTTTGGAATTATTCTTTATCTGGGAGTTATTCGAATCCTACATTCCTCTTTTCGGTCCCCATCCTTATTGGCGTCATACATTGGGTATTTAGAAAATATGTATATCGGTAAACATTCCGAAATCAAAACTAAACTCTTTTTTTATTATTCATCAAGTTATGGTTAAATAATATGATAATTTGCTTAAAATAATAATGGTCGCTAGCTAATAATGGTAAAAATTCAAAAAATAAAGAACGGATGCTCCCGACTATACCCAATTCAAAAAAATTCATTTTCAAATTTAATATTACATTTTTATTCTTTATAGGATAAAATCTAAATTACTATGTGTAGAAAAGAATTATGTTGTTTATTCTTTTGTTATTATTCCTAACCTTAGTCGGTCCCCTCAATATATCAATTTGCGACTAGAATTTTTAATTAAAAAAAATATGGTCCTACTTAAACATTTACATAAACGTTGCCCCTTTAACTGTAGCGATATTCCCATATATTACCCTTTTTCCGCTCCGTCCACGCGAAGCATGGACGCCATGGTGAATTCCAACTGTGTCCTACTATCGAGATCAGTGCAAACAAGGCCTGACCTGTCTAAGCAGACTCCGAGCGGTGATCAATGATAAAATAACACATCAACATCCTGCAAATTTAACTGCCGGAATTGAATATTATTTCATCCCCTTCCACAAACTAATATATATAAAAACTGATTTTAGGGGGACCTGTCACGAATACTAAAAAGTATCACGGCCATCCATAATAAAAAGTAGATTTAAAAGTTTACAACAATCAAAAATATTTTTAAACTCCAAAGTTTTAAAAGTTTTTTAAGGTTAAAGTATTTTAAAAATGGCTGCTGTATATATAGTGTTTTCTTGCATGGGTGCGACCAATCAGCGAATTTTAAACCTTTTTTGGCCATTTTTCGGGTTTTTTAATGGCTTTTATTTATTTTAATATTTTTTTCTTTTTCTATTTATTTTTAAAATTTTTTAATATTAATCAATTTGCATGAACTATTATTGTTCCCGCTTTCTTATTATTTAAAGGACGTAATTTTAAATTCGTTTCTGTAGTATCACACACCACATAAGGTCCTTTAAACGGTCTTTTCAATTTTGGTGACATTCCGTTTTCTGGTTCTGGTTTGTTGAGATACACTAAATCTCCAATTCTAATATCATGTGCATGTGCACGTTTATCATAGGATTCTTGGCCATTTCTTGGCCATGCCGCATTTAAGTCCTGCTTGCATTCATGCAGACTGCAATCTCTCTTGCGTAATTACTTTATAGTGTGTTACATCCATATATTGTGATATTGGTGCTTGAAATTTCAAATCAATTGGCATATTATTGGGCCTCAAGTACATCAGGTAGAAAGGTGTTTCTCAGGTACTTTTATTTACTGCATTTCGATAAGCAAACAAACACGGTTTAATGAATACGTCCCAATCCTTTTGTTTTCTATTCACGTAAGACGATAACATGTCAATTAAGATTCCATTGAATCTTTCCAACAGCCCATCTGTTTGTGGATGATATGGAGATGTACATAATTTCATTATTCCAAACAAGTCAGTAATTGATTTAAATAGATCACTTTGAAAATTTGTTCTTTGGTCCGTTAGTAACTTCTTAGGTGCTCCATATCGGAAAACAATATTTTCTACAAATATCTTTGCTACCGTATCTGCTTTTTGATTTGGCATTGCATAAGCTTCTAGTCATTTTGTCAAATAGTCACAAAACACCATTATTTATTTATTACCATTTATTGTTTCCGGTAATGGACCAACAATATCTATTGCTGTCATTTCCATAGGTTTTGTCGGTACTGGCATCGGTTTCAATAAAACTCTAATTTTACGACCGGTATTACGTCTAGTAAGGTATATCTCACAAGTGTTACACCACTGTTTCAAATCTTGCTCCATAGTTTCCCAGTAATATTTCAACTTTAATCGTGATAATGTTTTTCGAGTGGATAACAGCAATAATATTCTGCGATGTTTTGTTGGTATTACAATTAGTAAGTTATCCATTTTTACACATTTTAATAATCCATTATGAATAACATATTTGTGGCTTTTTATCAACAATATGCTTCCAGTCATTTTCCTTTTTAATCTCAACTGCATGTTTACGTAACTGGTTTAATTCTTCATCATCTTCTTGTTCAATTTGTAAATTTTCCATATTATTTGCTTCTATAATTGCCAAAAATATCGTATCATTATTATTTATTTATTTTGATTCGGCTTGATCATTCTCCGGAATTCTCAACATAGCGTCCGCATTCGCATTTGATTTTCCTGTTTGATATTTAATTTCGAGGTTATATTCCTGTAACGATATTGACCACCTAATTAACTTGCTGGCTGAATCTCTATGTTTCATCAACCATTGTAGTGGATTATGATCCGTAAATACAACGAATTTTCGACCGACTAAGTATTGTCTAAACGTAGTTATCCCATATACTAATGCTAATGTTTCCTTTTCAATTGTAGAGTAATTTTTTTCATGGGGCTTCAGTGATCTACTTCCATAAGCTATCACATAATCTTTTTCACCCTCAACTTGTTGTCCTAGTACTGCACCTAGTGCAAAATTACTGGCATCTGTCATCACAAAAAAGGTTAGTGAAAAGTTTGGACATCTCAATATCGGCTGATTGGTTAGACTTTCTCTCAATGCATCAAAAGCTTTTTGTTGTGCCGTTTCCCATCTGAATTTTATCTGCTTTATTCAATAGTGCGTTTAAATGTTGTGCTATGTACACAAAATTTCTAATAAATTTTTTATAGTAGTTCGCTAATCTCAGAAATTAAAGAACTTGATCCACGTCCTTCGGAACTGGATAAATTTTTATTTTATTAACATTTTCTGGATTTGGTTGTAAACCTTTACGAGAAATTATATGACCAACATACACAACGTTTGATTTCCCCCATTCGCATTTTGAGGGTTTTATTTTTAGATTTGCGTTTCTCAATCTTATAAACACTATTTCCGCATCTACTAGATGTTCCTCAAAACTGTTTGAAAATATTATGATGTCGTCTATATACACTAGCGCGTGTGGTATGTCACGAATAACAAAATTCATACCTCTCTGAAAAATTGCAGGAGCGCCAATAAAACCCAATGGTAAAACGTTAAACTCGTATAATCCTTTGCCATCTAAAAACGCAGTTTTTCGTCTATCTTCTTCTTTTACTTTAAACTGATTATATCCTTTATTGAGATCGATCACTAAGAAGAACTTTGCTTCTCCCATTTGGCCAAACATTTCCTGTGGTACAGGAATAGAATAAGTGTCTTTCCTTGTGACTTGATTTAACTTTCTGTAATCTACACAAAACTTAGGTCTCTATCTTTCTTTTTAACCACCACAATTGATGAAGAAAAGGGTGATGAGATGTCTCTGATTAATCCAAAACCTTTCATAGCTTTTATTTGTCTATCACTTTCTTCTTAATAAATGTAAGGAATTCTATATGGTCGAATATCTGAGTGAGTCCTAGATCATATTCATGTTTTGCAAATATGGCTTTATACTTTATCAGTAACGCCGTAAACCTTTGTTTTTGTTCATCATTTAAATCATCACTTGTGACTTTTGGATCCTTGTAAATTTTAATGTTTCTTGGTAGTTTCTGAGCTTCCGCTGATTTAATTCTTGACAACTTCCCCAACCTGGTTTTCGGTTGTAATTCTATAGGTTTTGTACTAGTATTTGCTATTCTCACTGGGACTAATTTACTTTTAACTTTCACCACTTCGTCACACATTAGAATATCATTTTTTCAATTAATGTTTGGCTTGGTACAAATATAAATTCTTCATCGGTTACATTCATGACGTTAGCATAAAAATCATTTCACTTTTCGATGGTATAAGCAATGGTATAAGCAATTCAAGAACACATCACCTGCATTATGTATAGGGCTGCCACCTTAACAGAGTGCCAAATCTTGAGACTAAACTAAAATGCAAAATTCATTATTCGTTTATTCAATTTTTATTGCGATTCCGATTATCACATTTTATTTAAAAGTAAAATATTATTTCTTATGGTGGGTTACTGGGTGTTGAAGTTTGTTTAAATATTCCTATGATTACCCCGGTAACGCCATATAAACATTTTAGCTACCACTCGGCACCCGTTGCTAGGCAACGTTGGAAATGTGTTCGAGTGGGTGGATTGTCCGCAAAAAGTGAGCGCTATTACTAAGGCTGTAATTGCTCGGACAATCCCTGGGTCCAACGAGCTGTTATGAACAAGACAATAAATTAATATGGATTGCTCGAAGGATCGTTTTATTTAACATCCGGATATATTTGAGGGCTTTACTTCTTAGGTCTGAGACGTGCGAGCGGCTGTTCTATCCCCATAAACGGAAATAATTTTTTATAGGTAGTTGGCGTAGCGTAGGGTCGGCATTAATTGGTTTCGGGGAGCTAATCGACTGGAAGGGTGGTAAGAATAATCACGATGGCTAACCCATCCAGGAAAAATGGTCAGTTTCCTTAAGATAATTCACCTGAGTCGAGAGGTCTTTTTGTATGAACTTTTCCATAAAGAATACGGATAAAAATTTCGTAAGATAGTCTACTAATCGTGAGTTCCTAATGAGCCGACGTTGACCCTAAGGCTGAACAGTGAAATCAAATAAGCTAGCCAATTACCACTTTTTGGGACAGGGCTATAAAAAAAAATTGATTTGACCGTTGTAGACAAAATAATTTTCTGATTATGGTTCTACAACATAAAGTCTGGAAGCGAATAAATAATTTAATCGGTCCGGATTTAAAATGGGCTGCCCAAAAAAAATAAAATCATTTAACGGGTTACAGGTCTAAATAGGAAAGTCTGAGATGCACAAAAATACTGTAATTGATTTATAATTCTAAAGTGAACAAGATCTAAAATGCGTAATTGCTTTGTAATTGAGAGACCTAAACTAGGTAAATTAATGTAGTTGATTTAAAATTCTAAAGCAAAACCATCTTAATTACGTAATTGATTTATAATGGAAAAATCTAACATATGTCAACTAATATAATTGATTTATATTTCTAAAATGAAACAATCTAAATTACGTAAACAATGAAATCGATTTATAATAGGAAAATCTAAAATATGTTAAATAATATAATTGATTTAAAATTCAAGAATGAAACAATCTAAATTACGTAAACAACATAATAGATTTATAATGGGAAAATCTAAAATATGTTAAATAATATAATTGATTTAAAATTCAAAAATGAAACAATCTAAATTACGTAAACAATATAATCGATTTATAAGGAGAAAATCTAAAATTGTAAAATAATATAATTGACTTATAATTCTAAAAGGGACAGGGTGGAAAATTTAAAATAATCTAGTCAATTCTGGAATTTTATAATATTGAAATAATTCCCCTGGGTCTATCGAATAAATCTGATTCTCGGGGTTTCCGAATGACAACAATGGTTTTTCCAATAGTATTACCAAAAGGATAATGGCGATTGTAAGGCTTCAGGTTCATAGTCCCCATAATCATTTACTCCTGGGGTACCTATCGATATTGATTTTAGTAAATGAGTTTTTGTTGAGGTCCAAGTATCCTTATTCCTGGGAGTTGCATGAGTAAGCAATAAGTTCATAGGTGCTGTTCTGAATTAAAGCTCTTGGTCACGGAACTTGGCTGGCTTATGGGCAGGATTGTTAAGGTTTTTCTACGGCTTACTCAAAGAAAAAGGTCGTAAAACTATAATAATGTAAAGTAACTGATTTACCTATGAGTTGCTCCTCGACCGCGACGTCTTCCTCTGGGGTCCTGACGATAGTATAATTATCTGCTGGGTTTCCTGATGGGTTCATTTCAGAAAACATTTTATCCTCCTTACAATTTCGGTTGTCTCGAAATGAAATCTATTATGCTGACGCGTCCCTATATGCAGCATTGGTGTATCATATTGATTCCGTACATTTGCATCTTGTCCTGGACAAATTATTGTAAATTATAAAGAACGTTTACTAAAACTTGGGGCTCATTCTTTATATTGCAGGGAGTCTTAACTGCGGATACGGAGGGATTGGATTTTATGAGGTAAGTGTTATATGTTCATGTTAGTGGGGATTTTTTCTTCTTGGGCTGGTAGATCTCTGACAGTCTATTATTTTGATGTGGGCTCAAATCGAAGGGAAGATTTATATGAACAAAATTTTGGAAACCTGCCTGTGTGGTTGAGAAGAGATCGTTATTGGTATTTGTTTTATATTTCATTTGCTTGACCTTACCATATGTGTAGGAAAGAAAAATATCGATATTTATTGATCGGAGATTCGATACCTCCTACAGCGCCACTTCGGCTGCGGGATGCTTTCTAAATCAACTAGAATCTGATTTCAGACTGAAATCGGGAGTTATCTATGCTTGTTCGTTCGTGGATTAATTTGCTATGATACGGAACTTATCTATGTTTATGGTCAATTTAATTATATTCTCCTTATGCTTTTGTTTTATTTATGGCAGATGGATGTAGTGTTTTGATAATAGTTTTAATTTTTCCGAGATCATTTTATTAGTTAGGGTCAATTTTGGTAGTTGGGTAAAATAATTCTAATTTATGTCCAAAAATAAAGTCCTGGTATTGGCTCGATGACAGTAAGGGTTATTAATGGGAGATTTGGTACCTACTCAAAGATTTTTCTTATCAGTGCTGATGACTAAACTTATGTTTATTGTGGAATGTTTACCCTATTAGTTTATTCATCATTTGTTCGCAGTTCAGTTTAGGTTCATAGGACTGTTTAACTCTGTAGTTTATTTAAATGGGTGACCCTGAATTATTCCATATTTACACTTATTTCTACCCCGCTTCTACAGTTTGATCCTAATAATTACATAGTGACAGCATGAACTCATTATTGATTTGAATGTTTAGCAACGATTTCAATTTAGATTCCCGTTACCTTTCCCCTGGTTGACCTTAGGCGCATTGTGTTTATATTATATTTAATGAGTGCCCACTGGACTACTCGGTGTGGTGATTTTGAGCCGTATGTAGAAAAATTTAGGTCAAAATTTTCAGAAATCGAGAAACGAGGAAGTAACCAAAGACCACTTCCTTATTTCTCCTTTCTTCTACACGGGATAATATTGACGTTCCGATCCCTGCGTTCCGCACGCCAAGTCTTCACGGGCACAGATCATAGGCGATATTCCACGCACTTACACGAATCTGAATAATATGTTGATTTTACTATCTTGTGATGTGTCTTTGGCTGTGGGCCGGAAAAATTTCGACATTAATTAAAGGTAGTTATTGAAAAAACAATTTTAGATATAAATAATTTATTAATATTAAACAACATAATAATTACTTGTCCCAAACGAAAAATCATAATAATATTACTCTCCCCACGCCGACATCCAAGCAGAGCTCTGTCGAAATTGCGAGGATGCGATGTGGAGAGAGAGTTTCAAAATAAAACTCACACTTACAGAAAATAGATTTTTAAAACTAGTTGAAAATTTCAAAAACGATTTTTGCTTAAATTTCATGTGAAAATGCATCGGTATATATACCTATTTTTTGTCCCTAACCTTGCGTGTTCTTTTTGATTTAGTAAAAAAAAATTTTGACCTTGAATTTTTCTAGTGTATTCTAATCTTAATTTTTATTATTTTGAAATTTTATTTGACAATTTTTTCTTTCGATTTTTACTTGAATTATTTCTAATTCAAATTATTTGATTTTTATTTCATTTTCATGAACTTTGGTATTTTTAATAAATTGTCAAATTTTGGTCAAAATCATTGGGTTTTCGTGTTATGTTTGTATTTAATTCGAGCGGACCTTGGTGCATTTTGTTATTATTTTAATTTTATTTTTATGTTTATTATTTTATATTTTATTATCTTTTTTCTCATATTTGATAGGGTTTAGTTGATGTTTTAATAGGTTTGAATTTAAATTTGCATGTTATATTTGCATGTGTGTTACCGATTCATTTAAACATTTACAAGGCCGTTTGTGTTCTGGCCCAACATAAAACACTCGGGGGTCCAGAAAATTGCGACACGCAATTTCAATAATCTTTTTAGCACATACATTGATTTGTTCTCAAAATTCACATTCATAAAAAGTTTCTACTGTATCAATAAATATCAAGGTAAAGATGGACTTACGGTTCGACTACTGTATGCATGATCAAATAAATAAAAATGAAGTCGAATAGTTTAAATTTTGGATCAGTGTAAATCAATAAGATCGATGTAAATCAGTTATACTTAGTCTCGAACGAATCACTGACGGCTTGGGTTTCGCTTTCAAGCTGGTTTTCTCTTGGGGTTGATTTTGATTGGCCGGGGTGGTTGATAGAGATACGCGAGAGTTTTGATGCTTCGTTGGCTTTTCTGATATTCCGAGTTTGGTTGAATATGCTTCTAAATTTCTGGGTTGGGGTAGTTTGCCTTTGTCGCTTTATTGTTAGGCAAATGATGAGGCAACATATTAGGGATACGACATTCAATGCTTCACCTATTGTTAGGATTTGTTCTATTGATAGGGTTGTTGGATTGGGCTCCTTCTTTTGTCGAGATTTGTTCTGTTGTTGTCTTTTTGTTGCGATGATAATTTTAAGGATTTCGTACATTGGTTTGTTCTCGGGATTGGCTTTGATCTTTTCTTGGATTTTCTTGATGATGGTCTCCCAGGTTTTCTTCATCTCTAAGTTCTCACTTTTCATTTTGGATACTTCCTCGTTGTTTTTTAACAGGGTTTGTATCATTATTTGGGTTTTTTCAATACTTTGTTTCAATTCGTCGTTGTTTTCTTTTATGGGGCATTGATTGCATTGTAAGGTTATTTGTTGACATTCGTCATTTTCGGGATTTCTGCAGATCTCTTTGTAGTCTGCGCAGGTGCTGTCCTCTCTTCTGAACGGGTGGGTTTTCTCACATCTCTCTAAAGGGTTCTCAGTACTACACTCTCTCATCATTATTATTATCATTATCCATAGTTTTCGGCTCATGGTTTTCATTTTCTAATATACATCAGTCAATTTCATATTTATTTACAGTATTTTTCAGTTATATACAGTGGAGTTTTAGCCCTTATTATTCTTTCTCTTTTTCTGGGGTTGAGTGTATCTCGCACTCCTCTTTAGTCCTTTTCTCTGAGAATCTCATTATTAGGACTTGGGCTTTTATCAATCTCTCAGTTAGTTTTGGGAGTTCTTTTAACCGCTCTTTATTCTCTTTAATTATCCTTTGCTGGCTGCGGATTTGCATTCGAAGGTTTCTTTCCTTTGCTTGTTTTCTTTTGAATTGACGTTTGTAGTTGATTCGTTTAATTGTCTGCTTTTCTAACTTTCGTTTCGATTACTGGAGTTGTTCTTTTAGCGATTTGATTTCCTCTTGAGTCTGTTGATGATTTTGTTTTATTTCTCTGGCTTCTTTACAGCTCTCTTCTAGCTGTATTAAGTATCTCTGTTCGCTTTTTCTGCTGTCTCTCATCCTTTCCGCTTCTGTTTTCCAGTAATCTTCCAGGACTACAAGGGTTTTTTATCTCGGCTAATTCTCGTCTCAACTGCTCGTTTTCTTTCTTTTGATCTCTGTTATCTCCCCTTCTGGTTGTCAGTTTCTGCTTCACTGTATTAACTAGTTGCTTTGAATGTATCAGTTGTTGATTTATTCGGGCGATTTCCGATTCTTGCTCCTCTACTATTTCTCGCCACTCTTTCCTTTCGGTTCTCCACTTTTTACTGTAATACCTTAACGGGTCTTGTTCGATTGGTTGCACTAGTTGAATTGGGCTTGGTAGACATTCTCCGTCTTCTAGATTCATCTGAATTTCTGTTTCGCTCGAGTTCATACTAAATATACATTGGTTTAGCTTTTTCACAATTTTGTTTTTATCATTTTTATTATTTTTATCTTTTTACACTTTTTACAATTTTTTCCTTTTTTAATTTATACGATCGTTTCATCCTTCTCCCCAAATCCTTCATCAGGTTCTGCGGGGACTTGGGCTGGCATTTCTGTTAGGTATAGAGGTACGAGCAGAATTGGTTGTCGGTTCTGCAGGGTGGTTACCTCATCCCGCAGGGTATTTGATATTTGTATCTCCTCATCTAATAGATAGTTGAGGTAGTAATAGATAATGTGAGGTATTCCACATTTTCTGTCAGCCCTTCCACTTGCGTTTCTAGATTCTGAGTATTTTCCAACGCTTTCAACTTTTCAATCTCTTTTCTCAGGTTCTGTTCGTTTTCCTCATACCCTTGTTTCATCGTTTTTATTTCCACTTCGACTTGTCCTTTCAATTGTTCATTGACTTCGAGTTGGTGTCTCAGCTGGATTTCTTTATATACTACTACTCCTCGATGTCCATTCACATCCTGTTGGAGTTCTGTTATTCTCTCGTCTAACTGTTGTTTCTGTCGTTTTTCGCCAGTTAGTTCATTTAGTGTTTCTAGTATTTTCTGGTTTAACTGATTGATTTTTCTGAGCCTGTTTACTGTATTCTGTTTAATTCGTTCGTTGAATTTCAATGTTTGGATTTGATTACTGTAGTCCTCGAGTGTATGTTTCTGCTCTTCGATCTGCTCCCATAGCTCCCAATCTTCGGTATTCAGTAACTTCTTGGGTAATCGTCTTACTTCTTTCTTGGCTTCTTGGTATTGTTGTTTCCACTTTCTTGCTTCTAATTTAATCCAACTTTCTTTATTTTCCGTTTTTATTTGTTGTATCTGTCTTTGTTCAAGGGTCTTTTCTTGTTCCAGTAACATCTCTTTTATTCTGGTTTGCTGAAATACTATTTCGTGCTCTAGTTTTACTATGTGATCAAACTGTTTTGCATTGGCGTCTTCAAATATTCTACATTCTATCCACCATTTTCTTGCTTGATCCGTTATCTGGGTCATCAGTCTCTCTTGTTTATCATCTTTGGGCTTTCTTATATTCCTTGATGGTTTTAGTCCTTGATTTCTCAGTTTATTAATTTCTATCTTCGCGCCTTCCCACTTGGCTTTGTAGGCTCTCGTTCGGTCTTCCTCTTCTGTTATCATTTGCGTATAATATCTGGTGCGCGATTCCTCATCATTCCTGGTGCGTTCCTTTAGGTCTTGCCATTTCGTTTTCCAGTATGATGCTTGGCGCTTTGCCGCTTCTTTGGCTTGCTCTTCTCTCATTTTCTTGGTCCTTTCCTCTCGGTATCGGGTTCTCGTTTGTCCTACTTCCTCTTCCATCTGGGTTAAAAGTCTATAAGTTTCTTCCCCTTCTTCTTGTATTTCTGTTTCTTTGTCTTTTATTATCTCTCACAGTTTCTCGATTTCATTTTGTTGATCTTGCTTGTCTTGTTCTAACATTCGGATCTCTTTTCTTTGATTTATGATTCTTGTTTGATTTTGAATGGATTCCTTCATTAGCTCTTCCTCTCGTCCTTTGTAAGGTTTGTCATTTCCTTCAGAATCCATCATTCGTTGTTCTGTCTGTTGTTCCCATTCCTCTCTTATCATTTTTATTTTTATCGTATCTTTCAGTAGTTCTCCTTCTACGGCTATTAACATCTCTTTTAATTGTATTGACTTTTGTTGCCATTGCTCTGCTTCCTCTTTCATCTCCTTTAGCTGTTCTGGTTGAATTTCGATTATTGTCTTTGCCTTTTTGTTCTCCGCTTCGACTTCTTTTATTCTTTGATTTGTCATCTCGCTTTGATTCATTATGGTTTCTGAATATTAATATCGATTATTTTCTCTTCTCAATCATACCAAAGTTTATATCATTATTTATACCATAATTTATTTTTGCGTATCAGATTTTTCGTGATTTTGATTTTTTATAATTTTTTGTTTTTACGTTTTATTTTCTACTTAGATTTTTACACATTGTTTTGATCCTCTTTTTACTGATCAGCGAAACGGAATCCTTTGATCCGCCCGTTGATCGGTTTTCTACATACTGGACATATATTAACTTTTAATCCACATGCTTCACATGTGACCATATGTCCACAGGGTGTATAGATTATTTCAACATGCTTTTGCCAACATGTTACACATTGATGCTGCTCTAAAATGGCTTCTTTTATTATTGATTTTTCGCGATTCTCTTTTGGTTTCTCTTGGTATCGTTTGATGGCTCGTATTACTGCTTGTGTCGAGTCGTACCATTCCAGGTTGTTGGCCAACCTTTCGCTGATTATTTTCCTCATCTTTTGAGTATTTACTCCTGACAATAACATTAGAGTCCTCGTTTTTGGTTGACCTAAAATATCTTCCACTTGTTGGTTTGTGATTACCACTTCTACATTCTTTGACTCCTTTTCCTCTTTGCACATACATTTTCCTTTATGTTTTAATATTTTAACATTTTGATCTGGTATTGGCTGTTGGTTTTTACATCCCTCGCACATCATTCCTCTTGCTATCTGACAATATCCTTGACTTGCAAATTCTGCTGCTCTTGGATTTCCCTTGAAAGTTTTAATCCTCTCCTCGAATGTTCTCTTTATAGTCTCTCTTTCCCATATTAGTTCCGTTGGATCTTCGAAACTCTTTATTATCGTTATTTTTTTCTCTCCCCCTTTTCATCCTTGTCTACTTCCAATTTTTGGAATCCTTCTAATCTGTTTATTGCTTGGTTTCTGACATCGATATTAATTCTAAATGGGCAGGTTGAAAATTTCCTCAGGTGTTCTCGTTTCGCTGTCTCTCCTTTTCCCATTTTGCGAGCTTTCCTTTGCAGTAGATGCATATTACTTCGTCTGGTAGTTCTGGCGTTCCCGTAAAATAAAATCCTTGTGCGGCCATTTCTTTGCTTTGTCGGTCGGTAAATACTTTATTGTCTTTAAATGTTAAATATCTTTGTTCCTCTTTTCTCAGCTGCTCGTCTCTCACCCTCATTTGTGAGTATATCGCTTTCATGGTTTGCGTTGGCCGTCTTGTTCCGTCGTAGTCCTTATAGTATATAATTGCTGCTGCTAGTGTATTAACTTTTTCTTCCTCTTCTGGTTTTTTCCAAAGTTTCGTCCATATTGAATCTTATCCTTCTCTCATCTGTACTGTTATCTCCTCGCTGGTTCCGCTTGCCATCTAATAGTAAATGTCGTCATTATTTTTGAATTTTAGTTTTTCTGATTTTTCTGATTATTTGTATTTTTTGATTTTTGTATGGTTTTTATTATTTTTATTTACATTCTATTTACACTTTCCTTTCCTCATTTACAACGTCTTGTCCGGCTTCTCTACTTCTAATTTTATATACAAATTATCCTCTCGCAAGAATCCTTCTCCTCTTAATCGTTGTTGTGAATAGAATAATGGTGTACTTACTGCCGTATTCCAGTCGGTTGTTGGTCTTCCCATCTGTGGTTTGTTTCCTGCTCTGATTGGACTGCGACGTTCCTCTCGTCCTATCATTGTTAATATCATATACTGTTTGAAAGGCCATGTTAATAGTTCATCATATTCTCCTCTTCCTACTCTCACGAAGACACTGATATGTGTGCCTGTTGCGTTTCCATCCCCATTTGGATATAGTCTAATGCCCAATTTGTATCCGTTTTCCCAGCTATATATCGGTGGGCTATCTAGGATTCTCTGTGTTCCATCTTTTGCTCTCTGTAGTTTCTCTGCGAATTCAGTTATTTTCCATATAAATGGTGTTGTAGGGAATTTTCTGGCTACCGAGCTGGTTGTTTCTAGTTCCTTTATGCTGCTGATCATCTGTTGCATTTTCTCTTCTATTTCGGTCATTTTCTTGGGTGTATTTCCTTGGCTTTTCTCGAAGTTCTTTCTGAATTCCAATATTTCTCTCATTAGTGCCTTTTGTGCATCCATTTCTGTTAGTAGGGTTTTCACTTCCCATGCTATCATTCCTATCGTTTTCATCATGATTTCTGTGTGCTCGATACTGTTTTCCATCATATGCTTTTGCATTTCCGCAATTGGTAGTCGTGCTTGGCAATTGAATAATTCTAACGGGCATTTGACTGGTTTGCCGATACATTCATTCCAATGTTCTTTTAGTTTGACTTTATCTTTCCGGTTGCAGTTGTTTGCACATATTCCTTCGTAAAAATCGCATATTTGTTCCTCATTTGGATTTCGATGTTCCTTTTCTATTCTTTTTTGTTGTGCTCGTTTGACATTTTTCGCATGGTATTTCGTTATATTCACATTCATTTGTGTGACTTTCGGCTTCTTTCACAAGTCCTTTCCATTCACATTCCTTTACTCGGCATTGGACTAATAGATTATTAATTTCTCTGTTGGTGGCTTTATCTATTGTTGTAGGATCTTCATCTCCTTTGATCGCTTCGTCGCATCCAGGGCATTTTAATATTTTTGTTTCTATCCCTTCTATCGTACAATCTGTACATATTCTGCATCCACACTTCGTCTGTCTTGCTCCAATCAGTAGTTCTTTACATTTGCAACATTTTAGTCTTTCTTCTGTATCGTTCAACATTCTAATCTTGTCCTTTATTATTCGTCTCGTAGCTTCGGATGGATTCTCGCTTCCTCTAATTCTCTCGATAATTGTCTGCATATCTACAATAATTTTCTGATTACTCGACGTTGTTTTACTTCTATCGTTTTATTTACACATATTTACATAGTACGCTTTATTTTTACTCTACTGTCGAATCCGGTTCTGGGGTGAATTCTGGCATTGATGATATCCACTCTACCCAACTCGCTGCATCTACATGTTGCTGGCTGTTACGTAATCTTCTAATTTCGTCAGCTTGCCATCTGATTTGGTCGGTTAGTTGTTCGTTTATCCTTTGCAGTTGTAATATAGTTCGTTGTTGGTCTTCTATTCTCGCTGCTTGTTGTAAACCTCGGTTCACACTTTCTGTTAATACTAAATGAGTGTTTGTCCACTGAGTTTGCGCATTGTTTGTTATTTGCCTCATTAATTCGCATTGTCGTCTCCATATTACCTCGATTCCTTGATCTTGATATATTCCTCGGTCTAATTCTACAATCTCTATGGGTACGCTGGCAGCTGTGGGTTGTTGTATTACTTCTATGAACGGTGGTATTCTGACTTGATTTTGTTGATTAACGTTACTCGGATCCATCTATCGATTATAATACGTGGTTAATTCATCTGCATTCTTTTCTGTTCAATTATTTTCTCTAGCGCTTTTATACAATATTTATACATAAATATACGTACCATTACTACTATTATACTACATAATATTTTACACTATATACAACGTCTTTTTCCCATCTTATACCATTGTTTCCGGGGGCTCTATACGTAATGTCTGTATATCCCTGTATCTCTCGTTTGTTATCTGATATACATCAAATTCGTTTGACCATTGCGTTTCAATAATGGGCGAATCCTTTGACCAGAGTTCGCTTGTGCTTGAATTTCCTATAGCTTCATATTCCTCTGTTCTCTCTGCACCATTTTGTTCCAATTTGATATTGTAGTTGAATTTTTCCACTGTTGGCCATAATCTTTTCTTTTTTGGTTTCTGTTTACATTTGTTGGTAGTTCTCACCAGTTGGATTATTATCAGTATTATCACGATACTTGTTACCGCCGTTGTTATCCAGATCATCTTTGTTGCGTAATTCGTTTCATTGGGCTGTGCTGTTGTTGTTTCTCTTGAGTTGGTTGTTTCCATTATTCTCTCTTTTGGTTGTACGTTTTTGAGTGCTTTCTGGAGTTGTAGAGCTTCATGGATTGACAGGTGACTGTCGTCCATGATCATTTCTTTTTGTGACGTCTTGTTACTCTGTTTTCTCTCGGGTTGCTTTGTTGTGGGCTGGTCTGTCGTGATTGGCTTGGGTGGTTTCCTTGTTACCGTCCCCCAATATTCATGAGTTCCTTTTTGGATGTGTACTACATATTTCCCGAGTTTTCTTTTAGTTGGAATACGGTATTTTTGAATCTTTGTAGTTTTGTTTGTCTCACATTGAATTCTCTTGTTCACCGTTCCGTTTCCTTTGGTTTCGTATACGCAAACCTTTGTGATAGGTTTCTCACCCGTGTTTTCAACTAGTATTTCCGCTGGTACGGTTCTTCTCTTGTTTCTTTTTCTGGATGCTTTGTCGTAATTGCCTCTGGTAGTTTTCTTGTTATCGATTTCCAATAATCATCTCTGCCTTTCTGAACGTGTACTATGTATTTTCCGCGTTTTCTTTTGGTTGGGATGCGGTATTTTTGATTTTTGATATCTTCATTTGTCTGGCATTGAATTCTTTCATTTATCGTTCCGTTCTTTTTGGTTTCGAATACACAAACTTTTGTAATGGGTTCCTTGCCCATATTTTCGACTATTATCTCCTCTCCACTCTTTGGGTTTGATTCCACTTTTATTATCATTGCTTTATTTTCTCGTGCTCGACGTTGATATGGTTCCTCTTTTGGTGTTGTGAGTTTTTCTCCCACAGTTTTGGCTAATACACAGGTTATTATTATGTCATTGTTGGCACATATTATATATTCCGCATCACCTTCTATACTGTCCCATTCACATTTTCTTCCTACTTTCATGTTCATTTTGCAGCAGTCGGTAATCTTGTTTTGTACGCATTCCTGTTCGATTGTTTCTGTTCTTCTGTTTGTTATTCGTAATTTGCCTATCCCTGGTTCTACTTGGATTCTTATGCTTCCATCTCCTTTTCCTGCGTCTCTACATATGTCTTCAGTGGTCTGGTATGATGATGAGTTTTCGGATCGTATTTCCATCTTTCCTGGTTTTCCTATTGAGTCGAATTGACAACTTATGCTTGTATTCATTGTCAGCTGTAAGCATATTCCTTTGCTTGGGATTCCTTTGTCGTCTATGGTTCGTATTCTGAACGATTTTATTTCCTTCATGGTATCTTTATCGGGTTCCGTTAATTTGATTGACGTGATTAGTATCATTATTTTTTGTAGCAGGGACGGTCGGTTTCGATTTTTTCTTGGTTGTTGTATACTTCCATTATGTAGCAGTATCCCTCGGTTTTGTTTTCTCTCGTTGTTGTTGCTGTTGCTCGTTCCTTTCCTCTTTCCCGACTCTTGATGTTCATCGTTGGGTGGTTCTCTTTTCTCTTGTTGTGCGGATTTGTTTTAGTCTTCCGTATCTGGTCTGGTATCTTGGTCGTTTCGGTCTTCGTTATTGTTATTGCTCCCTTCCCCGTTAATATCTCCATCCGGGGTTTCCTTTGAAATGTCGTCCTCGACATTTATTGCTTCAATTATTTCCTCAGAGATTTTTATTATTCTTGCTTTTAAATCATTCATTTCTTTATCTCTTGTTTGCTCTTTTGAAATCTTATTTGCTTTCGATGCCATCTATGTATTATTGTTAATAACTGTTCCTTTCTGTCTCCGATTCGTATTGCTTCTATTGGATGGTTGGTGAATTTCAGTCTTTCCCATTTCAGCATTGCTTTTATCGTCTTTGTAAATGGATAGTAAGCGTATATTGTTTCTTTTAATAGAACGTTTCTGTTTCTTACCATATAGTTTAAATCGAATACCTTAAGTGATGAACCTTCATAGGTCCATTTCATTAGATTGGCTGCTGCTTCGTCTTGTTTTGCCTCGATAGCTTCCCATAATGTTTGAATCGTTTTGCCCATCATTTCTCTTTCTCTTATTGTCGCATTGCTGGTTATAAATTTCATTGCACTTGCCTGTCTTGATTTTAGTGCATAATGTAGTACGTTATTCTCTCCGTTGTCTTTTTCTTTGAAGGATGATCCCGTTCTTAGTAGTTCTCTCAGAACTGTTGTGGAAGCATCTGCTGCAACTGCGAACATTAGTGGTGTTTGTCCCTCTTCGTTTGGTATATTCCAGGTGTGTCCGCATTTCTGCATGAATTGGATTATATCTATTATTCTTTGAATGTTTTTGTATTGTACTGCAAAATTTAGGGGTACGTTCCCTTCTACATCTGCCATGGTGAAGATCATGGGTATCTTTTCTTTGATGAGATCCATTTCTGGTGGGCTTCTAGCTCCTTTAGCATAATCCATTGCGATTTTTCCCGCTTTGTTTACTATTCTCATCCATCCTTTTCCTTCGACCCATTCTGGCATTATCTCTCTGATAGCTTTTACTATTATATCCATCTTGTCCACATTATCTTGTGTCGAGTTTAAAATTATTTTTGGTTCATCTGGTTTAGGTCTTCTGCAGTGTTATTTGATGTTGTTTCTATTTTACGACTCATCGTTAGTCCGTTTATACTCAGTTGTTGAGTTTGCGATCTGGTTTGCATACCTCGATTTTCTGGTTCTTTTGTTATTTTTGGGTATCGCTTTGCATCTGCTCACGTTTACGTATATAGGTCTGGTGAGTGGGTTGTTGACCAATTTGACTCGAGCGTTGTTCTCGTTTACATATATTATCTCGTACGGTCCTTTACCACTTCTCTGTAGCTTTCTGGCGACTCCTGGAATAATTTCTGGTGTTGCAATGATTACCCAGTCTCCAACCTGAAAGTTATGTTCTCGTACGTCTCGTTTTTTATCATGTAATTCTTTATAGCTCTCTTGGGTAAATCTATTATTCATACCTGCCGTTTTCCAAATTTCTTGCATTCGTTCCTTGAATCCTGTTACATAATCATCAATTTCCATGTATTGTGATATCGGCGGTTGATATTCTAAATCTATTGGCATGCTGCTTTCTCTGCCGTACATCAGTTTGAATGGGCTCATTTTTGTTGCCGAGTGTATCGACATTCTATATGCCATAAGGCATAGATTTATGTATCTATCCCAATCTTTTTGGTGTCTGCTTACATAATTGAATCGTTCGGTTTGTCCGTTTGTTTGTGGATGGTATGGCAATGTTCTCAATTTCGCAATTCTGAAGTAATTTGTTACCCTCCTCTATGATTTCGCTCATGAAGTTGGTTCCTTGATCGGTTAGGATCTGTTTGGGCGTTTTATATCTACAAAATATTTCCTCCACTAAAATTCTCGCTATTGTTCTGGCTTTTTGGTCTGGTATTGCGAATGCTTCCGGAAATTTTGATAAATAATCTGTCACTACCAGTATATAGATATTTCCGTCGTTGGTGTCTGGCAATGGTCCTACTACATCCATTGCAATCATCGTCATGGGTTCTGGTGGAATCGGCATTGGCTTTAGTGGTGCCTTTAGTTTACTTCCTGTGCTTTTTCTGGTTGCACATGTTAAACAATTCTTTATCCATCCTTTTACGTCTACTCCAATATTTGGCCAATAGTATTTTTGACGCAGTCTTGATTCCATCTTTTTTGCTGACATGTGTCCTCCAAGCTTCCCATCGTGATATTGCATTAGCACTTCTTTTCGTCTGCTTTCTGGTAAACACATGAGTCGTTTCTCGCCATCCATTAATAGTAACCATCCTTTCTCCATGGTATATCGATGTCTGTGTTTTTCCATATGCTCTTTTAATTTATTGTTGTTGTCGAAGATTTTCATATCATTGGTTTCCATAAATTCGATTATTGTCTTCAACTCCTCGTCTTCTTTCTGTTCATTTTTTAGTTTCGTGAAATCGATATCTTCTGCTATTATCATGCAGATTCGTCTCACGTCGTGATCCATTAGTTCCCTCAAATACAAATCTTGACATGCAGTCTGCGTTGGCGTTGGCTTTTCCTGATTTGAATTTGATGTATGGTGAGTATTCTTGCAGCTGCATTGCCCATCTCATTAATCTACTAGAGGCTTCTTTGTGTTGGCCTAACCACACCAATGGTTGATGATCTGTCGTGATATATATCTCATGACCCCATAACAAATATTTGAAATGTTTGATGGCTTGGATTATTTCTAAAGCCTCTCTTTCTGTTACTGAGTAGTTCTTTTCATGCTTCTTGAATGTTCGACTGTAGTATCCGATGACTCGTTCCCTTTTCTCATCGTCCCATTGCCCTAGGACGGCTCCAGATGCATATCCGCTTGCGTCTGTTTCCAATAAAAACGGTTTCTTAAAATCTGGGTGTACGAGTATTGGTGCTGTTATCAGTTTATCTCTGAGTGTTTCGAAGGCTGTTTTTTACTCCTTTTCCCATATAAATGGGATATATTTCTTTGTTAATTCTTGTATTGGTTTTGCGATGGTTGCATAACTCTTGATAAACTTTCGATAATATCCGCATAGGCCTAAAGATTCTTGCACCTGTGTGACTGTTTTTGGTACTGGACAATTCTTTATCTTTTCAATATTTCTTGGGTCTGGTTCTTTACCTTTTGCTGACACAATATGTCCTAAAGAAAGTGACTTTTTCCTTAGCCCAATCACATTTTGATGGTTTTAGTTTTAACTTCCATTGTCTTAGTAGAACGAATACGTTTCGGATATCCTTTAGATGTTACTCAAAGGTGCTAGAGTAAATTAATAAATCATCAATGTATACCATACATTGTTTGATGCTGTGAGTTACAAAGTTCATACATCTCTGGAATGAAGCTGGTGCGTTGGTTAATCCGAATGGCATTTTCTTGAATTGATATAAATCTTTTCCGATTGTAAAGGCAGTTTTCTCTCGGTCTTCTTCCTTGACCTTTATTTGCCAATAACCACTTTTTAGATCTAGTGATGTAAAATAAGCTGCTCCGTGTAGCGTTTGTAGCATATCATTTATATCCGGTAACGGGTATGTATCCCGTTTTGTTACTGCGTTGAGTCGTCGGTAATCTATACAGAACCGTTGTGTTCCGTCCTTTTTCTTTACCATGACCACTGGGAATTGCCATGGTGAGCAACTTGGTTCGATTACTCCTGCGTCTAACATCTTTTGAACTTCTTTTTCTGCAACAGATTTCTGAGCTTCTGCCAATCGATATGGCAGTAGTGTTATTGGAGTATCATCTGTTAGTGGTATAGTGTGTTGCGTCACATCGCTTGTACCGAGATCTAAGTCGGATGCTGCGAATATATCTTTAAATTCCATTAGCAGTTTTTGTAGTTCTTCTTTCTCCGTTTCGTTTAGTAGCTGACTGTCAATTGTCCATAGTTCCTCCTCCTCGGTTCCCTCGGTTTTCGTTGAGGGTAATTCAATGTCCATCATCGGTGTTAGTTTCCCCAATCTTTCATTTTCGTAGATTACCTTGTCTTCCTCATCAAAATTAGTAATATTGATTAGAATTTCACTGTTGTCGTTTACATATACTATTTCTCTGGCTAATGGCAGTTCTCTCTTTTTCTCGAATTTATGGTTAGGTTCGAAGATCATTTCACCTCTGGTTTCCTCGTTCACTTTCACGTAACAGATCATCTGTGTACGTCCAGGTACTACTATTTTCTCTGAGCATCGCACTTCCGATTTCAACATGCATATTCATCCGGTTTTATCTCTCAACTCCATCGATTCTAGATCGATTATTATTTCTTTTAGTAATTCTGGCATGAGGTCCGTTCCGATTATGCAATCTGCGCTTAGTCTCCTAATGACTGCTAAGTAGGTATTTATTTTCACGTTTTTATATTCGATTATCGACCAGATTTTCCCGATGACTGCTACCGATTCTTTGCTGCAGGTTATTACATCCATGTTAGCTTCCTCTATACATGGCCATAATCTTCCTGGTATCTTGTCCATTTTTATTGCAGAGATGTTTGCTCCGGTATCAATCATTGCTTTTATCTCTACTCCATTTATCTCTATGGGTATCGTTAATGTTGGTCCGGCTAACGTTTGTAGCATGGCTATGGTTCGTGTTTCTGGATCTTGATCCACACTTTTCGATCTTTGGCTAGTTCTTGGTATCAAGTCTGCCCAATTTGGTTCGTATGGTGCTGGATATATGTTCCGTAGTGTTGTTGGTCTTGGTATTGGCACGTGTTTTTCTGCTGGCGCATTTCTTTCTACTGATTTTGCTGCTTTCTTCAGACATTCATATACTGGTGGTGGATGGTTGTAATGTTCACTATGTCTTGTCTTCCGGTTTTCCCATTGCTTGAGCTGTTCTTGAGTTAGCATCTGTGATCCTCCTTGATTGTCGTCGTTGTCGCTGTTATCACTGTTATCATTTTTGAGGTCCATCCATCGCTTCCAGTTGCTCGTTTTCTGTCGTTTGATCCTGGTTCTCTCGGCTTCTAGTCTCATTATTGCTTTGAATTTTCGTCCGACTTCCTCATCGGTACCATTCATTTTAGTTAGAATTCCTACCAATCTCTTTATCTTGTGGATGTCTTTTGAGTGTCCATGCAACACCATTGTCTTTGCCAAGAATGGTAAGAATCCTATTGCCATTTTCCAGTTTATTTTCCTTTCTCTTTTATATATATCGAAACATGCTAACATCTGCGTTAGGATTACTCTTACAATTTAAATGATGAGTATAATTCCTAAAGTTCCTGCCATCATTTGTCCGAAGATTAAGAATCTTCCCCACATGGCTTTCATCATATTTGCTGTAGCATGTTGAAAATGGTCTGGTGATAATAATAATTCGTAGTTGGGTTTCTCTCCGTAGTTGTTGCCTCCCGTTATCTCCACAATATTGGATAATATCGTTTGTCTTTGCGCTGGGAATAATAAATGTTTTCTGGCTCGTTCCAGATCTTTTGTCTGGTATATCCCACTTGGTGATATATCTACTGGTTTGAATTCTGCTTCACTGGCCAATTCTGTGAGCCCAAATATTTTTGGTGGGGCCATTATTACTCGAGTTGGGAATTGTAACCAACTTCCATCTCTTATTTCGAACAACGGTCCATATACGTTGCTGCAACTGAACATATTGGGTACAAATTTTTCTGTATTTATCATCCTTGTTACTGGTTGAGCGAACCTGATTTTTCCTTTATGCATTATTTCCAATTCGTTTATGCATTTATCTCTTGGAATTGTTAAATTCTCTGGCAATTTTGCGATTGTCTTTTCACATTTGTACGTGTACATTACTTCTCCGACGATTCTTCCGAAATATCCTTCTTGGAGTGGTAGTAATGGAATTGCGTTATCTGGATTCGTGATTGCCATTGCTAATTTAGTTTTTAGTATTTCTCTGTTCAAGATACAATCATTTTTAACTAAATCGTAGTATATTTTCTCTGTTGATTCTAATCCTTTATAATTAAGAAATCCATCTTGTTATTTATATAGAGATACAGTTTTAGATCCTTGGGGTCTATTTGCGCTTTTGTATTTGGTATTATTGTTCGTGATAGGAATATTCCTTTGTAATTCGTACCGGATACCATTTCGTCGCACTTGCTCACCATTCGTCCTTTTATAAATCTCATTCCGATTGTAGTATCGGTTGATATTACAACTGTTGATGTGACCTCTGATCCGATGGTTGTGGTAATTGTTGGTTTTCCGATTCTTCCAGTTCTCCGTAATTCGTCCATTGCGCTCTTTTGCGTGTTAGTTTCTGTTTCGCTGTGTACTTGTCCTTGTACTTCATCAAATATTGCGCTTTTCAGTAGGGTGAGTCGACAAGTTCTGGTATCCACGTGATATACGATCGTTGACATCCCCGTATTGCATGATCTGTCAGTTGCCAGGCATTGATGGTATTTTTTCATTGCTTGCGTGTCTGGATCAAAATATCCTTGATACTTCTCTAACTTTACTTGATAGCTTTCAATCACTACTACTCCTTTGACTAGTTGATTTAGTAGAGTGTACTCTCCACCTTCGCATGTTCCGTCTCCAGCCGTTATTCTTCCCGCGGCGAACTCTGGTAGTTTTTAGTTTTCCCTCTTCCGCTGCTACTTGGATTCGTCCGGCTATTTGGATACGTCCTGTCGTAAATCCTTCTTCACATTCGCTCCTCGTTACTGAAACCACAGTTGTTTCCGTTCCGGCTTCTATAATTGTTGAATGTGAGTGATGTCCGCAGTGAAATGCTACAATTTTCCTTGTCACTGAGCATTCTTTGATTTCCGTTTTAATGAAGTCTACTTCTAAATATACATTATATGATACTGCTGTAGCTGTTGTCTGCAATCTTCCGGGGTTTGCAGCTTTGCACTCTTCCGTTTCTTTTAGTGAGTACTTGTCGCCAATCTTTATGTTATCGCAGTCATATACCACAAACGGTTCCACTCCTTTTATGCACATCATCCATATGAGTATTGTGGTGATGATTGCATTCATTCCCTTTCGAGCTGTCCTTGGATCGCTTGCATTGATTGTTGTTTCGAATTCCATCAATAACTCTTTCAACTTTGTTTGCATCGTTTCCGTTTGGTCATCTTTACTTACCAAATTTATAAAAGCTTGCCATCCGCCTTGAGTTAAGATAAATGGTTCGATTACTTTTCTGATAATATCCGTTATTGCGAATTCATATCCGTTTGGGTTGTATCTTGGAGTTCGCTTTCTGTATATCGCTATCGTATTGTACATCAGGTAGGCCATTTCTACCAAATATCTGTTTGGATCGTCTGATCGTTTCGTTAAATGGTTTATTATTAATAGTAATTCTTCCGGATCTTTGGTTGTGGTTCGCACTTTATTATCCATGATTTTATTTATTATTGGCTTTATTGCTGCCCAAAGCTGTTTTTCTTCTATTCCGATATTGTTGAGTTTCAAATTTCTTTTTATTTCTAGATTTGCTAGTCCCAGCATATCAGCTATTAGTCTGTTGATCCACTTTGCTCCTTGTTCTTTCCCTTTTAATTTTCCTTGTAACTGTTTTGTTACTTGGCTAAGCCTGTTTAATTTCGTTGTCAGTTGATCCATCTTCATTTGTTCTCTGGTTTTCCTTTCTGGAGCTGGTTTGTCAGTTTTCGGTCGTCCTCTGGATTTCTTTTCCATTGCCGTACCTGTTTCCTTTCGTTTAGGTTGTTCATCTGCCGTTTCTCTGGATGTTGTAGGTCCTCGCTCATTTATCCAGTTGTCCCATTCGTCTCCTGTCAAATTTCGGCGTCTTCTCTCTTTCTTTCTACTTTCCTCTTCAGTATCTGGCTCTATTATTTCAACTGGTTGCCTCTGTCACATACTAGCTAGTCCAGTTCGTCAGTTGTCATGTCATTTTTGTTGTCTGTGATGAATAAATCTCTTGATTCCGGAATTTTTCGGGTTGTTTCTTCATTCACGATGTCATTGAGATCATTCAGTATCTCTTCATCTCCTGTTGTGATGACAGTTACTTCATCTGCTGCAGGTGGGACTTCTGGCGTATTCAGACTTTCTTGTCGTCCTATTGGCGTTTTCGTTTTAATTTCTCTCTTGTTGAGTTCTCTACCTGCGATCTTTGCTACTGTTAGTATATTTATAATCCCCAATTGCAACAATGTAACTCCGATTTCGAGATCGTCATCTAATGATCGTCCTTCGTATTGTAAGTGAAATGGTAATTCGTATGGTATTCTCTTTTTTACCTCACTTACCTTGGCCGTGATATAAAATTCCTTTTCTATCGGTTCGAAGTCTGGCGTCATAATTTTTAGACTGTACTTTTCCATCGTTTTGGCTGCCCATTCAGTGTGTTTCCACTTTCTGATAATTTCTCGAAATTGTTCTGGATGCCATACATACATTCTTCGATATTCCTCTATTTCCTTTACGATATTTCGCAAATTTTCTATTCTGTTGCATGAGTCGATTATCCACTTTGCTAGATCGGTTACGGTTCGTCTTTGATTCTTTGCGCTGGTTCTTAATATCGCTGCTAATTCTCTACATTTTTGCAATTCTGTTAGTCTTGTTAATTCTTCCTCCACAGAATCGTCCATATCTGTGGGCAAGTATCTTGTTCCGGGAACTCGTTTTTCGAGTACACTGATTCGTGGTCTCGCTTGTTCCTGTTGGATTCGTAGTTTCATTTCTTGTTCCGTTTCTACTTCGATGGTAATATATATCGTGTCGTCTTTTACGAATTGGGATGTCACGTGTTTTTTCAATAGGAACTGTGGTACTCCTCCTGCAACATTTTCGGTGGATTTTGGTTTCTGGCAGATCATAGATCTTAAGTCTACTCCCAATTTTTCGCTGTGTCGCCCTTCCCATTTTCCGGGTTTAGCGATTGAAATTATGGTTTTTCGATTAAATGGCCATTCCACTTTTTCGTCATATCTGTCTCTTGCTAGTAGAAAATACACTGAGAGATATTTTCCCTTTGCTACTCCATCTCCGTTTGGGTATACTCTCAATTTCATACGGTATCCTCCGATTTCCGTATAGAACTGATGGCTTGTATAGCTGATGATTTTCTCTTGTTCTGCCAGTTTCACCTTTTCAGCCCAACCACTGATTTTCCAGGTGTACGGGGCTAGTCGAGCTCGATCGTTCATTTCCTCATCTTCCACTAGTTGCCACTCGATTTCGTTTATCATTTCCTCTGGCAATTCTTCGTATGGCTCATCTTCGTATAGTTCTAAGGTTTTTTCGTTAGCTGCGTCTTCTGGCGCCTCTCCTGGGACGTATTTTCTCGATTTTAGTTCGGTTCTCTCTGTTTCCATTTCCACTCTTTTGTATTTTCGTCATACACCCTTTTCCATGGTGTTGATCGGCATCGAGAGTCGTCGATAGGTTGTAATTTTGTGCTCAGCTTCGCCTCTTGTCTCCATACCTGGTAGATGGTTAGTATTTGGTAAATTTTTCTTTTCATTTCCTCCTGGAATTCTTGAATCTGTTTTCCTTTTTTGTCGTATTTTTCCTCTCTGGTTCATCCATGGCTATAATATTAATGGTTTGTCCTTCTTCCCATATACCTAATTCGTATATCGGGGTTCGTTCTCGCGGGCTGATTTGTCGTTTGTGGTACATTATTGCAACATCTTCCACCATACCGTCATCACTACTTTCGATTATCGGTTGGATGATTTCGAGGTTTATTCGTCGGTATAGCTCGTGCATTTGACAATCGGGATCCACTAATATTTCCTTTGTTTCGTCATTGGGTAATTTTATTTTTATCTTTATCGGTTTGTCTCCCCTCATGTCTCTTTGATGCTCTCCATATTTGGCTATTAACTCATCTGTTCTCTCGTTATCGAATCTCATGATATCTGTATCTCGTACAGCTTCTACAAACATTTTCATTGAGATCGGTTTAGTTAAAGACAATCGGTTAATATATTTTCTGGCTTGGTCTATGGCTTGTTCCGTCATTTTAATTTGGTTTTGCCTCATTATTTTCTGACTTTCCTTTTCTAATCCGAGTTTTATTTCTCTGATATATAACGTTTGAATTTTCTGCCATATTTCCGTTGTCGTTTCTTCGGTTTCACTCTTGTTTAATGTTATTACATTTATTCCATTTGGCCATATTAGGGCATCTGCGAGGTGTATGTCTCGCTTTATTTTCCTTCCCTGGTGATATAGAGGTCTATTTTTATAACTGGGTCCTAGTTTTCTCACTACCCATTCATATAATTCGTTTGTACTTTCACCTCTTGTTCTATTATTTGTCTCGGTATCTCTGGGAGATGGATAATTACTTGATACTCCGCTCTATCATATTCTTTCAAGTTCTCTTGATACCTTTTTATCATGTCTTTCCATGATGCCGTAAACGTACCATTATCTTGTTGATATCCTTTGGCAATTAGTTTCATTATTCTGCTGTACGACGTTGTATCTTTGAGGTTTGTAAACATCTGATTTCGATCTACCTCTTCTACTATCTCGTTGATTTCTTTTAATCTTTCCGTTTCATCTTCTCTGGGTACGTTCGTTTCCATTTCTTCAATTTCTTCATCTTTTTTTGGTTTATTCTCTTCACATGATTGAAATATTTCTCCACCCAGACTGCTTATTTCGCTTTCGTCCTCGTCTGTTTGGTTGTCTGATATTTGTCTCAACATATTGATGTGTGGTTGTTCTTCCTCTTTCATTATCTTTGTTGGCCCCTTTGTTTGAAACCATCTTTCTTTTATTCTGTTCTCAATTTGCTATTCACTCCATGTGGGTTTTTCTCTTCTGATTCTTGTTTCTATTTTTTGTAGCAGTATTCTCTGGATTAGATTTTTTGTTATTATTGGTTCTGATGTCTTTTCTTTTTCTTGTGACGTTGATGCTTTCTGCTCATCTTTTGTAGTTCCAATCTTGGTTCCTCCATTTTTTGTGATAGGGCTTTCTTTAGTTCTTGTTCTAAATATTTCAATGCTCCATCTATTTTTAGTATTAGGGCCTTCTTTTTTAATTGTTCCTTCTATTGCTTTAGAATTTCTTCTTTTTCTCTTAGTTGATCTTCTTCTTGTTCTAGAGCTTCTTCCTGCTCCATTTTTCCGAGTGCAATATCTAGTTTTTGCACTAAAGTTTCTTTTGCAAGTACTTCCATTTCATATTTCAATGTTTCTTTGCTTTGGTCTTCCGTTATCATCATTTCTACTTGTTTTCTTTCTTGGGTTTCTGGTTTATCTAATTTTTTAGTTGTCGTTTCATTTAGTTGTCGCCGTCTTTGTTTTTCCTCTTCTGCAAATTCTTTGATGACCTCTATTTTCTCTGTCGTATTTAATTCGTCGGTTGTTTTCTCATCAATTATCATATCTCCTCCCCCTTCGTTCTCAACACACTTCTCCGCAGTGTGGATTTCATCTGGAGTTTCTATTCTCATCATATTAATTCTTTTCGGGATTTGTTTTTGACTTTCCCATTTTTGCTGAATCTCCTGAGCTTCTTCTGTTTGCAATCTTCTCCATTCGACTTGTTGTTGCTCTTGATATTCTCTGGTTCGCAGCTCTTGAATCTCTTCATTGCTTCTCATTACATTAATTCGTTGTTGTTGTATATTGGCGGGCATCTGTTGCATCATTTCTTTTAATTTCATAGGCATTCGTTGTAGTGTTTCTCGCAACATATCAATTTCTTGTATTACGTTAATCTGTGGGTTTCTCGTAGGGTTATTCGTTCTTTGTTGATTCGGCTCTCTTCTCACGTTGCATCGCCTTGCAATATGTCCTTTTTGGCCACAATTATAACATGCCCTGTCTTCAAATTGTCCGCATATTCTTTCGGTATGTCCTCTTTTGCCGCATTTCTGGCAGTTGTGGTTCCGAAAACCGTTTTCTGTTTGGTGTCCCATTCGTTGGCATGTGGAACATATCTCCTTTGCGTTTGGGTTGTTCCTGAAATTATTATTATAACTTACTTGGTTATTACCTCTATCCTCAGGATTTCTTGTTGGTGGTGGCTTGAACACTTGTTGAGTAGTGGGATGTGTCACATCCAGCACATGTCACATCCAGCACAGTACCCCCCCCGGCTGAGAGAAAATTTTTCTAAGTCCAAAAGACAAAGACCATGACTCATTCAAGGTCATTGAAACAAAGACCATGACTCATTCAAGGTCATTGGATGACTCATCATATTTTTTCAAGGTCATTGAAACAAAGACCATGACTCATTCAAGGTCATTGGATGACTCATCATATTTTTTCAAGGTCATTTAAACAAAGACCATGACTCATTCAAGGTCATTGGATGACTCATCATATTTTTTCAAGGTCATTCAAAAGTAGGTCAAGGTCATTCAAAAGTAGGTCAAGGTCATATTATTTTTAAACATTTTTAAATTTAAATTTACTACTTATAAAAATAAGTAGTATATATTTTGTACATTTATTTTATTATTATTAAATTAAATTGTTTGTTTTAATCAAGTCAATTATTTTATTATTATTATTATTATTATTATTATTATTAATATTATTAATATTATTATTTTTATTTTTATTATTATTTTTATTATTATTATTATTATTATTAACATTATTACTATATAATGAAAACCACGACATATACAACAAATTTATTATAAAGAGATAATTCTACTATAGTAGTATTGTCGAAGAGCTTTATTCAAAGCCCATTCCACATACTTCCGATATCTGGCAGCGCAGCAATGACATCCATCACCACAAGGGTATTCGGGTTCCATATCTTTTGACAATTTGTTTTGTTCGATATCCCATAGGAATTCATCGATTACAGTAAATATCCATATTGATGTATGATTGAATATCAAGTCTGGAATTATTGATGCTGGCTTATCCATGATTCCATGTATTTCTGGATAATAGAATTCCAGACGTTCTTTAATAACTTTAAAATAATCATCTAAAAAACAAGTAATAATAATAATAGTAATAATAAATTACCATAATGTTTTATTTCATTCATAGCTTGAACTGCGCTCGGTACAATCATTTTAATGATAAAAATTGAAATAACAATTACTTTTATACTAATTTAGATACACACACACACAAATCTTTAGCTATAAACAATAAATATTAATTTATAATGTTTTGAAAATGATTAAAGAAATTTTAATAATATTATTAGTTTTTAATATGGCCAACTCAATTGTTGTAACCGTTCAAGGTAAAAATTCAACAAGATGTGTATGTCCTGATACCGCTGTATTGATGGATATTTTGTATATGATAGATAGGCCTAGATATTTGAAAACTCCAGTCAAAAGATTATCTGAAAGAATGAGTAATTTAGAATTCCGATTTGAACATACATATGAGACTTTAAAAAGAGCTAAAAACGAATTATATGATGATATTATATATTTAAATAAGACCATTGGTACTATCAAAAATGAATTAAGAAAATCAGTATTAGAATTGAAAGAAAATCGTAAACTTAATGAAAAAATGATGAATCAAGTTCAATATAGTATAAAATTTTATTCTAATAAAACAACTGATCAGTTCAATCGTATAATGAAATTTCAACAACAACCGGTTAACAGTGGTGGCAACAACTTGAAAGAAGTTAACAGTGCCAACAAATCATCATTGCCATTTCCATTATATATTTTTACATATTTTCTTAGTATTACATGATTCTGATTGGTCGAATATAGTATAAATAAGCTTACACTTTCATATATTTTTATAAAATGCCAGAAACTAAATTTTTTATAACTTTGTTGAATGAGCTGGTCTCTAATAATAGAGAAGAAGATGAAATCATTAAAAACATGAAATTTATGGTAAACCGTACCGAGAAAATCGTTGAAGACATTCCATTCGATTATGAAAAAATTCTCAATTTGCCACCATTGGAGAGAAAGAAGGCATTCCAATCAATATTTAGTTACATGTTCGATGAAAATAATAAATGGATGCGAATAATAGTAGGATTAATGTACATGAAACACATGATATTAAAATCTGGATCCGACTATGAAAATTATTTCCAATGGTCTATAGAGGTATATTACTTTATATTGTTATTAATTTATTATTATTTAGGTGATAGAAACAAAAATTGATCCGTGGGTAGAATCAAACGGTGGATGGACAACGATTATTCAAGTTGCCGCAGAAGCCAAACGCTCTGATATTTATATCGAGAATTGCAAATTTTTATTAAAACTATTCACTGGAGTATCTGTTTTATATTTATGTAACAAAGTTTATCGTAGATTTTAATAAATATTTCTTTGTTATTTTTATTAATAAAAAACTATATTTTAAGGATTTATTGATTATTACATGTACATTCTTCATCACCACAAGATTCTATCATAATATTTTCTATAACATGATCAATACAATTCTTAAATTCGGTAGGCTCATCTTTTTCGGTAGCTTCTTCAACATCATTAATATTTTCTTCAGTATCTTCAGTATCCTCAATAATTTCTTCAGAATCATTAATAATTTCAGTATCTCCATCATTAACAATTTCATCACTCTGACATTCAGAATCACTCTGACATTCAGATTCGCAATCCGATTCTTTACTCAATGCTTCAACTAGAGTCAACATATCTCTAATTTTTACACCGGTTATTTCTTCAAGTTTATCAAACAAAAAGTTTATTAAATATTCTAAACCAAAATTAATTAATTATTTATATTTTATATTTTACCTTTTTCAGACATCATTTTAACACTATTTTAAAACTACTTATAATTTTGTTTATAGAATAACAAAGAAACATTAATACATTTATTAAACACTATACATTAAAATAACTGTGAAAGTCTAGCAGTAACAATTTTCCAGATTGGAGAAAGCACATCGTTTTGATCTGCTTTATATCCTTGGATTGTTATTGTTATATACCAGTTTTCCTGTTCTTTGAATCCTATTTCTGTAAATGCATCATAATATCTGGTATATTGACTCGTGAAGAAAGCATTTTCATTGCATTTTAAATTGGAATTGATCTTTTTGAACGTATTATCTATATCCTTGATATCTAACATTGATAGAGTGCCAGCGAGAGATTGAAATTGAGTCTTATTGAGTTTGACTGGATTTGCCAATTGCATATTAATAGGCTCCTTTAAAAAATACATTTTATAATTGTGGAACATCTGAACTGGTTGGACGCTTATTTTCTTGGTCATATTTGATTTATGATCTTTATAAGGTGGTGACGCACTTTTATACCCTTGACAGAAACTGATTAACCAATCAGAATCATGCATGTTAAGTGAATGATAATTGCATGTTAAGTGCGTGACTGTATGTAAATTAACCCGTTGAGTTTTATGATTTTACACATATCATCTATATAAAATGTAATATTATTATTATTACTATACAAATAAAATTACTATTATTACTATTATTATTACTATACAAATAAAATTACTATTATTATTATTATTATTAATATTATTACTATTATTATTACTATACAAATAAAATTACTATTATTACTATTATTACCAAAACTAACAAAAATAAAACTATTACTATTATTAATATTATTACCAAAACAATAAAACAATAAAACTATTACTATCAACACTAAAACAAAACAACAAAAATAAAATACAAAAACATTTATTACCAACAATAAAACTACCAAAACAATCAAAATAAAATACATTTATTGTCGTAAAAGTTGCATTTTTTGAAAATTTCGTATGGAATTTGCCAGATTCCATTCGACATAGCGCTGATATCGGAAATCACAGCAGCTACACCCCAGAATGCAGGGGTATTCAGTTTCCATCTCCTTGACCATTCGGTTTATTTCATTGTCCCAAAGGGCTTGTTTAATCAGATTTGAAATATCGATTCGTGTTTCATTATATATCAACTGTTGATGCATTGAAGGTTCTTGATTCTTCAAAATCTCCTTTATTTGAGGATAGTAATAAATAATACGCTCGATTAGCATTGGAGCATATTTGTCTAAATAAAATATAAAAAATGAAATAAAAATGATAAATTTACCGTATTCAGCGATATTTTTCTTTGGCATAGCATACATAATATTTTCCATTTTAAAAATCAAATAAAATGAATAAGCAATTTGTTTTAATCAATCATTAGCCAATCAGATATCGACCAATCCGGTGATTTCATTTTGTATGTCACAAACAATATTTTTGTACTCCAGATTTCGCACCCCTAATATGACTATTTTGCCGCTAGCAAACACGTTAACACACATTGGGTTGTATTTTAAAAGCCTCAATGCAGGAAATAATTCCGGCTCGAACATACAAAGACATTTTGTTGACATGTTGTATAGATTGATAGATTGTCCTATATCCATGGTAACTGTAATTGACTGTATTTTAAGATCCTTTATTCTATATTGTAATTTATTGACATCTAAAGGTTTCTTACATCCCATGATTCTGCATTTGCCTGATTTGAAAAATATTATAGGGTATTTTCCACTCCTATCTACAATTTGCTGGGGTTTACCATTTGGAAACGTCATTTTTGATACATCGAAAGTTCCTTTATAATTTATATTTGATAACATAATTAAACAATAAAGAAATATTAAGCTATATATATGATTTTTAGGAAGAGTTCATTAAATCATATAATATAAACAAAAACCTATAATTATACAAATTAATAATGGAATTAAGAAATGATGCGGTATATCAAATCGTTGGCCCAAGTGGTAGTGGTAAAACTATGTTTGTATGTAAATTACTGAAATCTAATTTATTTCAAACAAAATTCAACAAGATTTATTGGCATAGGGGTGCAGATGAAGAACATGGATTAACTCAAGATAATTTCTGTAAATTGAAAAACATGAAAATAGTAAAGGGTTTCGATAAAAACTGGTCAAGTCGATTAAGGAAAGGTGATGTCATCATTATTGATGATTTGTATCAGGAAGCTAATAAAGAAAAGGATTTTAATAATTTATTCACAAAAATCAGTAGACACGTTGGTGTTACTGTGATATTTATTACTCAAAATCTATTTCATCAGGGTGGCGCCCATCGAAAAAGGAATTTAAATGTTCAATATTTAGTTATTTTCAAGAATCCTAGAGATGCAACAGTTATTGATTTTCTTGCTCGACAGGCATACCCTAATAATCGTAATTTTCTCATCAGTGCATTTCAAGATGCTACAAAATCACCACATGGATATGTATTTCTTGATTTCACACAACAATGCAATGATGATTTACGGGTAAAAACCGATATTTTCAATAAAGAAGGTGCCATGGTATATAAACAAAGCTGAAAACTTTAACATGTAAAAATGTTTATGAAATCCAGGCTTAAAAATATCCGAAAACTTAGACAGAGTATTAAAAAGACTATAAATAAAGTTCCACCAAAAACCAGTTATACACCATCTAAAAAACTAATAACCGAGAATTACCCTGCAATGAATCTAATTTCGAAAAACATTATTAAAAAGAGTAAGAAAACAGATAAAATTGTAAAAAATCATAGGAGTTTCCCATATTTTAATGCATTGTTAAAGGCTTCGAGTATGAAAAGAATGTCTATTTTACAATCATTTCCAACTTTCGTTGTCGATGATTTACTCAAAATTCTATTAAAAGTAGTCAGAGGTAAAATTAAAATCAGTAATTCTAAAAAACTAGTATTGAATAAACATCGTAAGCCTTTGTTATCACTAGTAAATAATAAAAATCGACAGCAAATGAGAAAAATCATATATAAACAACAAGGTGGTTTTATTGGAGCAATGTTACCATTAGCATTATCATTATTATCACAATAAACGATGGGGCAATCATTACCTAATGTTAAATTAAAATTTAAATCATCTTGTTGTAATGGAGAAGATTTGGACGAACCCAGAGGACGAGGCAGGTTTCGGTGGAGTGGCAAAGTTAAAGAAAAGAGTCCCAAAGTCGAAAAAGGAAACGCAAAAGTGGTTGTCAGATCAGCTTGCGTACAGTTTAAACAAACCAATGCGGAAAAGATTTCCAACGAGAGCTTATAAGACATTCGGTATTAATGATTTATGGCAAATGGATTTGATGGAGATGATACCGTATTCAAAGATTAACAAGGGTTATAAATATATTTTAACGTGTATTGATGTTTTCAGTCGTTTTGCTCGCGGTGCACCAACAAAGACAAAATCTGCAGAGGAAATATCTAAAGCAATTAACTCAATGTTTAAAAATGAGCATCCAGACAATTTGCAAACCGATTTAGGTATTATTATTATTATTATTATTATTATTATTATTATTATTATTATTATTATTATTATTATTATTATTATTATTATTATTATTATTATTATTATTATTATTATTATTATAATTATTAATATTATTATTATTATAGGCAAGGAGTTTTACAATATTAAAGTTAAGCAAATCCTGGATCGTCTGAAAATAAATCATTATTCTGTACATTCTCAATACAAAGCCGCACATGTTGAAAGATTTAACCGGACATTGAGGGATAGATTGAAGAAATATTTCGTGCATCAAGGTAATAAAATATGGATAAATGTATTACCGAAAATACTTGTTAGTTATAATAATTCATCACATCGAGGTCTGAATGGTTTGAGACCCGTAGATATCAGCTCGAAAACATTAGCTAAATCAGTACGATCTAAAACAGTTGCTATTACAAAACCAAAATATAAAGTTGGTGATTACGTTAGAATTAGTAAAATATCTGCTTCACCTTTCATCAAAAATTTCGATAGTAATTGGAGTGATGAGGTATTTCAAATTACTAAAATTAATACTAAACAGAGTCCTGTAATGTATGTTATTAAAGATAGTGATAACAATTTAATACAAGGGAAATTCTATGAACAGGAATTACAAGTTATTTCCAAACCTACAGTGTTCAGAATTCAGAAAATATTGAAAACTAAAATGGTGGGTAAGGATAAACAATACTATGTTAAATGGCATGGATATCAAAAACCCTCATGGATATCATCAAAAGACCTAGTAAAATGAGTTTCTATACAATTTTACCGAGTAATAGTTGCCCACTAATCCATCCGGAAAATCAAGCAAGTAAATTTATGGTTGATCTTCAAAATCCCATTTATTTACATGGAAATTGGGAAGTTGCTTTGCAAGACTTTACATTTGTGTACAATACATTCCCATTTTATAGTCATTGTAAAATCGGTTACAAGAAACGTGTACCCAAAACCTGTAGTGGTATTTTCTCAATCAATAATTTTGAACGATATTGTCATATTCCGAATCAGATTTTAGATGAAAATTGTGGCATGTTTTTCAGGGATGGATTGAATGTTAGTTGTGATTATAGTCCATTTACAATAAAGTTTGAAAGTATTGAGGATGCCAAGCGAATGGGTTGTGATAAGCTTAGCATTGTTGTTCCTGGTACTGAATACCTAATACGTTTCAAAACATTTGATGAAAAAGTGTAACAATCGAAAACATCAAAATATCACTATCATATATTAATGAAGTTGAAGAGACATTTACATTTACTAATGATTTATATATTGAAACACTTGAAGAATTACATAAATATATTTCATTCAATTGTTTACATATATTTAAAACTATTGAATTTGTTAAAGATGGATTATGTAAATTCAGTCTGAATAATAACATTTGTGAAATTACATTTGATAAAAATTTGGCTAATACATTGGGATTAGATAAGCAAACATATAGGACAAGTGCTTTTGGTGTACGCAAACCAAAAATAATAAAACTTCATAGGCAAATGTTCATATATACTAACATCATCGATCCTATAATTGTTGGTGATTCTTTGGTTCCTCTTTTGAAATCTGTTTGGGTTGATAAACATGACCAGGATGAAGTTGTCAATATAAATATCGATAATCCCATGTACTTACCGGTATCAACATCATGTATAAACAATATAGAAATAAATATTCGTGATGATAGCGGTAAATTTATTGAATTTAGTAAAGATACAAAAACTCATTTGACATTACATTTTCGTAAATTAGATGGCCAATAACGATATTATTAGTATGTATAGTGGTAGCCAAAGTGGTGGCGAATTACCATATTTTATTGGTAAACAGTATGGATCAGGATGGTTGAGAACAATTGGTAGATTTGCACTTCCTATTCTTAAACGCCTTGGTAGTTTTGGTATGAAAACTGCTAAAGATGTGATAATGAATGAGCAGAAAATATTGCCATCTCTGAAATCAAATGCATTATCCGAGTTAGGGAAAGTTCTACCTAGTGTTGCAGGTATGTTTCAAAAACAGGAACCAGCACCGGCACCAGCTCAAAAACGTAAAAGACATCATAAACATATAAACAAACGAATGAAAGGACATGGAACTATATTTCAAAAATGATTTGTGGTAAATCTGAATTGTGCTTATTTGATAGACCGTCCCCCCAAGCAGTAATTGAAATGGGGGCTTTTGAAGATGTATTCCGATGAATTCTATTATGGATAGTAGAACTGATATTGAATTTTATATTAATGGTTCCCAAACTGAATATCTAGATTTGAACGATACATTGTTAACTGTTCAGATCAAAGTTGTAGATAAAGATAGAAAACCGTTGGGTGAACCTAGTGATGTAATACCAAACAATTTCTTGTTTCATACACTTTTTAAAGATGCAGTTCTCGGATTTAATAATATCAAGATTGAGGGTGGTAACAGTACATATATTCACAAAGCTCTAATAGAAACTATTATAAATTACAATAGTGATACTAAAAATACATGTTTAACTCCTATGGGTTATGGTAGTGATGATGATAGGAAAAAGTGGATTAAAGGATCGAAATTATTTACCATGTGCTCATCATTACAACTCGATTTTATGGATCAACCGAAATATTTACTCCCAGGTGTTAATGTACACATTAGATTGAAAAGATCTGATTCGGCATTATCACTAACAAGTGCCACCACAACACCAATTCTTCAATTAGTTGATGCAAAATTATTGGTAAGAAGAGTTCGTGTTGAGCCTTCTGTATTAGCAGGTCATCAATTGGGGCTTAATTCTAAGCATGCAATATATCCATTGAAAACAAAGGAAATTGTTCAATTTGCTATTGCTAAGGGTTCAGCTTCTTTCTATAAGGAACAAATATTTGGAGATAGAAGAATGCCCAACTTTATATTGGTAACATTTCAAAGTGAATCTCAATATAATGGATCATACTTAACATCGAGCTCAATTTTCAAAAACTTTGGTGTAACATCGCTAACTTTATCGAAAAATAGTGATTATAGAGAAACATATACTCAAGATTTCGAAAATGATAATTATTGTGCTACATATATGCAGAGTATAGTTAGAAATATGGGTTATTTGGATAAAACCTTAATTGTGGTATAACTCTTGAAGATTTTAAAAGCAAATATCCATTCTTCACATTTGTTTTGGCACCCGATTTCGATTTAAATCAGAGTCAATTACCTCAAAATGGTAATTTACGATTAGATATAAAGTTTGCTAAAGCTACAACTGAACCGGTACATGTTGTAATATATGGAGTATTTGAAAATGAGGTTCAAATAACTGCAAACAGAACAGTGTTGGTTTGAAAATGTTGGTATAAATGTATAGATAATTTATGATAGTTTGTCATGGAGTAAGTTTTTAAATATGTATTATTAATATTATTGATGTAGTTCTGTTCAGGTTTATCGAATTGGAAAACAAATACTAGGACATGAATTTTTAGGGTTTTTCCTCTTGATAAAATTCCATATTTACGTAATAATCAAGCCATAATCGTCAATACTCAATCATCTCATCTCGGTGGAGAACATTGGTTAGCAATATATATGAAGCCTAGCAAGATATTTGTATTTGATCCTATGGGTTTCTATTATCCGGCTTTAATGGTTTCGAAACTGCAAACAATGGGTAAACCTATTGTCTATAATAAAACTATGTATCAAAAACCATGGACCTTAACATGTGGTCAACATTGTTTAGCTTGGTTATTATCCAAGAGATTTGATGATTAATAAATGTATTAATGTTTATTGTTGTGTTTTACCTATTAATATTTATTATTATTATTTTTATTATTCTTTTTATAAATATTATTATTTTTATTATTCTATTATTACTTATTATTATTATTTTTTATAAATATTATTATTATAATAATAATTATTATTATTATTATAATATTATTATTATTATTTTTATTATTATTATTAATATTTTATATTATTATTATTAATATTATTTTTATTATTAATATTTTTATATTATTATTATTAATATTATTATTATTATTAATCTTTTTATATTATTATTAATATTATTATTATTATTAATCTTTTTATATTAATATTATTTTTATTATTATTATTATAAATATTATTATGTGTTTAATTAAAGATAATGCATCATCACAAAGACAGTGCATGATAAGTGCGTGATCACAAAGACAGTGCAAGATAAGTGCGTGATCATCACATGATAAGTGCATGCATACACAAAATTGAATAAAGAAAACACATGCAAACAAAAGTATGTATGTGATTTACAAAGAAAACACATACAAACAAAAGTATGTATGTGATTTTACAAAGAACGCATGCAGTCACAGTGTAGACTGCATGTGTTTTACAAAGAAAACATGTCTAAAAATCTCTCACCTATATGTGTGTATTGCTTAAATGTGATTGGCTAAATCTTGAAAATATTATTCTCTTTATAAACATTGACAAATGTAGAATTTGTCACAATTATTTCAAAATTTTACTCGCGGGATTTCAAAAATTTTAAAATGGAGAACTCAAGAATTTTACGTCAATTGTTGGTCGATGAAAATGGTAAGGATTTTTAATTTATTTTTAATTTTATTATTATTATATTTTTCTAGATTGGTATACTTTAACAGAAATACAAGATCAGTTAGATCGTCAAAATGATGTTATAATTATCGAAGATGATGGTAAATTTTAATTTTATATATGTTTTATTTATAAATTATTTTAGAAGTTATTTTAATCGAAGATACAATTGTTATCAGCGATAGCGAAGAGGATATTATCGAAGATGGTAAATTTTAATTTAATTTTATTATATATTTAAAAAACATTTTAGTTGATTTGGATGCAGATGACAATAATTATGCCACCGTTTTTGGAGATGCCCCCATTTCTGGGGATGACAATAATTATGCCACCGTTTTTGGAGATGCCCCCATTTCTGGGGATGACAATAATTATGCCACCGTTTTTGGAGATGCCCCCATTTCTGGGGATGACAATAATTATGCCACCGTTTTGGAGATGCCCCATTTCTGGGGATGACAATAATTATGCCACCGTTTTTGGAGATGCCCCCATTTCTGGGGATGACAATAATTATGCCACCGTTTTTGGAGATACCCTCGTTACTGGGGAAGATATGGAGGACCTCTCTTCTATAGAGGATGATGATTCGTCGGAATCAGGAGATAAATGTTAGTTTTTATTTATTTTTATTTATCGAAATTAAGTTAATGATATTTGAAGTATTATTAAAATATTACATCAAATATCAATAATTTATAATAATTTATAATAATTTATAATAAGAATCTATTTATTTCAAAAGTTTTATGATAAATATATTTTTAAATTGATGAAATTTAAAGTATTATTTTAATAATACTTCAAATATCATTAATTTATAATATATTTTAAAAAAGTATTATTACTGAAACATATATTAACATAATAAATTATAAACAAATATAGTTGAACAAATAGTTTTTTGAATTATATAGGCATTTTTATTATAGATCTTACGTAATTGAATTATATATATGAATTATATAGGAATTATTTTAATAGATATTTTATTTAATAGTTTGCAGTGAGCATGCAAATATTATTGTATTTAAGGTTTTATATATTAGAATTATTAAATAGTTTGCAGTGAGCATGCAAATATTATTGTATATAGGTTTATTTGTTAGAATTATTAGATATTTTATATCATAGTTATTTTATATAGGTTTATTTGTTAGAATTATTAGATATTTTATATCATAGTTATTTTATATAGGTTTTTAATTTAATATTTTTATTAGGCACTTTTTATCCAAGATATTGCATCTCATCATTGCAACATAATGAAAGTTGCCATGAAGAAATGAAAAAATATTACCGCCATAGATTTAATGGCATCAACTTTTTTATCTGCGCCATATGCAAAACATCCCAGAACATTAAATATAAAGAATTTTATAGGGAACATGGGGTTCATTTAAATTCTTTCAAGTCGAGTAAAATAAATATGTTTAAGAAAATTAATAAAATAACGTCGATATTTTGAATATACTACAAAATAAAAAACATCAAATAAAAAGAATAAAAGACCTGCTGCACCTATTAAAATTAATATCCCAAATAAAATAATTAAAAAAGAAGTCATCGAAATCAGTGATGATGATGACTCTAATATTATAAATAATGAAAATATTATAAATAATATACCTATTATAATTAATGAAATACTATAAATAATGAAAATATTATAAATAATATACCTATTATAATTAATGAAAATACTATAAATAATGAAAATATTATAAATAATATACCTATTATAATTAATGAAAATACTATACCTACTATAAATAATGAAAATATTATACAATTCGGAGGTTCTGTATTAGAGAATGAGCCGAACATTTCAGTAAATTTAAATGGCGCTATCAAAACTTTACGTTTTGATATATCTAACGCGCAACTAATTACAGTAACTTTAACTGAGCGAATCAGTAATAAATTAATTTTTGAGATAAATAAAATGGGGAGCGTTAAAATTCAATTCGCGATATTAATTAAATTTGAAAAAGATGGCGAGATCCGTGACAATTATTTTTCAAATAATGCGAGACATTTTCAGATAACTTTTTAAGTGAAGGGGTTAATAAGCTTAACGAAAAAATAGAACAATTCACCCATTTAGGCAGTGGATGGCGTGTTATTAATATTATGGAAATTCACTTTATTTTAACAAAATATGCTCCTATTAATCGTTTATCTGGACATAAATATATTAAAACCCCTTCTGCATTGAAAATAAAGGAGCCATAGTAAATATAAAAAACAATGACGACAAGTGCTTCCTTTACTCTATTCTTTATTTATTAAAGAAAGATATAATTGGTGAAAACCCCCAAAGAGTCTCTAAATATACCGAGTTTTTAGACGAATTAGAGTACGATGAGATCACGGATTGTCCCATGAAATTAATAAACATCCCAAAGTTCGAAAAGAAAAATTCGACTTTAAAATTATCAATAAATGTGTTTTCGTACACACCAACTGTTATAATTGATGAGGTTCCAGATAATTATGTCTTTCACCATCCTCATTTAAGTTTGATCCATAGAAGCAAAGTCACTGACGGAAACCCTATTTATTTATTACTACTTGAAAATAATGATAGATATCATTATACCGCTGTGACCAATATCAACTGGTTAATGAATTGCCATCAAAACCCTGACTGTAACATTCAAATTAGATGTCGTTGGTGTCCACATTGCCTTAATGGTTTAGATTAGATAATGCATTCAATACACATGTTGCATTATGCGCCAAAAATCAGACTGGCACAACCCTATACACGCTCCCCGAAAATAAAAATTTAGAATTCCTAAATTATTCTAAACATATCACCCCACCTTTTGTGATTTATGCCGATTTTGAATCGGTTTTACCTCCTGATGATAGACATCATCAAATTCATATGCCTATTGCAGCAGGCCTTTTATTAATTAATAATTATACTAACACAAAATCATATTATTACTTTTACGGACTTGATTGCATTCCTGATTTTCTTAAGAAAATTGAGGAAATTGCAACTGAAATTGTTATTCCGTACTATGATTCGGAAGGTGATAAATTGATAGGGCCTATGTCTTTCAGTGAGGTTCGACAGTTTAAATCTTGTCGAACCTGTTATTTATGTAAAAAACCGATTGTAAATCCGGTTAGAGATCATTGCCATTTTACTGGTAATTATCTAGGGGCAGCTTGCCGAAAATGTAATATAGCTCGTAGGATTTATCGGTTGCTACCTATAGTCTTTCATAATTTAAGAGGGTATGACCTTCACCATATTTTAAAATATGGTCTCGATCGCTTTCCTTCATGGAATTTAGATATCATACCGACCTCTACAGAAAAATTTATTTCATTAATTGTTCACATTAACAAATTGGCTGTTCGCTTTATCGACAGTATGCAATTTGTTAATTGTTCGTTAGCTAAGGCTGTGAAAACGCTAACTTCTCTTCCATTGACTTCGTCTGTCTTTCAAGGTTCTATAGTCGACTGTAAAGGTATTTTTCCATATAATTTTGCTGTTTCGGAGGAAGTTCTTGAGACTACTTATGAGTTGCCTCCAATTTGGGAGGGCGTAAGTGAAGATGAGTACGATAGGGCACAACTAATCTGGACGCAGCAAAACTGTAGGACTTTGCGTGATTATATGTTAATTTACCTTAAACTTGATGTATTCCTCCTTGCGGACTATTTTCAACAATTCCGTGCCAAGGCTATTGTTTACAATGGTCTTGAACCTCTAAACTTTTATGGCATTCCGGGTATGTCATGGGCTTCAGCGCTTATGACATTAACGGAACCCATTGAACTTTTACAGGACATGGAAATGTTCAATTTTTACGAAGGTGGAATACGGGGTGGGTTAACATTTGTTAACAAACATTACATTGCTGCTTCGGAGGATACAGAATTATTGTACATAGATATAAATAATCTGTATGGTTGGGCTCTCAGCCAAAGTCTTCCTTACGCTGATTTTACTTGGGTGTATGATGGTTTGGATGAGGTTTTGAATGAATGTGCGAATGTTGTGGATATTGAAATCCTTCCATATGGATATACTATGGAAGTTGATATCGAGATTCCAGATAATTTACATGATTTTCTAAATGACTTTCCGATTGGACCGGAAAAGATGTGCCCACCAAATTCAAAAGTTGAGAAGTTAATGCTAACGCATTATCCTAAGAAGAACTATGTTCTTCATTGGAGGCTTCTCAGGCTTTATCTTTCTCTCGGGGCTAAGGTTACACACATACATAGAGCTATTAAATACAAGCAAGCTCCTATTTTTAAACATTATATCGATAAAAACACTAACTTGCGTGCAAATGCAGTTAGTGAATTATATAGAGATTTATTTAAATTGTATAACAACAGTCTGTATGGTAAATCTGTTGAGAACCTTAAAAAGAGGATGAATTTGCGATTATGTAATTCAGCTGAAAAGTTAATTACATATTCGTCAAAACCGGCATTTAGAAAAACAATAGAGATTACTGATGATCTTTTTGCCGCTCATCTTAATAAGGACTCAATATGTTTGGATAGACCTAGTTATATCGGTCAATCAGTTCTAGATTTATCCAAACTACGGATGTACCAGTTACAGTATGTTGAGTTACAAAAATATCGTGATATTTACAATTGTGATATCAATCTAGTAGCGGGTGATACAGATAGCTTCTTTTTGGAGATAAAAAATTTAAAATTAGAAATTTTATTAAAAGCTATGATTTCGGATGATCTGTTAGATACATCAAATTATGATCCTTCTCATCCTTTATATTCTAGACGACTTGACTCGGTTATTGGCAAGTTCAAGGATGAGAGTAAAGGGTTAGGATATAGCGAGTGGGTTTTCTTGCGCCCTAAATGTTATAGCTTGCTAGGAAATAAATCAACAATGCGAGCTAAGGGTGTAAAATTACCGGGTACTGACATTAAACACCAATCATATTTGAATTGTTATAATAACAATAGTATTATGTCGGTACCTCAAACTAGGATAGGGACCCGAAATCATCAGCTGTTCACTTTTAAAAATTCTAAAATAGCATTAAATAATCATGACGACAAGAGAGCTTGGGTAGGGAAAAACTCGAGTTTTGCATATGGTCATTATAGAGGGGTTGATGTCCTTGATGTTGGTGGTAATATAATCATGCCTGAAACCGATCCAACAGTTCGCAATCAGCAATTTGATGAGATATTTGAGAATGTTATTGATATTTATTAACAAATTTGTATATAAAAATAAAAATTGTGAAAATTTCTCTTTGGTATTTTCATTTGTTATAATTTATTATTATTATTTTTATTAGCAATATTTTCATAACCAAATGCCAAGCGTGAAGAAACGTGAAATAAAACTTGATATTTGTTTAATTGTATAATTAATAATTGATTTACTTTTAATGAAGTTGTTGTTTTTTTTTTTTTATATATAGTTGTTTTTATATAGATGTTTTTTATATAGTTGTTTTATGTATTTGTTTTATTATATATATATATATGTATTATTAATAAAAAGTAATAAAAATAATGATAATAATATTTATAATAATAAATAAAAATAATAATAAAAAGAATAATAAATAAAACTTGTAATAAAAATTAAAACCTGTAATAAAAATTAAAATATGTAATAATAATAATAATAATAAATATAATAATAATAAAAATAATAATATTAATTATAAATAAAGCTTGTAATAAAAAAAAATTAAAACATGTAATAATAATAAAAATTATAATCTTAATAAATAAAACTTGTAATAAAAATTAAAATATGTAATAATAATAATAAAAATTATAATCTTAATAAATAAAACTTGTAATAATAATAATAAAAATTATAATCTTAATAAATAAAACTTGTAATAATAATAATAAAAATTATAATCTTAATAAATAAAGCTTGTAATAATAATAAAAATATTAATAATAATAAAAATAATAATAAAAATAAAAAGAATAATATTAATAATAATAATAATAAAAATAATAATAAAAATAAAAAGAATAATATTAATAATAATAATAATAAAAATAATAATAATAATATTAATAATCTTAATAAATAAAACTTGTAATAATAATAAAAATATTAATAATAATAAAAATAATAATAAAAATAAAAAGAATAATATTAATAATAATAATAATAATAATAATAATAATAATATTAATAATATTAATAATAATAATAATAATAATAATAATAATAAAATAATTGACTTGATTAAAACAAACAATTTAATTTAATAATAATAAAATAAATTTACAAAATATATACTACTTATTTTTTTTAAGTAGTAAATTTAAATTTAAAAATGTTTAAAAATAATATGACCTTGACCTACTTTTGAATGACCTTGACCTACTTTTGAATGACCTTGAAAATTTTTGATGAGTCACCCAATGACCTTGACCTACTTTTGATTGACCTTGACCTACTTTTGAACGACCTTGAAAAAATATGATGAGTCATCCAATGACCTTGACCTACTTTTGAATGACCTTGACCTACTTTTGAATGACCTTGAAAATTTTTGATGAGTCATCCAATAACCTTGAATGAGTCATGGTCTTTGTTTAAATGACCTTGAAAAAATATGATGAATCATCCAATGACCTTGAATGAGTCATGGTCTTTGTTTAAATGACCTTGAAAAAATATGATGAGTCATCCAATGACCTTGGATGAGTCATGGTCTTTGTTTAAATGACCTTGAAAAATACGATGAGTCATCCAATGACCTTGAATGAGTCATGGTCTTTGTTTAAATAACCTTGAAAAATATGATGAGTCATCCAATGACCTTGAATGAGTCATGGTCTTTGTTTAAATGACCTTGAAAAAATATGATGAGTCATCCAATGACCTTGAATGAGTCATGGTCTTTGTTTCAATGACCTTGAAAAAATATGATGAGTCATCCAATGACCTTGAATGAGTCATGGTCTTTGTTTCAATGACCTTGAATGAGTCATGGTCTTTGTCTTTTGGACTTAGAAAAATTTTCTCTCAGTCGGGGGGAGGGGGTACTGTGCTGGATGTGACATGTGCTGGATGTGACACATCCCACTACTTTGTTGAGCTCTTGGGATGAATTGATTCATGGCTGGATTTGTATTGTTGTTCTGATTGTTGGCATTGACTGTTGGAGTTGTTGGTTCTGTGGCCATTACTGCTACTTGATATCCCAATCCCAGGTGGGCTTCACATCTATTTGCGATTGCTACTGTTTTATCTAGTGTTTCTGGTGCCAAGCATCCTAGGTTGGCTCGTATATCCTCTCTTTTGATTCATCTTATGAAGACATCCACCATTTTATCTTCGGGCATATCTGCGTCTCCAAAGGCTTCTTTACATAATTTCTTTAATTGACAGGCATATACTGCATTCGATTCGTCTCGTCTTTGTTTTCGATGTAGGAAGTCTAATATCTTCCTATTTCCTTTTTTCTCTATTCCAAATATTTTTACTAAGAACTCTTTAATCTCTGCCCACGTTGTCAATTTTGTTGCATCTCTTGCTTCCTCCACAAATACATCTTGTGCGCTCCCTTTCAGATATAGGGGTAGTCGCTCTTTCACCTTTTGATCTGTCCAATGACAGATAGTTTTATACACTTCAAATTCCTTTATGAATGTATCCAATTTATTGAGGCTGCCGTCGAAAAGCTCTCCTCTGAACTTTTCTCTGAATTCTGTTACATTGTTATTGGTTGGTATTGGATCTGGACTTGGTGTGAGATTTGGATTTTCAGGTGTTCTCATGTTTAAATTGTTGTCTAGATTCCCTTCTTCACTGCCTGATTCTATTGTCGCCAACTGGTTCTCGGTATTAAGTATTTCGTTCTCTTCGCTGCTGTTGAATTCAAAATCGGTTAATCCGCTATCTGTACCTGTTGCTGATGTGGTTGATGCTACTGTATTGACACTTCTGCTGTTGAGGGCTCTTTTCTTTTCTTCTGCTTTCAAAAAGCTCTTTTCTCTTTTCTCTTTTCTCTTTTCTCTTTGCTTTTGCTTCTCGTATGATTGCTGATGCTATCAATGTTTACGGTTATTTACTGGTTTGCCTGTTTTTTATCGTTATCACTTAGTTTATCTTCATTTGTTTTGATTGCTTTGAAATCTCTTGGAATTACTTTTAATTGCTCAAATTGCTTTGCTATTGCTCTGCTTTGACGTTCGGTCTAAAATCTTTTCTGCTTTGGTTGTTCTGAAATTGGTTTGGGTTGCTTTGCTATTGCTTTGTAACTGTTTGGACGTTTGTTGCAAATTCTTCTCTGCTTTAACTATTCAAATTACTTTGTTATAGTTCTGCTTTAACGTTTGGTCTGAAATATTTTCAGCTTTGGTTTGCTTTGAAATTGGTTTGGATTGCTTTGCTATTGCTTTGTAATTGTTTGGATGTTTGATCTAAAAATAAATGACACTCCAATATTTTATACTTTATACCAATTTCTCCTCCGTTCACCATACTATATACGTTATTATCCCTTGTTCGTATTTACCGCGGTGGTCCTCTTTATCCGACTCACCCCCTCATTTTAAGTCTATGTTGAATTCTCTATATCTCGTAATAATTATCTATTAATCTCGTATCAATCATCTATATGGTCTTATTAATCATCTATATAGTCGTATCAATCATCTATATGGTCTTATTAATCATCTATATAGTCTTATCAATTATTTATATTATAATAATAATAGTATAAAATCATCACATTCATAATCTCATTCATTCTGTTAATTATTTTTCCTATGTCTCATTGATTAAAAATCATTTGCTTAATCCTCCGTCGCTGGCGCTCTATACCCTCTATAGTTTCCGTTGGCTCCTCGACCTTCGGAATTTATTTTTAACTGGCCCTGTGTGGCCTTAAATGTCTATTCATAATCATATCTCTACTCGTATCATCTTTAGTATTTAGTCATATCTCTTTTCATCATAATCATATCATCTTTAATATCCAATCATAATCGTATCTCATCGTGATCGTATCCCATCTCTACTATCATAATCATATCTTATTTCATAATCATCTCTTATCTTTAATATCTAATCATAGTCGTATTCCATCTAGAATATCTGTTCTCTTCTTTAATCATATTCGTATTATCTTTAATCTTAATTCTCATGTTCATATTATCTTTAATCCTAATCATATCTCATCTTAATATCGGAGTTGAGGTTCATCAGTGACTTTTATGTAAGTTGAGGCCTCACACTGACTCTCAATCCATGGCGTCTTTTGTCTAGCGCATTTTACCGGTTACGCTTTCCTCACCGCCATTCGGATATTTGGTACTCGGTGTGGGATCCGGGTTGTGTATCGAGTCCCTCCCAGCAAAAGAAATTTTCCATTCGATACTCGGTGTGGTATCCGGGTTTTTGTATCGAACGGTTCAGCGCTACCAGTCCCTTGGCTGGTAACAACCTGAACACGACAGTCCGTATCTGTCCTCTGGTGCCTCACCACCAGCTAGGGAAAAAAATTATCTCTAGGTACCTTTACAAAAACTTTAATTCTATAAATCGTGTGCACTTTCTCTCACCTCTCGGTCCATCTCTTCACTTCCCCCATCAAAATTTGTGGTAATCGCATCAGCAAACTTCCCAAAAGAGGTGATCAATCTCTCGCCGGTTGCTTGCTGATATACGCGACTTGGCCTACCCTTTCCTTTCTCAGTAGGGTTGATCAAGGTTTCCCTCGGGTGAGCGTACTATCATTCGATAGCTCAGGTTATCGCTTTTCCTCGTCCTATCTCAATATAATATAGATATAACAAAAAAATTATACACTAAGAAACTCGGTTGTCGAAATTTTTCCGTCCAATACTTTGTTCTCTGTGCATGTGTTTTTAATTTTTTCTTGATTCGGCTTTCATATATTTAATTTGTTTTTTATTATTTCTCGTTGTTGGGTTTTTATTTAAGTTTAGTTACTCTTGAACACTGCATATTCATTTTAAACAATATATCTTATTTCACGCATAACCATGATGTTAATTTGCCTCACAGTCTAGTAACAATTTTTAATTCAAATACTGAACAATACATTTTATTTTGTATCATAATAACAATTTCAGTTCATGGAAAATAGATAGTTAGTCTCTCCTTTATTTTCCGTTGACATAGCATGCAGTGCGACTCTTGTGCGTATCCGTGACAGTAGCTTAGGTGTCCGCAAGGTATCACTATTACTATTGCTTCCTCTGTTTTGCACCCATAGCATTCCTGGTAAGCTTTGGTCTGCTCTTTCATCGTTGCGGTTATCTCTTTCTCAATATTTTCGACTTTTTTCAATAGCGTGTTCCAATCTTTGCCGAATTCGGCCATTTCCAATCTCATTGATAAAATTTCGTATATTCGTTCAGTTGTCACAGCTTTATCGACATCAATCAGTTTTATCAATATGCAGAGTTCGTCAGAGTATAGGTTTGAAATCGTTGCTATGTCTTCTTTAGTTCGTTTAATTAATTTTTGTTTATTAATTAATTCCTCTAGGTTATCATTTCCGATGTCCAAGATACCCTTTAGTTTTGCTGTTATTTGGACTGGTTCCATTTCTAAAATATTAGATATTTATGGTTGCTCATTTAAATTTATTTGAATATTAATTATCTAGATTGCACGTTGGAATTTACCTTATTATCGATTAAACTTTTGATTTAATAGTTTAATTACTTGTTGAAATTCATTCTGCAAACTATTACTTTAATAGTTATAATTATTCGTTGGAGTTTATTCTAATACCCTTCTAGGTTCTATTGTTTTCTCTCGTTGTTTATCGTTACTCCCCTTACGTACCCCATTTTATTTTATCCCGAATTTTGCCCTTTTAATTATGTGTTGTTTGCTTATGCATCGCGTGAGTGTTATTGGTCTCTTAACTGGATGTTGTATTGTTAGATATTGGTAAATGGTTTTGATTGAATGTCTTAGGTAGTATGGCGTTGTTTCATATATAACATTATTAATAAAACGATTTTATATCAATTTATTTCCTTAGGTTTTTGCAAAAACAATCATCGTTTATTTCATTACGTATTCTCTTAATTGTAGTTAGTTTGGTCGTTTTTCATTATTTATTGCTGTCCCCACATATTTCATTTCTCGGCGGTTCGACAAAATGTCGTCCCAAAATTTTTATTTGACAATTAAACATTTGCTTTTATTTCCTTGGGTTCTTTACAAAAACAATCATATTGATCCCGGCTGAGCCCCCAAATTTATATGGTGGGTTACTGGGTGTTGAAGTTTGTTTAAATATTCCTATGATTACCCCGGTAACGCCATATAAACATTTTTGCTACCACTCGGCACCCGTTGCTAGGCAACGTTGGAAATGTGTTCGAGTGGGTGGATTGTCCGCAAAAAGTGAGCGCTATTACTAATGCTGTAATTGCTCGGACAATCCCTGGGTCCAACGAGCAGCACAGTTGTTCGAACCCTTGGCTACATCTACGACTTGAAACTTGAAACTTGCCTCATATTTTCTTCTTTTTGTTGGCGGTTCCATTCCTGATATGGGTTTAATAATAAAATGACCACAATCTATACCAATCTATACTGAATCTATACTAATAAATCCTCTTTACATAACCAATATTTCATAAGATACCGGGTGTTGCAATCTCTAGCCTAGGCTAAATAAACATGGTTTCTTTATTTAGCAGTCGTCCTATACAACCGATATATGATAAATCATAAAAGTTTGCTCTAATTTTGTACCTCGTCTTATCTGACGGTCGCCTTATACGCCGAAATATACGGTATTTTAATTTAATTTTTATGTTTATTATTTTATATTTTATTATCTTTTTTCTCATATTTGATAGGGTTTAGTTGATGTTTTAATAGGTTTGAATTTAAATTTGCATGCTATATTTGCATGTGTCTTACCGATTCAGTTAAACATTTACAAGGCCGTTTGTGTTCTGGCCCAACACTTATAAGATCTAAGCAATGAAATATTAAAAAAAACTGAAACCCACCAACTGTAATAAACGGTTAATTAAATTTTTGATATATCGCTTAAATGCAATAAATATATATACTATTTTTTTAAAAATCATATATTAATGATGGGAATTTAAAAAAAAATCAAAGATAACCTATTTATTCCAATGGTTTTAACTTAATAAAATAGTATTTGTTTTAAAAATAAAATATATTTCAACAATTAAATTTCTTTTAAATTATTATAATTTGTTATGTCTTTAAATATTGAAGTAAATACTAATGTTGAAATGATTTTGAAAGATGGAAATCGTTTATTGGGCGATGTTATCCATTACGATAAGTCTTATGGATTTATTTTTCTAAGTTTGATTTATTAAATTAAAATATCGTTATGTCTTTTTTTAGAAAATTTGCTTGATAAAAATGATGTAAACATGATTCATGAAAAATATATTAAAGATATTTTAAGTGTTAAAAAAAGTGATCTAGTTCAAGAAGATCTACTTGCACTTTCAACTCAAAAAGTTTGCTTTTAATTTAATTTTAATTTCATTATTTCTAAATTTAGATATTGGAAAAAACTCAAGCAAATGAAGTTCGACGGGCCAACATAATTAACTTAAAAGTTTCTCCTGAAACCCAATCACTATACAATTATCTTTTGAAAATGTAAAAATTTAGAATATTTTTATTCTTTTATTTTAAATAGGTTGCAAGATAATATTAAATGGGATAAAGATAATATTTGTATTATGAATAAATATCTTCTTAAGTCTCCATATAAAGAAAACGATCTTTCACCTATTGATACCGAAAAAGAAGTTAATAATGATACTTTGTCTACGGTTAAAAAAATGGTATTCATTCTAAAGATTTTGAAGATTTATTAATTTATTAGGTTTCTCGGTTCTATAAGCTTCAAGAAGATATGGATGAAAATCAAGTCAAATAAACAATATAATATTGCGTTTTATAATCTATTTTGCGTTATCTTGGTGCTTTATAAATTCTTTTTGGTTTTAGTTTACAGTGCCAAAATTGAATTTTAACATCAGTATCTTTTTCCATCTATCAAATCAAAAATTTTTAAATTCTAAATTGATGTGATGTTTATAAGAAATCTATGAAAAATAGTACAAATTTCATTTAATTAGTGGCTTCGTAAAAATAAACTTCTCAAGCTGAAATAATGTCGTAGTCTGTTTTAATAAAAATACTAAATAAAATATCAGGTTTAGTATTGTTTCTTCAAAATATGATTAATTACGAAGCAAGGAAAATTAGAATAAAATAATTAATCAATAATCTCTTAAAACTCCGTGATTCGTCAATACCAGCCGAGATGTACAGGAGAGGAGATGTTGCAATTGTTAAATGCTTTCATAGGTTTCCCTGCTTAAGGTTACATATGACTGCGGTTAATAACGAAGTGTGCAAAGTGTAACGTAGTTGAGAACCAATTGGTTGTTGTTCCACATTACCAATATTACAACATCGAATTCTCACAACTAGAAGGATTTATGTAATTTTTAACATTTCATTCTGATCGAACTTACAAGGCATTGCTCAACTCTCTATTAAATTACTTTTTTTGAGCCTCACTCAAAATTTATGAAATTGAATCTTGTTTTATTAATAAAGATAGCTTAATATTAAATCTTATTCGACCATGTATATTCTTATTTTTTCAAATCTCGTCCTGTTCCAATTTAGTATTTTCAGATACTGTTCTATTATGTTTTTATTCTGCCCGGCTAGTTTGTTCTCTAATTATTTTCGTACAATTCAGCTGCTTTATTAATCTTGTCCATATTCTTTAATTAAATTTCTTTTTGAAAACAATTTTCAAGACTAAAAAATTAAAAAGCAACCATTTCTCTTATACCTATAATCACATCCACCAGATATCATGTAGGTTTAATCAATCAAATTACACAAACAATAATAAATTTCAAACAATAGATCAAAATGCAAAAATATTATTTGATAAATCAGCAAGAAAGAATGTAAAATAGAGTTTTACTATATAATTTAGTATCATGCATATATAATAATATCTTACTACACAAATGTCTCCAGACACCGAATTGTTCACTTATCAGGATGCCATAAGCGTTCTGCAATATTGTAATTTTTCTCAGTTTTAGAATTAATAAATATGTTAAGTAACATTCAGCTTGGAACTGTAGTAGGTTATAATGTGCTATCCAGGTACTTGAAAAAGTAATCGTCCCCCATTTGGTTTTCAAAAATTTTCCGAGCCCCTCTTTTTTTGCCACACCCATACTTTTTTTGGTTACCCCTCAATACTTCTTTTTGTCAGACCTACTTTTTATTGTTAAAATCGATGATTACGTTATTTTTGAAATAATTTAAAGTCATGATTATGTCACTATTGTATAACTATTTATGATATTTGTATATAGAAATGATCGCCGTGTTGTAGTCTACCATTACGTACCTTTAAATTTTTGTTTAAATCAAATATTACCAACTATAACTACTTTACCACTGCTAAACACATTAACACATAAAGGGTTATACTTAATATATTTCAAAGCTGGAAATAATTCTCGTTCATAAAAAATTTCATATACTTTGATAAATCCGATAAATTAACTGATGTTTCAAGATCTGCAGTAACTCTAATTGATTGAAATTCTAAATTATTGATCTTATATTGCAAGTCATCAACTGTGATTGAATGTTTACACCCAATTATCCAACATTTTTCAGATTTGAAAAATATTATTGTATATTTTCCACTTTTGTCAACTATTTGTTGAGGTTTTCCAGCAGAAAATATGATATTGGACACATCAACTTTTCCATATAATTTGTATTTGACAAAATTAAAAAGTTCATCTATTTGATTGATATAAACAATATTTATTTAAATGATATTTCAAAAATGGAATTAATAAATGATGCAGTATATCAAATTGTTGGTTCAAGTGGAAGTAGTATAACATTATTTGTTTGTAAATTATTACAATCAACAATGTTTAAATCAAAATTCAATAAAATATATTGGCATAAGGGTGCAGATGACGAACATGATTTAACTCTAAAACAATTTTGAAAGTTAAAAATGACACTAATGAAGGGGTTTGATAAAAACTGGTCATCTAGATTACAACATGGTGATGTAATTATTATTGATGACTTGTACTAGAAAGCAAACAAAGAAAAAGATTTTAATAATTTGTTTACAAAAATCAGTAGACATCAAGGTGTTACAGTTATTTTTATAACAAAAAATCTATTTCACCCGGGTGGGTCACATCGAACACATAATTTAAATGTTTAATATATATAGGGTGATCCAAAAGAAACTTCGTTTTTTATAGTATAGTATTCGACCAAATATATATGATGTTATTAGTGTAAATACTCATAGTACTTTTTACAGTTATTTCTGATTATTATTGCATCAATATTGCGAAGTATTACGTTTTACGTATATATGTGCTTTATTTCATTATTCTTAAGGTGCGTGTTTGATTATGAATTCTACTACAGAGAACGTGAATTTTTTCGTTGCAACGATGAAAAGGAACAATTGTAAAGCCATTGAAATTCACAATTTCCTCGCTAATGCGCAGAGCCTTGAGAAAATTTCCTCAGTACGACAAGTTCAAAGCATTACAAAAAGATTCTCCTCAGGTAAAAGAGATGGATCTGGACGACCAAGAGAGGTTAAAACTGAAGATAACATCAACGCCATCGCGAATTTGGTTGCCAATGACTCCTCTGTGTGCATCACAGTACTCGCAGATGATACTGAACTGTATTGGTCATCAGTGCGGAGAATTCCTTTCAAAGATCTCAAGAAACAAAGGGTTTGTGCAGATGTCAGAAGCATTTCTACAGCAGAAAGGAAAACGGTGCATCCCACAACCGCCGTATTCTCCTGATATGAATCTGATGTACAGATTTATTTTCCACATCATGGAATTCGCACGACGATTGCAAACATTCCAAAATGATGACGTTGTGAAATTCTTCCTGACCACCTTTCTCGCTGCTCAAAAGAGATCCTCTCTCAATCACGAGCTGCTAAACTTGCGATAGGATCTCCAACTAATAATTGATTCAGAAGGAATGTATTTGTGATGCATTTCTCCATTACATTTATCAGTTGTTCATTTTGCATGTCATAAATAAAAATTATATCGTTACTGTGTAAAACCTGCATGAATAATGTTATTATAAATATATAATATTATAAAAAACGAAGTTTTTTTTGGATCACCTTATAGTTGTTTTCAAAAATCTTAGAGATGCAACTGTTATTGATTTTCTTGAATACTGTTATTATAAATATATTATATTATAAAAAACGAAATTTTTTTTGGATCACCTTATAGTTGTTTTCAAAAACCTTAGAGGTGCAACTGTTATTGATTTTCTTGCAAGACAAGCATATCCCAACAACCGCAACTTTTTAATGAAGTCGTTTCAAGATGCAACCAAAAATACCCCATGGATATTTATTCTTTGATTTTTCTCAACAATGCCCGGATGATATACGGATGAAAATAGATATTTTCAATAAGGATGGTGTAACAGTTTATAAACAACATTAAACTATTAGACCAATTAACTAAAAATAGGATTCAAGAAAGTTTTGATTAAACCTGAAATAATGAAACATGTAAAGAAATCTAGTAAGAAATCTGTATAGAAAATAATAAAGAAATCATTAAAGAAAATAATTAAGAAAAAACCATTCACAACACCGAAAAATTGGATTAAATTTAATCCAAAATAAACAAAATGTAATGATAACATATTTTCAAAAATGAAATTACACCATAGTATATTTTAATGCTTTGATTAAAGCACGAGTCTTGAAAAGATCAAGTATTTTACAATCATTCCCTTTGTTTGTTGTTGATGACTTGCTTGAAATCATTGTTAACGTTATGCATGACAATGTTGATATTAGTAAAGCGAAAAAACTTGTATTAAACAACCACAAGAAATCACTTTTATCCTTAGTCAATACAAAAAATAAACAATTGGTGCGAAAAATTATATTTAAACAGTGTGGAGGTTTTATAGGTGCATTATTACCGATTGCATTATCTTTATTAAGTAGAGTAATAGCTAGCTCTGCATAAAAAATGACTTAAACAATGTTCATAAACAATTGGACAATCAATACCTAATCTTGTATTAAATTTTAAATCTTCTTGTTGCAATGGAGAAGATATGGACAAAGCTAAAAGACCCCACAGGTTTTGGTGGAGTAGAAAAGTTAAAGAAACGAGTTCCAAATTCGAAAAAGGAGATACAAAAGTGGTTATCGTATCAACTGGCAAATAGTCTAAACAAATCAACGATGAAACGGTTTCCAACTAGAGCATTTAAAACATACGGTATTAAGTATTTTATGGCAAATGGATTTGATAAAAATGATACAATATTCGATAATCAATAAGGGATACAAGTATATTCTGACATGTATCGATATTTTCAGTAGATTTTCCCGCGCAATGAAAACAAAATGATGTGGCATCTGCAATAAAAAACAATGATTAAAAATGGTAAACCTGACAATTTACAAACTGATTTAGGTAAGAAATTAATTAATGTTATTTAATTAATGATATTTTTAAGTAAAGAATTTTACAATAGCAAATTTAAAGAAATTATCAAAGGAGTAAATCATTACTCTGCATTTTCTCAATTCAAAGCTGCGAGCGTGGAACGATTTAATCGAACATAAAGAGATCGGTTGAAGAAATATTTAGTGCATCCAGGTAACAAAACCCTGATAAATGTTTTACCGAAAATAATTCATAGTTACAAACATTTGTCCCATCGAGGTTTAGAGAGTTTGAAACCGATTCATGTAATAGATGATATGAAAATATCACAATAAGATAAAATAAGAAACCCAAATATAAAGTTGATGACAAGGTTCAAATAAGAAAAATATCCGCTTGGCCATTCAATAAAAATTTTGACAACAACTGGAGTGATGAAGTTTTTAAAATATCAAAGATTAATAACAAACATAATCCAGTCATGTATGACATTACTGATATTGATAATAATGAAATTCAAGGTAAATTTTACGAACAGGAACTGCAGGTTGTTCCACCACCCATGGTCTTTAAAATTGAAAAGATTCTAAAATCAAAATATAAAGGTAAGGATAAACAATATTACGTCAAGTAGCATGGATATCAAAACCCAACTTGGATATCAGCATCTCAAATAGAATGAATAGAAACAATTTTTCAGTTCCGAAAATGATGTTAGTAACTTTATCGTAGAGTTACAAAACTCAATTTACTTATATGGCAATCGGAAAGTTACCTTGCTTGATTATACATTTTTGTACAACACATTTCCATTTTAAAGTAATTAAAATATTGAAAATAAACCAAATGCGTTCAAATCAGTTATCAATTTTTATGACATTGAACCCAATGAAGAACAACCGATAAAACAATTAAATGAGGATTGTTACATATACATTACATATTCATTGTAATTTTCATCCATTTGAAATAACATTTGAAGATATGGAATCTGTCAAATAGAGTTAGCCCACATGAGGGAGAACAAGTAATCATATTTTCAAATCTGTTGAATTACATGAAGATGACCTCAAATACATTCTCTGTGAAAACATAAAAGAAGTTGTTTTCGATAAAAACTTGGTAAATACATTTGAATTACAGAATCACCTATAAAATGACTCTCAATTTGTTGGGATTCGTAAAGGAAATATATTTAATCACCATCAACAAATGTTCATCTATAGTGATATTATTGACCCAATAAATGTTGGTGATTCATTGGTTCCTCTTTGGAAAGTTGTATATATATTAAAAAACATGAACAAGACGAAGTTGTACAAATACTAATTGAAAATCCCATGTATTTGCCTGTTGGAAGAACATGTATAAACATATAGAAATTAATATACGCGGCGATAGTGGAAAATTAATTCAATTCGCAAAAGATTCAAAGACACACGTGACTTTACATTTTAGACATGTCTAAACACGATATAATTTCTTTCTATGCCAATAGTCAAACCGGTAGTGAATTACCTTATTTTGTTGGAAAGTAATATGGTTCTGTGAAGTTAAAAACTATTGGTCGATTTGCATAACAGATTCTTAAACGTATAGGAAATTTTGGTATGAAAACTGCTAAAGATTTAATAATGAATAATGCCAAACTCTTACTAACTTTAAAATCTAATGCTATATCTGAATTCAAAGAAGCAATACCAGAAGTAATTTATGCATTGGCATCAAATGATGAAGAAGAAGAATATGAACCTGAACCGAAGCGACGATGACGAAGGTATATAAAAAAAGAATGACAGGACGTGGAACTATATTCGAATAATGATTTGTGGAAAAACTGAATTGTGTTTTTGATCGATCGGCCCCTCAAGTGGTAATAGAATATGCGAACTTCGAAGATGCATTCCCTTTTAATTCAATTGTTGATAACAAAAGTGAAATTGAATTCAAGATAACTGGTTCTCATACTGAATACATTGATTTGAATGATAGATTATCGCACATTAAATTGAAAGTTACAAATAACAATGGGAAAGAATTACTGCCATCTTCAGATGCAAAAGTTTACAATTATTTGTTCCATACACTTTTCAATATATGGAAAAGTCAAAAAAATAAATTCAGACAGAAAATTAATACCGTAATTATCCGAATATAAGACGCTTTTTTTTCATCACTTTTGGGGATGATAATCGTGGTGCGTCTTATACATGGGTATAATATACCATATTTTGTCGAACCTCCATCGCATACTCTTCATAAATGACAACTAGCTATACATTAACACGGCGGTATAAAAACAACGGACATGGAGTTAAGGTTGTCTATGAATACTAAATAGATCGGGTGTTTTTTTTATCATAAACATCAGTAATTTCAAATTCTGCTGCATTATTCAGATACCACAATTCGGTTGATCCAAAGCTATTCAACGAGTAGTTAACTTTTTTATCGAACTACGAGGTCTTACGATTGAATATTTATTGCGCATGGACTTTATATAAAAACAACTTTATAAAAAAATAAAACAATTTTACATAAAATAAAATAAATTATAAATAAATTCTTGATAGAAAAAAACAGAATATAGAATAAATCAACCGTTCCATACAATTCTATAATATTTGAATTCTTGACTTATAGATGCTTTCCAACGCATAAATTAAAAAAAAAATAAAATCTAAAACAAAATAAATGTAATTAAAATAAATTATTTGGCATAGATTTCAAAAAGCACTTCATTGTTGTTCCGTTGAAATAGAGGTACAATTTCATAACATACTGGAAAGATTTTAAAATTATGAATCCGTGAGTTCAATTATAATAGATACATCAAAATATGAATGTATACGACCTAAATAGACAAGGCCTTAAATAATTAATCAAAAAACTAACCTATAATAAATGTGGGGGTATGGCAGAGCCAAAGTAGACATTAAATAAGACCTGGAATATTAAATAGAACTATACAATATAAAAGAATAGAAAGATTTAACGATAAATGAAAAATAAATACCTGCACACAATCACGGTATACACGATTTTGACATTAAAAAAATACCAACAATTCGACAATTAATTCCACCCGCAAATTTCATTAATTATTAATATTTATGAAATTTTAATATCATCAATTCTTTTATATAAAAAGATTATCAACTGTTTTTTAATTAAAATTTAATTAATTTATAAAGTTGAAATAAAACTCTATTTTATAAAAAAACAAAATGTTTAATGAATATCTTATTTTTATTGTTAAATATTCGTAATATTTTTTAAAACATATTTAAAAAAATTAATTAAAAACACATGCATAGTTACTGAAATTACTATAGTGAGGGTGCAGTATAGTGTCCAGACAGGTTCTATTAAAAGTCGATTTGAGACATAATATAACAAAAACAATTCTCAAAATTGAGAAAAGTGGGAAAATTCTCCATTCTAATATCATTATAATTAATATATCGGGAGTTGTCCGTTAGACGTCAAATATATATATATATATATATATATATATATATATATGTGTGTGTATGAGTATATATGTAAATCAAATATAAACAGATTCGAGATATGTTGGAGTTAACAAAATTCACGAAAGTAAAAAGGAAAATCAATAAAAACATTGATATTCAAAATTTTAAAATAAATATTTTGCGGGAGAAACGGGTATGGGCGGATGCCAAATAACGAGACGAATCCAAATATAATAAAATCAAATCGATTGGGTCTTTAGAAGGAAGTATTTAATAATAATAGAAATTAATTAAAAATTAATTGGCTAATGGGAAACCCGAGCTAATGGAAAGTCTGAGCCAACAGAAAACCCGAACAGTGTGAGAAACCCGCTCCGTCAACAAAATTATTTAATTACGGAAAACGAAATTGGGTGATGAAGGAAACCCGGAATAAAAAGGGAATTCGCCACCAATGCAATTATTGAAAATAAATGGAAACACCGGGAGCCCTGAAGTTTCCAATTTAGTTTTAGAAAGAGGGATGTCAAAAATTCCAAAACCAAGTTAATTTACAAATAACTTAATTACGAGATGGGTATAAAAGGAGAAAGAAAATCAACAAAATTGCCAGTTGGTCGAAGAGAATATTTTCCAGAGTTCGGCGAAGATAATAATCTTAGAAGGGATATCAGTCAGCCGAACAAGTTAAAGTCTTACGCACCAGACAAAGACATCTCCCCTTGGAAGACGTATCCATACGCAATGATTTATTGTCACTTTGTGCAGACTAAAGTATTGTGAATTGAACCTATTTTTGTGAAGGTTGTGAATAAAGTTTCAAGTGTAATTGTAATATATAGATTGGAAATAAATCTGATTGTGTTGGGTTAATTGAATTGATTAAATAAACACCGACTTTCTACAAAAACCCAACACTAATATCATTTATCTCACTGGTATTTCCACTGAGAAACACTTCTGTTAGGTCATTTTAAATTTCATAAAAATTATTTTTAACTGTTTTCTCTCTTCCTCAATTAGATTCAAAAACGATTGTCTACAATTTTTTTCCTTAGAAATTGGTATTTATTACAAAACAACTATTTATTGAAAAATAAATCATCACGATTATTATGTAACTTATAGTTAACAAAAGCAATGACATTCACTAAATAATAATATATAAAATGGAAAATATTTACATTAATAATACTGGTGTACTGGGTGTAATTAATTTGTTTAAATCTGTGCAAAGCTTATTCAAACCTATTTCCCTCTATCGAAATACCTTCTTTTCCTAGGGTCTATGCTGTCTCATCCAGACGCCCCATAATTTTAATCCTACCAGTTTATACCCATGAGCAAGCTCATGTTGGTACTGTATATAGCAGCTGAAAAATCATGAGCAGGTGATCTCTATTTCTAGAACTACTCCTCATGATATTTTCACTTTCGGGTTCCTGACTGCCGATGGAAGGTCTTACGTCTCTTTCTATCTATACGCTTGTCCATACTCATCTATTTCTACAATTCCTATATCAATTTGTCATCATTACTGTTTATTTATTAAAATATTTTTCAAAAATTTCCTTGTTTCATACAAACGTTAGCCTATGGTAAATTGACATGAATGCATTATTATAAGGTCATTATTTTAGTCCAACAACTCATATTTGCTTTCCTATGGTCGCCACAGTTACCACCATTCGTAAATCTTTATATTATCATCTCACAGATTTATGCCAAATGTATCATTTTATTTTAATTTTCCACTACGATAATTATCAAATAAAGTACGTGATTTAACCCTACTTTATACTTTCGTTGACCTAAATTTCTATCACTAGTCGTACCCTTGAAAATATAATAATCGGCAGGAGTTAAATTAAAAATTCGATTTTCTTACTTAAACATTTACACAAATGTTATCCCCTTAATTATGGCGATCTTCCCGAATATTAATTTTTACCGTTCCGACCAACATTGAAATGGCCGCCCCAGTGAAGTACGATGGAGTCCTACCCCGCGATCAGTGTAACGAGACTTGACCGGACTAGGCAGACACCGAAGGGTGGTTAGCGACAAGGCAACACATCAACATTCCTCAAAATCAACTGAGGAAATTGAATATTGCCCTACCACTTTCCACAAACTAATATAAGTAAAATGAATATAAATAAATTAAGGGGGACCTACCGAGCGATGCCAAAAGACATCACGGCCATCCAGAATAAGTTAAATTAAATAAAACATTAACTTAGAAAATATATTTCTGTAAAAAACAATACTTACAATCAGTCAAGCATCCAAATTTGAAAAATTGTCATACATTGGCATAAACATTGACTAAACAATTGTCAATGTCTAAAAATTATGAAAATGACTGCTGTATATATACTGATTTCATGCCTGGGTGCGACCAATCAGAGAATTTTGAGCCTTTTTCGGCTATTTTTCGGGGGGTTTTATTGCTTTAATTTAATTTTAAATATTTTATTTTTCTCCTTATTTTTGTCTATTTTTTGATATTATTTTCTCAATATTTCGTAAATTTTTATTTTTTATTGTTTAACCATTCTTTTTGATTGTTTCTCTTTTTACCCTTTGATATTTAAATTTTTGGTCGCCACTTCCGCCTATGTATTTTCTAAACCTTCTTTTGCAAGGTTTTGGCGGTTTTGTATTTTAGTTTTGTGTTTCTTTCTGCATCTGTAGGCTTTTCAATGATTTTAATTAATATTTGTTTTATTTAATTTTGTTATGTTTTTATTTTGTTTTATTTAATATGTTTTATTTTATTTTTGATTTCTGCTTGCGGTACGTGCTTATGTTACAGCAGTCATATTGATAATTTCCAAACCTCATTAATTATTTTGTTTTAATTTACACAATTTTCTCATTTTTGTTTAAATTATGGCTTATAGCCCAACAATATATGTAAAAGTGATCGGAGATTTATTTATCGGAATGTGGGACATGTTCAAATCAAAATTTTTAGAAAGCCTTCAACACATCAACGGACAGAATTTTCTAAAATTATTTACTCTTGCGTTAATATAATGCATTATTTACTAAAAAAATGAAAATAAAATTTATTTCTAGTAAATTAATTAAACAAAATATTTTTTTCTACCTCAAATGATTTGATACCAATTTTATTTCTGCTTAATAGGAAAGCGCTATCTAATATTAAGTAGAGGAAACAGAAAATTTCTGAAAATGTTAAAATATTTAATAAGATTTATTTGCGAAAATTTTAAAAAGCGTTACACGTTTAATACGAGACGCTTTCATGGACAAATAACTAAAATCCTACACATTTTGCCACTTTAAGATGTAATAAAAATAATAACTTTATAAACAAGTTTATTTATAGAAGCATAAACAATAAAAGCATTTGAAAATCTTAAAACTAAACCAAGTAAAACATTTAAAATTTTGCAAGGAAGACGAAATATGTAGTGATACATGGGTAGCAGAGTTAATTACAAGAAATAACAAAAGTATGAAAATATAGACAATAATGAGAAGCAATTTCAAAACAAAATAAAAAACAAAAACAGGATTACAAAAATGGAATTGAACGGAAAACAAGACAAGACATATAATGAAAGTATAGATAATGAAGACAGCGGAAGAAAATAACAAAACTATCAAAATTGATGATTTTTACTACAGCAAATAATGATAATATTGACATGAATTAATTTTATCAAAACAGTAGAGAAGTCGCATCTATCTATATAGAGAAATAAAATAAATAATAAAATAGATAATGAAACAAAAAATCACAAATGAAAATAAATAAAGCGCACAACCAGTGTTATTAACCGCAAGCACAATTATGAGTTGGTGTTGTCAAAATAGTTAGGGAGCACCATCAATGAGCACATATACACAATAAATTAAAACACACACGAGATGGCAAGTAGGTAAAATTAAAATTTTTACGTAAGGGATTCAAATTTGTTTTTTAAAAAATTTATTCCATAAGCTGATAATTCCAATAGCCAGAGAAAATACTGTGTCGAATGAACTTTGTACAACTTTCCATTATTTAATGATCTTTAAAGTGTAGCCCGAATTTTGATATTCAATCTATCGTCACTGAGAGTTTATCCTAGAAAATATACATTACGTTGTTGAAAATATGCAACCCGAACCTTTAAAATTGAATTGTATATCAAAAATATCGCTTAAAAGGTTTGTACATCTCCATATTTTCTGTGACTTCGTGGTCATCTACAGAATAACAATTGCTGTCAATTTTTATTTCTGAACCCGTTACCGACTCAACATTTTTCTAAAATTCATTCTGTGCACTTAAAATTTAAGAAATTACGACATTTAATAAAACAACCTTTCCTTAGTCCACAATTAAATAATAGAAATTATTCCTACTACTTCTCCAATTGATAATCTTTCAAAAATTATAAACCTAATAGTTTTCAAAACGTCAACATATTTTGAGTAAATTTTCTTAAAATAATTAATTACAATTTATCTTAATTGTTTAAATAAATTGAGATCTATAATCTCAAGTCTGACGGATTGTTTAAAATTAAATTCTGATGATTTTCAAAATGATAATTAAAAATTTTGAAATATATTTATTACTTGATACATTTGTCTATATAAGTTGTAAAATTGACCACATAAGTAAAAATTTTAGAAGATTTCTTTTCAATAATCACAAAAATTATTTAAAATTTCAAATAAAACTTTAAAATCTATTAATAAAAAATAAAAATCCATAAAAATTTGTGTATTAAAAATCACGAAAATAGCAGTGCACCATCACTTGGCACACACTGTAAATAAACAGCAATTTATCATGTGTAGCTTTTACTGTGCCTGCTAGGAAATTGTGTAAACTGAAGTAATCATCCCATATTGATTTTTGCACTGGAGACATTAGTGTTTCTAGTGCATTTCGTGTTTGTAATATCTATAAAATGCGTGATGGAACTAAATATTCATAAATAATTTCGTAAAATTTTCGGTAAGATTTATTCATTGATTTTTCGTAAAAAATTTAGCAGTAATTATTTGTTTTAAGCTTGAAAAAATAATGTATGATAACGGCATAGAGTATGAAGATGACTATGATGGGTATGTCGATGAAGATGAAGAAGAAATCCAGTTAGCAGAGCGTGAATTAGCTGAAGATGCGCAATGGAAGGTCATTCAAAAAAATACATTCACAAGATGGGCAAACCAGCATTTAAAACCGTCTAATTTAATTATTGATGATTTGCAGTATGATTTAGCGGATGGATTAAAACTAATAAATCTTGTGCAAGAATTATCTGGATCGAACTTTCGACACACGCATAAAAGACCTAATTTTAGAACACAGAAATTAGAGAATGTGACAATGGTGTTAAGATTCCTAGAGGAATCCGAGGGGTTACGATTAGTAAATATTGGTAATAGATCTATTTTTTAATTGAAAATTGTATAATAATATCAAAAACAGATAGCTCGGATATTACAGATTGCCGTTTAAAATTGATTCTTGGCTTGATCTGGACTTTGATTCTACATTATTCTATTACCATGCCTCTATGGGAAGGAGAAGATGCAAACCAACAAGTATTTTATTTTTAATAAAAGTTGAAGTTTATATATATGAATATAATTGTAATTATATTTTTTAATAATTTATAATATTATAGGATGGCCAAGGTAAAGGTCCATCACCTAAACAAAGACTTCTAGGTTGGATAAATTCGAAGATGCCCCATAAGCCAGTTAAGAATTTTACCACTGATTGGAATGATGGAACTGCCATTGGTGCTCTTGTTGATGCTTGTGCACCAGGTTTATGCCCAAACTGGTCTCAATGGGATCCAAAACAGGCTTTAAAAAATGCCAAAGAAGCAATAAATACAGCTGAGGAACATTTGAATGTTGCACCACTAATTCAGCCTCATGAGATGATAAATCCTAAAGTTGATGAAAAAGCTATGATGACTTATCTTAGTCAATTTCCAAATGCACAGTTAAATAATAATGCACCTTTATTACCTAAAACAAATTCTATGCGAGTAAGAGCATATGGTCCAGGTTTAGAACTCGAAGGAAATACTATTGGTAACCCAGCTCCGTTTACAGTCGATACATTTAATGCCGGAAAGGGAAATTTGGATATAATTGTTTTAAATCCAAAAGGCCAAAAAGAACCAGTAATTGATATTAGTTTATATATTTTATTAAATGATTGATAGTGCGAGATTTTTGATAGTCCTAATAAAGAATTAGCATATTCTTGTAGTTATATTCCAACTATGGAAGGTGAATACAGAATTATAATCAAATTTGCAAACTCTGAAATTCCTAATTCTCCATTCAAAGTCAACGTTAAAAATGCAGCTGGAGATCCAAGTAAAGTAACGGCTTCTGGGCCAGGAATTGAACCAGTTGGAAATGAGGTTGGAAGAAGAACTTTTTTCAATGTTTTTACAGCAGGTTTGTACCCTATAAACGAAAAGCTTTACCGTTAATGGGCAATTTTTAGAAGCCGGTCCTGGGTCTGTTGATTGTGTAATATTGGATACAAAGGGCAGAAAAGATTCAGTCAAACCAAAAATAACCAAACAATCCGAGAATAAGTATTTAATAGAATACACTACAAAAGAAGAAGGATTACACTCGGTAAACGTGTTTTTTGCTGGAGTTCAAATACAGTCTTCACCCTTTGGTGTGATGGTTTCATCAAGTAACATTTTTTTAGAGTATACCAATTTAATTATATTTAATTTCAGAAACTTCAAGTAAGTGTTGGATACAAATTTTGCATTGCATCATTTAATTACATAACTATCAAACATAAATTTTAATATAAATATTTATATTTTAAATGATTTATAAAAAATTTCCTAAAGTACAGATGATTTTAAAATTAGAAATGTTTACCGGCAAAATTTTCAATGTTTTTGAATAGGAAATTAAAATTTTTTATTTTTTAAACTCTGGTACAGATATCGAAAATAATTTTTACCAAAACAGATTATGGAAATTTTTTTATTTAAAGAAAATATTATATAAATATTAAATAAGTAAAATAACGAAATTTTAAATAATTATATATCGCATATTTATAAATTAAAAATTTTTAGAAATTTAAATATGTATCTAATAATGCGCGCCAAGGAATTTATATTTCGCCCATATAATAATCTTTTGGATAATAAATTCCTGGCACATGTTATTATTATAACACCCCAAAATGCACATAATAACTTGCAGTTCAGCTTGTAGCACACTGCGACTTAGACGGCATTATTTTTTCACCTAAATATCCGATCGTAATTTATATTAATTTTTTTAAACAATCTATTTATTTTTAAAAAACACCGAAATTGATATTTTTCCATTTCATTTGATTTTCCTTTGTTACGTAAAAATAAATCAAAAATAGTTTTTAGGTTTTCAAAATTTAATTACTATTTTAAATTTATAACATTGAGATTTCATTCATATTTCAAAACTATTTTATTAACGATAATTTTAAATATTGCGTAATACAAAGACATGCAAAAACTGACATCTGTAATTTTATACATATTTTTTTACATGCAATTTTGTAATGAAATTTATATTTGAAGTATCATGAAATTATTGAATTATAAAATTCATGAATGGGTGGGGGGCACTAGTGATTTGGTTTAATGCATGGGGTAACCAATTCAAAATACATGAATTTAAATAATTATAATAATCTTTTTTGCATCATTAAATACTGGGTTTATGTGAAGTAACACCACTTTTTCAATTACAAGTTTATGGAAAAGTAGGCATTTTTCCTCCAAATTCTGTTTATTAAAACAATTTTTAAATTTTTTTACATTGCATTCATGCGTGTTGTGGTTATTAATTTTTAAAAATGGGACCAGCTTTAATGGTATTGATATTTACTGAATGAGACTGAAATTATTGTTAAGTATAATTCAGAGGTGGCCAGACTTTACTTCGACAGGAGCTATAATTCATCAAATTAAATTTTGGAGAACCATATTCAAAATATACAATGAAATATCACTTATTAAATGAAACACTTTAACAAACTATTAATTTTCGACTTGTTAAGTAAAATAAAAATATATATTTTTTAAATAACTTTAATTCCAAAATTTTTAATTTATGAAATTAATTTTTAACGTCATTCTATGAAAGCCAATCGGAGACGCATATATGATGCTAAAAAGCCACATGAGGCTTGAGATCCGCAGTTTGGTCATGCATGGTATAATTCTTTCAATTATAAACTTCTATTCTCTCTAAGCGTTAAATTTTCAATATCATTCCTTTGGAACCCAAATATAAAAGTATTTTTCATTTCAAAATCAAACGTTTTAAAACACGAATGGAAATATTTAAGTAAAAATGATGAAACCAAGAATCCATGGAAGCGTCCCAAGAATCCTAATTTAAAGACCATTGGTATTGGGGAATCAATAAAATCAGTTGCGAAATAAATGTTATGATAAATGTTTTGTTGCATAAATGTGCATTAAACATGGAAGGGCCAATAAATATTTACAAAATTATGCTATGTTTAAAATGTAAATTGTTATAAATTATAAATAATTGTTCACGAGGCTTCATTCTTATTAAAAATGATACAAATTAGATAGTGATGCAAAACAAGCATACGCAACTGGCAGAGGCATTCAACCTGAAGGTGTAAGAGTGAGAGATGTAGCAGAATTTCAGGTACACACCGAAGATGCTGGATTTGCTGATCTAGGTGTGAATGTATATGGTCCAGGTAAAAAGAAATTAATATATACATATATTTTATTTGGTAATAGGTAGAAGTTTAGAAAAGTGTCAAATCAAGAAAGTCAGTCCATGCTTGTATGAATGTTCTTATATTCCTCAAAGACCTGGCCCGTATGTTGTCGATATTAAATATGGAAATAATCCTATACATCTCAGTCCTTTTAATGTATATTAAGTATTTTTTACAACAAAATTAAAATTTAATATTAGGTTGATGTAGCTCCTTATAAAGAATCTAAAATTAAGGCTTTTGGTCCAGGTTTAACAGGGGGGATAGTTAGCAAACCAGCATTTTTTGAAGTCGAAACTAATGGAGAAACTGGAGCTTTAGGTAAAATTTTGATGTTTTTCAATTCGATTTTAATAATAATTCAGGATTTTCCATTAAAGGACCAAGTGAAGCTAAAATTGATTGCGTTGACAATGGAGATGGTTCAGCTAACGTAACCTACTGGCCTACAGTTCCAGGTGAATATGCCGTTCATATATTATGTGACGATGAAAATATTCCAAAATCCCCATACATGGCGCAAATACAACTAGACACAAAACTATTTGATCCATTAAAAGTAATTTTGATAATAAAATATTTTCAACTATTATTATAGGTTACCGCGTATGGACCTGGTCTAATATCTGGGATTTCCACTAATAAACCTGCTGATTTTATTGTTAATACTAAAAATGCTGGATCCCCTTCAACTGTAAAAGCAGAATGTTTCGATGTAACCGGTCAAACTATTCCCGTTCAAATTCGTGACAATAACGATGGGACTTATTCTTGTCGGTACACACCGAAAATTCCAGGAAAACATACCGTAATTGTGTCGTATGGAAATGTTAATATACCCGAAAGTCCATTTAAGGTATTGAATACACTTTGATGTTTTAATAAAATTTTAATAATTAATATTTAAATTAAAACTTAAAGCTCATTTTGAAATTGCTAAATTTCAGGTGAATGTGATTGAAGCCGGAAATGCTGCCAATATTAAAGTATACGGTCCAGGAATAGAAAGAGCGAAAACAAACATAGAAACGTATTTTGTAGTTGACTGCAAACTTGCTGGATCAGGTAGAAAAATATATTGATATGATTTTTATTTCTATATAATTAGGGGATATTGGTATAAGTGTCCTTGATGAAAAAATGCGAGATGTCCCTGTTGTAACTGATGATAATGGTGATGGAACCTTTACTATAAAATATACTCCTAAAACAACTGGTCCGACATATACAATACAGATATTTTTCTCCGAAGCAGAAATACCTCAAAGTCCTTTTAAAGTTCCTATTGAAAGTGACAATGACTTCAAAAAATACAAAATAAATAATCTGAATAATAGTAAAAATTTTCTTTTTCAAAAATTCATTTATTTATTTATATATTTCTATATTTATTATATATTTATTTTACAGCAACTCCTGTTGGGCAGTTGAATGAATTTGAAATATTAACACCTTTTGATGGAAGTAAAGTGAGACCAGAAATAATAGTAAAAAGTCCAAATGGTTCAAGAGTTCCAGTCAAATTGCAAGAAACAAATAATGGTTTTGTGGCTGGTTTTACTCCTACAGTGATTGGGCCCCATACTGTTACAGTTGAATGCAAAGGAAATCCAATTGGAAATAGTCCGTATAAAGTGATAGCTACAGATCGGGTGAATACGAAGGAATATCCTGAAACCGAGACACCTTTATTAATTAGTGCCGATTATGCAATTGATAATAAAGCTTATAATAAGCCATCAATTCCTGTCCAAAGTGCTAAGTTGACTCCTGTAGAAAGAAGTAATGTTAAAACATTTTCAAATCCTAATAAACAAAGAAGCAATTTTGAACCTAACGAGGAAATTATTTATCCCGTTCAAAGAACAAATGAAAAAGTAAGATATTTATTTTTTAAAAAAAAATCCTATATTATATAAATAGGCGGAATTAAGGAAGCCTAATGTTACGGCATATGGTGAAGGTTTAGTGAAAGGAGTTTCTAATACTCCTGCTTCGTTTATAATAGACAGTACAGAAGAACCCCCAGCTCCATTAGGGGTGACTATTGAAGGTCCAATGGAAGCTAAAATTGATTACATCGACAATGGTGATGGTACATGCAGTGTAAACTATTTGCCCAAGGAACCAGGATCGTATATTGTCAATGTGCTATATAACGATGAGCACATTAAAGACAGTCCTTTCAATGTTACAATATATCCGGATACAAAATCCTCATCAAATATCGATGATGTTGCGAAAGTGACCGCATATGGACCGGGATTAAATCCAACTGGTAAAGTTTTTTGCCTAGAATTGTCATGAATTTCAAAATAATTTAACTAGGAGTTTTTAAAGATTCTTTTTCCAAGTTTACAGTTAATGCTAAACCAATCGACTTTAATGGCAAAGGAATAGTTAAAGCTATCATTACTAATCCTTTTAATCAGCGTTCTACCTGTACAGTTGATAATAATCATGACGGGACATATTCTTGCAGTTATTCCCCAGCAGTTGACGGTAAGTATTTTGATAAGTACAATTAAATATTTAGATATTTTAGGTCAGCATAAAATTGATATTACCTATGATGGAGTGCCTGTTGCAAAAAGTCCGTATTTTGTACCTGTCTATCAGGGTAGTGATCCTTCAAGAATAAGAGCTTATGGTCCTGGACTTGAAGAGGGTATCACTAAACAACCTCAAAAGTTTACAGTAGATCTTGAAGGAGCTGGACAGGGAGGATTAGGGCTATCAATAGAAGGACCAGCTGACGCACAAATTCAATGCTTTGATAATAAAGATGGCACTTGTTCTGTACAGTATTTACCTCAAAAACCAGGCTCATATGATGTTTCTATAAAGTTTAATGAAAAACATATCCCGGGTAATTTAAGAATATTCATAAAGTTTTTAAATGATTGTATAAATAAATATCCCTGAATCATTTTAATATCCAAATTAAACTTGTCCTAGATAATTCTTTCAACTATTTCAAGCATTTTACTTTCGTAGTCTGAGACTATTTATTTCAATATCAAATGATTTTCAAATTCTATATTGTTATTTTTTTCTCCATATATAGGAAATTACCCTGTAACTGGACATTGGTCGAAGTTTTGTTAAGTTATGAAATTATAAATTAATAATTAATTAGAATAAGTATCCGCTTAAAAAAAAAATAATAATAATAATAATAATAAAAATAATAATAATAATAATAATAATAATAACATTAATAATAATAATAATAATAATAATAATAATAATAATAATAATAATAATAATAATAATAATAATAATAATAATAATAATTTTAATAATAATTTCATAATCTGTAATTAACATAATGATATACAGAAAAATATCCAATGGAGTCTTTTTTTTCATGAATTATTATTTTTAAAATTAGATATTTATCACAAAATGTTACTCTACTGAAATCCTGACATTAAAGACAACATTATGAAATTTTAACATACAGTTTATTTATCTATATATCTTAAATTTTTTTTAAGAACTATAAAATTTTAATGTCTTAATAGATTTTATAAGAGTTTCTGATGTGCTAAAATATTCTTATCGAATTTCAGGCAGTCCTTTCACAGTGCCTATTCATGACATTGTTGATATAAGTAAAGTTAAATGCTATGGACCAGGGCTTGAAAGAAATGGTTCCCGTGTTTTTACTCCATCTCAGTTTACAGTTGATGCCTCAAAGGCCGGTGAAGCACCATTGAAAGTAAATGTAATTGACACAGCAACAAAATCAGTTAAACCGGCACAAATACTGCCAAAATCTACTCCAGGACTATTTGATGTGACATATATACCAGAAAACATTGGCAATTGTGAAATAGAAGTATTGTACAATAATATGCAAGTTCCTGGTTCTCCATTTGTTCAAAATGTATTGAATTCTTGTGAGCCCGAGAAAGTTATTGTCACTGGAGAAGGTGTAAGACCACACAGAGGACATTTAATTGCAAATAAAGTCCCATCATTATTTACTATTAATACAAGAGATGCGGGAGAAAGTGATTTAGAACTGATGGTGACGGTAAGACTATATTTCAATATAATTTTACTTAATACTATAATTTAAGGGGCCAAATAATGAATCCGTGAATTTAGATGTTGATAATCATGGAGATGGAACATTTACTTGCCAATATAAACATGATGTGCCTGGTAATTATACCGTAAAAGTATTATATGGTAACAAAAATGTACCTGGGTCACCATTCATAGTACCAGTTCATTCTGAGGCGAAACCAGAACAATGCTATATTGAAGGTAAGAACATAAGACTAATGTAATATCATCCAAATTTAACTTGTGATATAGGACCTATTTTAAATGAAGTCCCAGTTGGTAAAACGGTAACGATTCCAGTTAACACACAAAATGCAGGAGATGGAATTTTATCTGCAAAAAATGTTGGTCCGGTTGGAAATATTGTTCCTTGTTCAATTGAAAACGAAAGGTATGGACATTCTACAGTATCGTATGTTCCTCAAAAGATTGGAGCGTATGAAGTACAGTTAATGTTTAACGATGAAAACATTCCAAATGGGTCAATTCGTCAATATGTGAGTCTTTGTTTTTTAATTATAGCTAAACATACAATTTGAATAAATGATATATTTTTAATAAAAATACATTTTAAACTCAATTATCTAGTCGAAAATTTGAAGAAATAATCAAATTCTCAAATACCTCGATTGGCGTCGTTGATGGGGAGAAGAGAAACACGACGCAAATTGAAATAATTTTTTCTTTATAATTTTTGAAAAAAATCCAAACTATTTATTTATATTATTTTTCACTTTGAATTAATAAGATAAAAATTAATAAAAATAAAATAACATAAAATATTATTTAATAAAATAAACAAAAATTCATTAGACCATTGGACAATTTTTATGATTTTGATAAAAATTTCCCGAAATTTTACGGCTTTCTTTGCTAAAAAATTTCGTAAAGAATTTCCATTGCCTGTGAAACGAATTGCGTCACTGTAAAAATATGACCTATCGTGAGCATTTTTCTCCTGAAACCACATCAGCCGTATCAGTATAGTCACCAAAAAGATACCCAATATGCAAAACAGGAATTTCCACCTTCTTCAAAAGTAGCTTTGCTTTTAGTTCAGGCTAAAACTTATTCTCCTTTCAATTCAACATTGTGCAAATTTACTCTAGGTTTGAATTGTTCGAACCAACTTTTACTGGATGATAGTGAATTCTTTTAAATATCATTAAAAAAGTTACAACTTTATTTTGAATCACCATTTTGCTCAGTGACATCTTTTTGATTTTCTATCCAAATGCTAAGAAGTGAATCCATTATTGTGGTAATTTGTTATAAAGACGTTTTTTGTGCTTCACCTCTGATTTTTTTATAAGTGACATATTTTCTACAAAATTTGACTATGAATCAGATTTATTTAAAGTATTCACGTGCTGTGCCGAAAATTATGAATGCCTTAAATAAATTTGATTCATAGTCAAATTTTGTAGAAAATATTATGTAATTTGTAAAGATTATAATGATTTAACAGTTTTAGAAAACTATCTTATTTGAATAGCATCTCAATTAAAATTTTCCTTTCCAATATTTTTCCGATATCAACAGCTTTCCACCCCACAAGATTTCAAGGAAATTATCCCAATCATCAATCTGCCATCATAATCTTTGACAAATTCCATATACGAAAACAATAGTGATGTAATACTTATGATTTAATTAAATAAACTCAATAAATTTGTTGAATGTTTATTGTAGGGATTGTGATTTAATTACCAATACCTCACATAGAATTATTTCCCACTTATTATTAAAGTTTTTATAAAATTTTAAAATCCATTAAATCAGTTGTTCCTTTGCACATTTTTCTATACTCAATAATATTAGTCACACCCGAATGCAAAGATGACGGGAAGTTTCTGCATTGTATATGGCATTGCATTCATTACATAAAAACTTATATACTAGATCAGAAACTAAATCTATTGGGGTTTGAGTTTTATTACTAAATATATTTAATGATTTTAAAGATTTCAGCACTATTTTACAAACATTTGAATTGCCTCATGATTTTTTGAGAGAAAGCTGTTTAAAATTTTTTGTATCCTTTCACAAGATATGAAAACCATATAACTTGATAAAATTTTAATTAACGACTAGTGTCTCAATTTTAATTTATTTCTATTAAATTTTCTAATAAATATAAATTTTTACCATTTATTACTAATTTAAGTTTAAATGTGAAATTTTTAAATTAATTATTTCTTTTGCATTATTTTTTGAAAAATATTGAAAATTATTACAATAAAAATCTTATTTTTAGGCTTTTCAACCTCAAGAACAAGTATATATTTAATTGTATTTTCGTTTAATCATCGTGGTTTTAGTATTCAATTGAAAGAACCACCCATCATTATACAACCGAACAAAGTAAACCAATAATTAGGACTGAATATAGTGTGGTCGACTTTAAATTTCCCGTGGGCCCAGTATTTGATTACGTCAGAGGTTTTTCGATCTTTTGAAATTTATATCAACACTCATTTCGATTATTAGCTGTTGTAAATTGTCCAAGCAATCGAAAAGATGTTCCAAGACTTATAAACAATGGAGATGGAACTATCACTGTGCAATACCAGCCATCTGAAAGTGGATTGCATGAATTGGAAGTCTTTTACAATGGTCAACCAATTACAGGAAGTCCTTTTAAATTTTATGTTGATAGCACAATACCGTCTGGACAAGTAACGGCTTACGGACCTGGTTTAAGTTATGGAAGGCCAGATATGCATGCCCATTTTACTATTGTCACTAAAGATGCTGGTGCGGGTGGGCTATCTTTAGCTGTAGAAGGACCTTCAAAGGCTGAGATTCAATGTATAGACAATAAAAACGGAACTTGTGATGTCAGCTATTTACCTTTAGCTCCAGGAGATTATCATATTGGCATTAAATTTATGGATAAACACATTATTGGGTCTCCCTTTACTGCAAAAATATTTGGTAATTTTGTCACAAAATATTATGTAGTGTATAAAATTTCTTCTAGGTGAACCGAAGAAACGTTCACAAATTTGTGTAGGAACTACCAGTGATGTGCCATTAAGAATATCGGAAACTGATATAAATAATTTAAATGCGATTGTGATTAGCCCTACAGGACGAGAGGAGTCATGTACTTTAAAACGATTACAAAATGGATATTTAGGTACTTATTTTTACAAATATTTAATATTTTATTTACAAAATTTAGGAATATCATTTACTCCAAAAGAGGTCGGTGAACATTTAGTAAATGTTTTGAGATCCGGAAGACACATACCTAACAGTCCATTTAAAATCTTTGTTGGAGAGAACGAAATCGGAAATGCATCAAGAGTAAAATTGTATGGAGATGGTTTGAATGATGGAATGGTAAATGAAACTTGTCAATTTGTCGTCGATACGAGAAATGCAGGTAAAATAGTTACTAAATTTAAACAAATAATAAAAAATAACAAAAGGCTACGGTGGACTAAGCTTGTCTATTGAGGGTCCTAGTAAAGTTGAAATCGAATGCCATGATAACCATGATGGTACTTGTTTGGTAACATATAAACCAACTGAGCCTGGAACTTACATAATTAACGTGAAATATGCTGATTCAAATGTTCCTGGCAGCCCATTTGCTGTAAATATTGGAGGATATCCAAGTTCTAGTTTAACAGAAAGAATTTTGAGACACCAAGATGCCGCTGAAGTTTCGCAAATAGGAAATGTCTGTGAACTAAATCTTATTATTCCAGGTAGAATAAATAATGAAAAGAATATTCCAATTGCATATTTTCAGGGTACAATCAAAGAAACACAACAGCCTCAGTTATAAGTCCTTCAGGATCTTTTGAAATGTGCGAAATCATTGCTTTAAGCGATAATCAGTTTTCGATAAGATTCATGCCTAAAGAATTAGGTGTTCACACTGTTTCCGTTAAAAGTGATAATCGTCATGTGACTGGTAACTTTTAAAACTTCTAAATTTAATACCTTAATAATACTTGAAGGTAGTCCATTCCAGTTTACTGTTGGACCTTTGATTGATGGTGGACCTCACAAGGTTCATATTATGGGAAGTGGTGTAGAGAGAGGTTTAGCCAATGATGCGAATCAGTTTACTATATATACAAGAGAAGCTGGTGCAGGAAGTCTGTCAATTGCAATTGAAGGACCTAGTAAAGCAGAGATAGATTTTCAGGTTTCCTTTGATATATGTATATTTTTTAAACATTAAACTAAACAGGACAATAAAGATGGATCTTGTGGAGTCACATATAGAGTTAATGAACCTGGAGATTATGTGTGCAGTATTAAATTCAATGACGAACATGTTCCCGGATCACCGTTTATGTTACAGATAGATGAAAACCCTTATTCTTCTTATTCAAAGCCTGTGAAAAACGAAAATATCATATTCAATGACAGTCGGTACATAAGTATTGCAGCTCTTCAAGACCAAGGCTTTAATGTATACGACTTTATTTAATAAAAAAAAACCTAAAATACGTTTATAGATTGGTAGCAAAGCCAATTTTGTTATTAACTATCATGGATTAACTGACGGGTCAATAAGTGCTTATGTAATATCCCCCTCAAATAAAGAACAGTTAGCTTCGATATCAAAGATCGACAACAATCAGTATAGTGTTCATTTTGTGCCAGTAGAAAATGGAATTCACAATGTTCATGTTCTTGTTAACAATTCTCCAATACCCGGAAGTCCTTTTAGGGTTGTCGTTGGAGAAGTTACAGTTTCTGGTGAAGGTATTCATCATGGACACACTGGAAGAATAAATGAATTCTTTGTCGACACATCTAATGCTGGCAATGGAGCTTTAACTGTAACGATTGATGGTCCAAGTAAAGTACAATTGAATTGTCAAGAAAATGAAAGTGGTTACAATTTCACATATGTTCCTAATGCTCCAGGAGACTACACAATTTCTATAAAATATGGAGGAAATAATCATATTATTGGATCGCCATTTTTTGTATATTCCATTTAATATTTTTGCATCTTTTAAATAAATCCTTTTAGGTAGCGATAAGTGGCAATAATTACCAATCAAACGATTCAATAAGAGAAACAAAATCACTAACACAAACGGTTCACATGATCAGCGGTTCAACTCAAAAAGGACCTTCCAAACCGTATAATGTTAAATGTGAAGGCGATGGTCTAAAAGTTGCAGAAATCGGAAAAAGGAATGAATTTATTGTCGATGCAGGGCTCGCAGGTAACAAACAGTTTTCATTGCAGAATTAAACTTTAAGTAGGCGGTGACGTTCTTTATGTTGGAGTTTCTGGACCGGTAAGACCGTGCGAAGAAGTCAACATCAAGCATTTAGGAAACAATAGATTTCAAGTCAACTATTACGTTCAAGAAAAAGGCCGTCACTTATTAATGGTGAGATGGGGAAATCACGATGTTCCCGGAAGTCCATTTGAAATCGTTGTACCTAATTAAAAATTTAATTAGAACTATTAGAAATTAAGCATGCAGTGCTTTAATTAATTGGAATTATTTATGATGATGATTTTACAATAATTAATAAAATAACTTTTCCTTGAAATATTTAATATTTTTCAATTAATGTATTAAAACTTTATTAAATGTGATATTTCATATAATTACTTGTTAATATATTTATTGATGTTCCTGTTAGAAATTTTGATAGAAAAGTTGTTGCAAATTTTCCCTCATTCCTTAATGTTACAAATATATAATATATATGAAAACATTTTTTTTCAATCTATCAAAACTGATTGAAAAACGAGGCCTGAAAAAACTTTCAAGAGCCCCTAACAATTTGTGAGCCTGGCCTCCTTTCCATGAATAATAATACACAACGACAGCTTTCAGTATGAAACGAGAAAAGCGAGTTAATGAAAAAATTCCTAAACGTCATGGCCTCGGGACATTTGTCCCTCCCAATTTAATTGATATTTTTTGCAATGGTAGATAAAAACTTCCAAATTTAATTATTCAAATTATTTGATTATAAAAAACTGAATGAAAATAATAGTTATTATATTTGAATTAAGCTTTAAAAAATGTTTGTAAATCCCACTTTACACAGGCGGGCCGCTTTATCCATTTGACCAAATAAAGTGCTTACGGGTTAGGAACCTTTAAAGCTCTATAATATTTCAATTAGCAAATATACAAAACAAAGAGCCAATATTAATATAAATATTTTAATTTAAGTCGTCACATTGCGCAATATGCAACCACAGACCAAATTATTTAAGTTATATATTATAGTATAGGCTCATAAGATATTATTAAACAAATTTCTGCGCTTTTTCTTTGCAAAATCAATAAAAACGTCCTCAAATTTACGAATATTACTACGCTGTCTTTAATAGACAAATAGTCGGAAATGTAAAACGACATATTAAAGATGGAAAGTAATTCCTAATTATATAAGGGGTATTATTTATATATATAAATGCTACCAAACAGCTCTTCGTTGTATCACACCTACAAAGCAGTTTATTGATTTTCTTATTATTGATACATAATACCTTCAGACGCTGAAACACACCAACATTCAAACATAATCATCATAACTAAACTCTGATCTCTAAAGTACACTTTTGACATAATATTATGTAATAGGTTAATTTAATTAATCTCACAATATTCTTTAATTATCTTCCTTACATCACATTCTTTTTTAAAAATGTTTAACCATTCTACGTTTCAAATAATTTAATTTCCGTCTATATCTCTCAGCTTATAGCTTTTTGTATGAATCTGTTATATAATTTCAAACGATCCTTGATAATTTTCATCCATATTTCTTATATTTTCTTGCTTTACTAATACATGATCTACAATCTTGAAATTTGTAGAAGTTATTGGTACATTTTTTACTTCCTTATTTTGTTTATTTATAATTTCTTTTCGGATTTCTTTTCTTCTTTTATATATATTGACACTTCCTGAATCAAGTTTCACTGTTTCAATCTACTGGCGGCAAATCATGCGACCAAATACTATTTTTGCAGGTGAAAATCCCGTTGTCTCTGGTTTTATGGAATTTAACATGAGTTCAAAATCTGGTTATATTTTTGACCAATCTTTATATCGTTTTTATTTCAATGTAATGACTATTGCATCTCTAATTGTTCTAAATTGTCTTTCTACAAAACCATTCGTGTTATGATGATATGGGCGTGAGTATTTTATTATATTAATATTATGTGAGTTCAATAATTCCAACAGTAAATAAGATTAAAATGTTTTAACTTTATTTGAGTGAAGTCTCTTATGAGCTCCAAACTTCAATAAACATTTTTCTTTTTACATTTTAGCAGTAGTCTTTTCATCTTGGTATAACAGCGTGACACTATTCTCTAGACAGATTATTGAATAATAATTTGTTACTTGTACTTATGCTAAGAATGTCTAAATAATAAAAATCAAATAACTATCGTTAAATAAAACAATTAAATAAAACAATTGGGAAAAAAATATTACACAAAAGGAAATATGAATGAATAAAAGAAGTGAGAAAATAAAAGAGAAATGACTCAGAAATCAAACAATCAAATAATAAAACAAGTGAAAGTACAAAGTAAAAAAGGGAAAACAAAACATATACGAAATCGAAATTAATTTGACATATTTCGGTAGCACATCAGAGATAGACAAAGAATTGGATTGAACCAAAAAAAAACGAACGGGAAAAGGTATCGAAATTGAAGCCATTAGATAAGAGTATAAAAAAGAAATGCAGATTCAATTCCAATAAAGAAAATAGAAGAAAATAAAGGAGAAGATAACAAATGAAAAAGGAATTAAAACGGTACAAAAAACCGACAAGGAGAAACAAGAGTATAAAGAATAAAACGAAGCAATAAAAGAGGAATCAAAGATTATCGTGGAAAAGTAATTGTCAAAATAAAGTAACAGTTGAATTTGTTAAAGTCATCATCTATAGATTTGAGTAATTTCGAGTCAATTCAAAAAAACAAATAAATCCATTTTACGGAGAGTAAAAAGCAGAAGCAGCAATCAAGTGTTTGTGAGTTCCAAAGTGTATTGCAAGTGTTATTCTTCCTAAAAAGTCGTAATAAACCCTTAATATGAATTGTTGCAATATCGAATTGTTTGTGCCATTGTAATTTGGTAATCGATTGTATTTAACAAAAAAGTTTATATTATCTGAAATAATAAGTTTTAATAGCACATTCCATAACCTAAACACTTCTTTCTTTTTCTTCATTTTCTTTTGACTCGTATATTGTTAACATCTTTGTTTTATTCTATTATGATTTGAGTCTTTGTGAATCGTCTGACACTGATTACATGCGATAAAATTATTATTCGATAAAGCATCTGCATTTGCAAATATAACTCCTAACGCGAATCTTTTTCTATATAAATAGTGAAATGATAAATTGCCAGAAATTCGTTTTTTGGCAATTCAATACCTAACTTCATGTTTGTTCATGGCCTTTTATCGATTGCAATCACTTGCTCTTGTCCTTTGTCATTTATCTGCGACAGTATTCCTTCAATTGTGTCGAAATAGCATCCGTGTCTAAAACAAAATATCCTAGTTAATATAAACATATTTTTGAAGGCTTTGAAACTTGCTTCACATTATTCTGTTCATATCAGTTTATCTTTATTTGATCCACATAGACTTTCTGGTGATCTTCATATTGCTCTATAAAATAAGATACAATACTCCCAACATATATTTGAATTTCTCGTAAATTATACATCAAAATAATTGCAGCGAGCAACATATACTTTATTATAAATATTGAGCGTTGACTAAGTGCTCTTTTCACAACAATCACCTTTGATAGTTTGATACTTATTTTACTCTAACTACTAACGAATTCCTTTTTATTTCATCAATTCCCTACTTTAATAAATATCTTTATCCACAATATCTTATTCTCAAATCTTACTATCGCTACTTGAGCCAAAAAATCGATAGTTTCTGATTCTGAATTTCTCTATTTAGTATAAATAATTGCCTTGATTAATGACACTTCAGTTAAATAGTCTCCTTTTGACAATATTTGCCTCACGGCCATTGTCATATTTTCTCCGTTGAAATAAATAATTAATTGCACCACCATGCTTCTCCTTTGTGATATTCTTTGTCTCATTTTCCCATTTCTCATGTTTTCATGACAATGGCTTTCTAAAACCAACTTTGTTTTTCTTTCGGTTTATCTAACTCGGATTTCCTTAATTAATTAATCAAAGTTTTTCTGCTTTACGAAGCTTTCTGAACATATTCTAATGAATTCATCTTTAACATGATCAGTAGGTAAAAGTAAGCTCACTATAACTCATCATATTTTCTCAAAAATTTTCTACCTAAGTGTGTGTTGAGCCAGCACTGGATTTTGTTTGAATGAATTGGAAATAACACGCAAATATAACATGCAGATTTAAAATCAGACCCATAAACATCAATTCAAAAACCTTAAAATATGAGAAAGATGCAATAAAAATATAAAATTAAAAACATAAAAGTAAAATAAAAATAATAACAATACGCATCAAGATCAGCATGAAATTAACATAAAAATAACAAGAGAACATAAAATTTGACCGCCAAATTAATAATTCATAAAAATTAGTAGCGAACGCATAAAACGGAATATTTTCAATAAGAAATATTCTATTAAAAAGAAAAATAAAAAGAATTATTCAATTGATATAGAAATTGATAACATAAGAATTAGATATAAAAAATAAGATCAAGGTCGAATTTTGTTTAAATGCATCAAAAAGAACTCACAAGGTTAGGGTCACAGAACAGGTATATATACCAATTCATTTTCACAGAATTTTAATACAAAGTGTGTGCGAACTTTTGTGAGCAAATTCAAGTTTTCTAGCGGACAATCTCAATTATCGACAATTTTTCCATGTTGCATTTCAAGCAATCTAAAGTAAGCTCTACCGAAACCCATGTATGGGGAAATATTTTGCGAATGATGATGATGAAATATGATTCAAACAATGTCTTATGAAATATATAAATTGACAGAAAGCGTTCTACTATGTCGAAATTTTTCCGGCCCACAGCCGAAACATCACCGCAAGTCAGCAAAATCTATATACCTATCGAGATGTGTAAGTGCGGTCCATCCGCCAATATCTCGTGCCCGTGAAGGTTCTGGCTTGCGTAACGCAAGAATCCAAACGTCAATTCATGCCGTTTACAGGGGAAGATAGAAGGTGGAGGGGTAGTTTTTTGGCTGCCTCTTCGCAATTCATCTCCCGAAAACTCGACTTAAAATCACGTTACTCATCGGCTCAAAATCATCTACACCGAGTAGTCCAGTGGACACTCGTAATATCTTTATATCAATATATTTAACCCCAAGATCAAATAAGGGAGGTGAGAGTGAGAAAAGAGCGAAGAATCATTGCAACGTTAAAATCAACCTGCAAAAATGAATAATTAAAAAGATAATCAAGAATAATAATCCGAATTAAAAGCCTTAATATCGATAACGTTAACGTCGAAAATCAATCTTAAAAATGGATAATAAAAATGAATAATAATCAGAGTAAAGCCGTATAACTATAATGTTAACTTAAAATGAATAATCTGACATAACAACCCGAGTTATCATCCTGTAGTAAGGTAGGAACACTCAACGACGATAAAGTTAAAGTAAAATGAATCACTAAAACCCCAAATAACGGCAAGTAAAAAATTAGATAAATGTATTGTTTAACGATCTCAATAAGTGGCGTGAAGGTTTTGTAATTAATTAAATAACCCAAAAATTTTGGCGTGCATGTTACTAAGATGCGAGTCTGAACAGAGAGATAAGTTATATGAATGGAATTATTGAAATAATGTAAAAGTAATCTATAAAATATTAGCAGGGGAACCTAACCGAATAGCATTCAAAAGCATAATTAATCTAAGGCGAAATAAAAGTATTAATACAAAACTTTAACTGTAATAGAATAGCGGTACTAATAATAAAAATAAGGTAAATTAAAACGGCACCATAAAATGCCAATAATACCAGCATGGGTGAGATTTCTTAGAATCAGCCGCCCATTATTAGGCACGGTAATAGAAAAACCCTTGCACTTAATTTTTCTGAGAGTCATACATAAATACAGATCATTGTATTTTTTTATTAATGATTGAATTAATAATAGAGAGCATAATTTTCCTTGTACGTAATTGTTAAAATAAATCTCAAAATCATACATAAATATTGATCATTGCATTTTTACTAATAATTGAGTTAAGAATAGAGAGCAGAATTGTTGCATAATATCACTTAAATAAGATACTGACAGACTAAACACAATACATTTAATCCAAAGTAATAGGTTTTTCTCTTCTATAAATCTGTAGGAAGGCATGAACTTGCTTCGTATCGCCTAGAAGTAACAACAGTTATCACCCGAGAAGATCAAGTGCATTGAAATCTCAGTATTTCGATTTGGAAATGGAGGAGCCATAACATCCAATGGAGTTAGAACCTAGAGGATATAAGTGACTGAAAGAGTATGAAGAATATTCTTACTGGTGTTTCCAGCAGATGGAACTGCAACCGGGAAGACAAAAAGTATCAAGCGAATAAAATTCCCAGTATCAATAAATAAAATGTACAAAATCACAAGTCACGTGACTAAATATAGAATGAGGTCATGGCACGCCGACAATAAATGAGTAGCAGTGCAGAAGAAGTGGTGCACAAAATAACCGATTTTAAATTGAAATTTCAGCAATAACAGATTTTTAAATTAACATTTCAGTATGATGAGAAATTTTAAATGTCAAAGTACAGAAAATTTATTGATCGATACCGACTAAATGCCATACCGGCATAGGTAGGTATATATAGCCGATCAGGAGAGAGAAAAATCAGTTTATCACAACTGAAATTTAGCACCAGAGATGAATACACAAAAGGACACTATAACTATGTCTCCGATGACAAACGATCACAACAATTTCCATCGACGGGGTGAAACCAGAAGAGAGGAGCAAATAAAGAGAACGGAGGATGAATATAAAGGTATACTTTCATTCAATCAAAAGTGTTTTCTTTAATTATTTATTTCCGAGAAATATATGTGACATCCCAGCTTGCCGAGCAATACTTCTGGAACCCCCAAGTAACAAGTACCGAGGAGCCTAATATGATTGAACGAATAATTCTCTCATAAGAATACTGATTGCATCAAATAAATTATTTAAGAAGAAATGATATTTTTTGTTTCATTCCATAGTGTGCAGTACTTCAGTAATCCACATATATCCTGTAAATAAAGCACTATTTATAACCAATAAATTAGCAAACGATGAATGAATCGTCTCATAATTTTGTCGAATTACTCGGAATATCATCCAGTCATAGATATCATGCAAATAATTAAGTAATCGTCCGCATACCAAAAAACGACTCGCACCATATCTAAGTCGGAAAATAAATGTGAAAATCCGAGACACTCCTCACCTCGAATATTGACCAGGACTACGTTCGAATACGGTCTTGACACGCCACTAGCCAAAGACCTGGATTATTCGTGATCATCCGGTTATTGTACAAGTATCAAGTAAATGGAAAGAAACACGATAAATAAGATTCGTGATCAACCCTAACCCTAAACCCTAAATAAAATTCCCTAACTTTTCATGTGAAAGTCATATTAAACTTTCTCTTTCATCAACTCATTCATGAAATCACGACTATCGTAATTCGTTATTTAGACGAATCCTGGAGCGATACATTTCGGTGCGTTTCCAGGCACGAACGGCAGCCAGATGCCGACAGGCTATGTGGGACGCTGGATTCTCGATCTCCCCCGTGAGGGAATCTAGAAAGTTTCGTCTTGGCGACTATTATGAAGCGGACCTACCATTTGTGGCAATCAAGAGAGAGCCAGGTCGCAATCCAGCCCGTGAAGCCAGACAATTAGTAGAATTCACCCTCGCACGTCTCGAAATTCACCAGCTACAAACTAACTGGCAAGTGACCATGGATAGAAGGCGTCTAGTCAGGATAAACGCGGACATTGCCTCCGGGAGAATCCCCAGTGCCAAATGGCTTTGCTCTAACTTACTGAGTGTCCTATGAATTGGATGATCCCGCTCTAGCATAATCTACAACGGCCATAAACGTGGTAATACCCAGAAAGTTGCTACCGAGAAACATGCAAGACTTCGACGGAAGTCCCATGAGACGGCAAGAGCATTCATATGCTCGGAATCGGTCCAGATTCGCTCAGGCTCACATCACAACAAGCAGACAAGAAGATAGGAAAATTGTAGTATAAAATAAAATTAATTAGCATCTCTTAGTTATTTAATTCTTAAATATATATATAATTCTAAATTCCCGAAAAGGGACGTAATAGTGATGAATCATAAAATTTTAGATAGCATATTTAGGTATGGACCCAGTAGGTCTTTTAGAAACCTAACCCTAGACAAATAATAACATACAGATACAATAATAAATAATGAGAATTTCATAATCAAAGCTGTGAAGTTGTTGACGAATAATTTAATTGTAGATACGGATTCTCTCAGAACTCTGAGCAAAGAGTTAATAAAATCACGAAGGTAGAACGATGAGCTCCACTGTCAGCTACTTCAAATGACCCGCGAGATCCAGAAGATCCGTGCATCATGGGTGGAACCCACAAAAGTAAAAGCAATTTATCAGCGATTGACCGCCACACAGCGTGGATGGGTGGAGGAAAATCAATTAGTACAAATAAATTTCTGTACTAATGTGATGATAAATAAATTACATTTGTTGTTATTTTAGAAGTTAAATAATTAATTTGGCAAATAAATCTGTTGAATTGAAATGGGCGAGTGGAGTTCGTGCAATAGTTAATTCTTGAGAGTATCGGGTACATACGGAAGGAACCGAGGTAGAAAATCGCGTGTAGACATTCTATCAGTAGCGAGTTGGACCCACCATGAGGCTGGGCCTTAGCAGTTCTGTAATTAGAGCTCACTTTTGGCGGTCTCATAACCAGTGGTTACAGTTCCAACGTTGCCTAAAACGGGCAACCATTGGAGGGCAAGAAGGCATTGTGTGTAAAGGGGTCAAGGTTAGAAACCACTAACCCCACATGTGTGTGCATGAAAGAGACATTAAATAGCAACTAGAAAAATGAGTTATGTTGGGCCAAGACACGATTTTGTTTAAATGAATCGGTAACACGCACGCAAATACAACATGCAGATTTAAAACCAGACCCATAAAACATCAACTTACCATGCTAAAATATGAGAGAGAAACGATTAAATATAGAATCGAGAAACACAAAAGTAAATTAAAATAATAACAAAGTGCAACAAGATACGCACGAAATAAACATAGAAATAACATGAGAACATGGAAAATTTGACCGAAATTTGACAATTTACCAAAAAACCAAAAGTCCATGAAAATGGAACTAAAATTAAATAATTTGAGTTGGGAACAATTCAATTAAAAAATCAAAAATAAAATTGTCAAATTAAATTACGAAAATAATAAAATTTAAGATTAAAATATACTAGAAAATCACAAGGTCAAATTTTGTTTTACTAAATCAAAAATAACACGCAAGGTTAGGGTCGTACAATAGGTATTTATACCGAATCATTTTTACAGAATTTTAATCAGCTTTTAAAGCAGTTTAACCAGCTTTGAGACTCAGTTTTAATCAATTTTGTACTAACCAGTCTTAGCTAACAGCAGCCAATTTATATCTTTCAATGTGGGTGAAGAAATGTTCAAAAACCTTCTCCACGTTGCGTCCGTACAACCTCGTATAAGCCTTGTTTGGGGCGTCGGCGTGAGGAAAGGTTTGTATGTGCGATGTATAAAACAGTATATGCCAATTATGAAAGTGTATTATGCCAATTATATTCAATAAAAGCTTTATTAGAAATGACTAATGTCGAAATTTTTTCCGGCCCACAGCCGACACATCACCGCAAGTCAATAAAATCTACACACCCCAACCAAACTGTGTTAGTGCGGTGTAAGTCCGCCAATATTTTGTGCCCATGAAGGCTACGGCGTGAGAAAGCAGTAACTGGAACGTCAACATTATCAGTTATAGGGGAAATTGGGAGGTGGTGAGGTAGTCTTTTGGCTGCGCCTCTGCATTCCATTTTCCGAAAACTCGACCTAATATCTTATATAACAGTCGGCTCAAAATCACAACACCAAGTAGTCCAGTGGAAACTCGTAATATTCTAATATCAACATAATTAGTCTTAGGGTAAAATACAATGGGATAACGGGAAAGGGCGCAGTAAATCATTGTTATAGTCACGATTAAATAATTGAATAATAAAATCAGTAATGGTAAAACTAATGATAATAAGCTTCAGTTGCTATAATCACGGTTAAACAATTGAATAATAAGATCAATAACGTTAAAAATTAATATAATAAATTTCAGTTGTTATAGTCATAAAATCAGTAATGATAAAAATAAACGATAATTAAGTTCAGCTATTATGGTTGCGATTAAATAATTGAATAATAAACTCAGTAACGATGATAATGAACTTAAATTGTCATGATCACGATAAATAAACGTTAAAATCAGTAACTGTAATACTCAAGGAGAATAAGTTTTAAACGCAATTGAAAAATACAACTCACAATAAAACTGAAAATTAACATAATGACGAATAACATTGAAAACATCAGACATTGAATTTGACACAAAATTACAACTGCCCATGGAACTTTGAGGTCATGCATGATAGGCAGGATTCAGAGGAACGAGGCCTATAAAATGAACAATAATTCTTATCAGTAATGATGACTTTCCGAAGTCCCCTCACTAGAGATCAGCATTAAACATGATAGTTCGGAATAAGATAGTTGAATTCATCTGACGACAAAATAACATAGGATGCATAGACCATTATAGTACTCGACGTCACTAGTAGGGTAGAAAGCTGCTTTTGGGAACAGGGATTCCCATGCCGGAAATCTGAGCTTGATTAGTTAATGGCTGGAAAACGGTACGACCATTGTATAAGCTGATCATCCACGAGTCGACCACAGACAGATAGACTTAAGTTTTAATCTAATCATTAAAGAGAAAAAAAAATTATCAATTACCCAACTTCATCGATCGCTGAAGCAACGAACCTCAGAAAGAAATTTAGAGCTGGTATAGTCTAGAGAGCTGAGATAGCCATAAACTAAAATGCCAGATCAATAAATGTTGACACGCATATAGTCGAATCAAATTGAGAAGTGGGTAGAATGTCTCGACTAACCCAATTATAATCGTACCACCAGTTGATTTGCTATTCATTATTAATGTAACCGCACACCAACGAGAGGGACAAGAAAATCTCAATAATGACACAACAGAAAATAATCAGGGAAGAAATCGACACGAATCAGTAATAAATGTGATCACTGTAAAGATTTAACAAACTAGCGATTAACAAAACTCAACTAACAGAAATTATTCGGTGACTTCCCTGGTAGTTAATATAAAACTAAAGTGTTGTGACAATTCCACCAATTTTGAGCAGAAATAATAAATACAACCATGAATTCACGTAACGAACGACAACGAATCGGAGTAGTTAACCACGCTCGAAGAAAGACCAATACTGCACTTGGGAGAAAGCCAGTCATGCCGCAAGATGGTAAGTTTCCTATCTTATTAAACCTCTTTATTTCATTAATTCATACGAGGACCAATCTGTGTGACACTACAATTCCGGAACCGACCAAATCATGTACAATCTCCAGTAACAATTCGCAACCTACCGATAATGTGATGCCCAATAAAAATTTTCTGTGGAATTTCATGATTTATTTGTTCGTTAACATCTAATAATTTACATCGACAAGATTGTGGATTTACTATTTCTTAATGACCTACCGAAGCCCATAGCATAACTCGTCCATCCATGACTCTTGACGAATGCCACCGGAGACCAATTTGGACTGAAACCGCCATAATATTAGCTAAGTATCGGGATAGCCACCATGCACTAACCAAAATTAATAATCATGATAACCATGGCATCACACCCCCATAAGAATAAACCAAATTGCCAAGAAATCCCCAATGACACAGACGACATACATTTCCTCAACACCAAAACGAAAACGAGTGGACATAGTGGCGTGGGGACACCGTAAAATAATGCTCGGATGAAGAAAAGCCTGTCACGAGTTACGAATCATAACCATAATGACCACAAGTATATGACCAAGATGAATATGTAAGGCGACAGTTACCGACAAGACATATGGAAAATTTCCCTAAAGCACATCGATGAACATTGATAGGCAAGCAATAACTTAACCACGTGACGGCACCAATAATAGTACTCATGACAATACCTGTCCGGTAATCCGACGATCCGACCCAATGCTAGCTCACCGTTCTAGAGTTATCTTTCCATCAACAAATAAAACCACCATCGATACCTTATATTTATTTAAGATAATTGTAATAACAAGAATATAGTCATGATTTATTAAATGATTTTATGATAAAAAATTGCAGACCACTCTTGGATTGACGCGTCCCGCATCACCGTGCGTTTTCCTGCACTATCGGCCGCCAGATGTCGACAAGCCCTATGGGACGCGGGATTCTCAGTCTCGCCAGTAAGGGAATCCCACCCGGGCATGCAAAGAGACCAGGGAGAAGTTGAACTTCCTTTTGTCGCTATCAAAAGGGAGCCCAGTCGCAATTCAGCCCGAGAAATCCGTGGGCAAGCGAAGTTCTTACTAGCGAGCTTGGATGAGCACCAGCGCCAGACAAAGAGACAAGTGGACAGGGCTAGGCGACATCTAGCCGAGATCAACAAGGCAATAGCAACGGGAAGTATCCCCAGTACGGATGGGTACGCCCCTCTGTACAACGCATTCTTCAATCTCGACGATCCGAACTTGGAGGAGGAGTCGGAAGCAATGAACGTGGTGGTTCCGCGAAGAATATTGACCAGAGAGATGACAGACGAGGATAGACGTCCCTTCCATAACCAAGAGCACTCATACGCTCACAAGTTCCCAAGGCGATTCAGAGACCGAAGCCGTTCGAGATGTGATTAACATAAGTTTAAATGGTGAATAAAGATTGGATTTTCATCTTATTTCTTTTGTTTCTTAGCCATAATAATTGATAAAAAATTATAAGGTGCTTAGAATCAGGATTTTGTTTAAATTGAAAAATAGAAACATAATAAGTGAATTTCTTAACGAAGGAAAGTTTAATGATTATTCCGTTTTATAGGTATGGAATCCCACCGAATCCTACAAAGCGAATTGGATAAAGCCCAAAGGTTGAACCGAGAGTTGCATCAACAAATTATGCAACTAACAACTGAAATCCAGCATATCAAATCCAGCTGGAAGAGCCGAAGAAGGTGAAGGCTCTATATCAGAAGATGACCGCCGCCCAACGGGGTTGGGCCGAAGAGAAACAACTGAATAAAAGTAAAAAACCCAGATTCGCGGGTTAGAAGTAGCTTTATCTGCGTGCCAGGAGGGCAACGCAGTAACTTGCCCGCTGGTTTTCGCTCCAGCCCAATTGGCCTACAAGAAGCCACATCAAACACCAAACCTGCGAGCAAACCGCCCTGACACCGGCCAGGCCGGAACGAGGGTGTCGAACGCCGAGCCGCTCAACCACCAGAATAAAATATGTTTTTTGATTATCACTTAATAAATATTATGTCTTTCATATTGTTATTCTCGATTAAGATTGGTAATGTCAAGATTTAGTGTAAATACTGTTAGGCCAAGACACAAGTTTGGTTAAATGAATCGGTAATACACACGCAAATACAACATGCAGATTTAAAATCAGACCCATAAAACACCAACTAACCATGCTAAAATACGAGAAAGAAAACAATTAAATATAAAATCAAGAAACACAAAAGTAAAATAAAATAATAACAAAGTGCAACAAGATCCGCATAAAATAAACATAAAAATAACAAGAAAACATAACAATTTGACCGAAATTTGACAATTTACCAAAAAATGCGAAAATCCATAAAAATTTTACATAATCTATCGAATCGTGTAAGTGTGGTGTAAGTCCGCCAATGATTCGTGTCAGTGAAGGCTACAGCGTGAGAACGCAGTAGCTGAAACGTAAAATTATCATTCCGTATATTGGAAATGGGTTGAAGGGGAAATAGTCTTTTGGCTATTTCGTCATCACCCAAATCCTATAAATTCGACCTAAAATCGTAACAACAAACGGCTCAAAATCGAAACACCGAGTATTCCAGTGGGCACTCGTAAATTTATAATATTAACATAAATTCGCCTAAGATCAATTAAGGGATGGTGAAGGGGATGTGATGTTGCTATGACTTCTCAATTGAAAATTTTTATTGTGTTCTCTAACTTGTTTTATTAATGTTTAACCTATGTTGGGTCAGAACACAAACGGTCTTGAGAATCGTTTAAATGAATCGGTAATACACACGCAAATACAACATGCAGATTTAAAATCAGACCCATAAAACACCAACTAACCATGCTAAAATACTAGAAAGAAAACAATTAAATATAAAATCAAGAAACACAAAAATAAATTAAAATGATACCAAAGTGCAACAAGATACGCACGAAATAAACATAAAAATAACACGAAAACATAACAATTGACCGAAATTTGACAATTTACCAAAAAATCAAAAATCCATGAAAATGGAATAAAAATCAAATTATTTGAATTGGAAACAATTCAATTAAAAAATTCAAAAGAAAAATTGTCAAATTAAATTACAAAATAATAAAATTAAGAATAGAATATACTAGAAAATTACAAGCTCAAATTTTGTTATACGAAATCAAATTTAACGCGCAAGGTTAGGGTCGTACGATAGGTATATATACCCATTCATTTTCACATCATTTTAATCACTTAATCAGTTTAAATCAGTTTTTACTCTGAAAAATCAGTTTTAACTCAGTATCAATCCGTGATATAAATGTGAGTGGAGAGATGTTTTTGGAAACTTTCTCCACGTCGTGCTCAAACAACCTCACATGAGCTCTGTTTGAGGTGTCGGCGTGGGGAAAGGTTTGAGTATGACGTATAAAATGCTGAATGTCAACGTAAAACGATGTATATTATATTAAATAAAAATTTTTCTTGCAAAAGCACTCTTGTCGAAATTTTTCAGGCCCACAGCCGAAACAACACTACAAGCTATTAAATTTTACATATTCTATCGAATCGTGTAAGTGTGGTGTAAGTCCGCCAATGATTCGTGTCCGTGGAGGCTACAGCGTGAGAACGCAGTAGCTGAAACGTAAATTTATCATTCCGTATATTGGAAATGTGTTGAAGGGGTAATGGTCTTTTGGCTATTTCGTCATCACCCAAATCCTATAAATTCGACCTAAAATCGTAACAACAAACGGCTCAAAATCGAAACACCGAGTATTCCAGTGGGCACTCGTAAATTTATAATATTAACATAAATTCGCCTAAGATCAATTAAGGGATGGTGAAGGGAATGTGATGTTGCTATGACTTCTCAATTGAAAATTTTTATTGTGTTCTCTAACTTGTTTTATTAATGTTTAACCTATGTTGGGTCAGAACACAAACGGTCTTGAGAATCGTTTAAATGAATCGGTAATACACACGCAAATACAACATGCAGATTTAAAATCAGACCCATAAAACACCAACTAACCATGCTAAAATACTAGAAAGAAAACAATTAAATATAAAATCAAGAAACACAAAAATAAATTAAAATGATACCAAAGTGCAACAAGATACGCACGAAATAAACATAAAAATAACACGAAAACATAACAATTGACCGAAATTTGACAATTTACCAAAAAATCAAAAATCCATGAAAATGGAATAAAAATCAAATAATTTGAATTGGAAACAATTCAATTAAAAAATTCAAAAGAAAAATTGTCAAATTAAATTACAAAATAATAAAATTAAGAATAGAATATACTAGAAAATCACAAGGTCAAATTTTGTTTTACTAAATCAAAAATAACACGCAAAGTTAGGGTCGTACAATAGGTATATATACCCATTCATTTATACACAATTTTAATCGGTTTTTAACACAAATTAGTTTTACAAAACTCGAAATCGGTTTTCAACCTGAATTTAAACAACTAGTTTAACCAGTGGAGTTCTAGAAATTTTTATGTGAGTGAGAGATTGTTCGACACTCTCTCCACGTCGCATCCTTGCAACCTCGAATGAGCTCTGCTTGGATTGCGGAGTGGGGAGAGAAAGTTATGAATTATGATGTATGAGTATTGTTGGGCCAGAACACAAACGGCCTTGTAAATGTTTAAATGAATCGGTAACACATATGCAAATATAACAGGCAGATTTAAAATCGAACCTATTAAAACACCAATTAACCCTATCAAAACGCGAGAAAGAAAACAATCAAATATAAAATTATAACACACAAAATAAATTAAAATAATAACAAAGTGCAACAAGATCCGCACGAAATAACTACAAACATAACACGAAAACCTACAATTTGACCGAAATTTGACAATTTATCAAAAAATACAAAATTTCATGAAAATGAAATAAAAATCAAATAATTGAATTAGAAACAATTCAATTTAGAATTCAAAAAGAGAAATTGTCAAATAAAATCTCAAAATAATAAAATTAAAGATTAGAATATACCAGAAAATTCCAAGGTCAAATTTTGTTTTACTAAATCAAAAAGAACACGCAAGGTTAGGGTCGTACAATAGGTATATATACCAATTCATTTTTACACAATCTTAATCGTTTTACTCGTCAAACAGTTTTCAAAAACTTGAACTTTATTTTGAACCTTTGTTAAATTACGATGTAAAGGAGAGTTTTATTCGAAACTCTCTCCACGTGGCATCCTCGCAACCTCAATGGTGTCGGCGTGGGGAGAGCGGTGTATTTATGATTATTTTAATGAATGTGTCGGGTAAATTATATTTTCTTTTAATAAAATATTTAATTAGCATAAAAATTTGTTTTTTATTGTCGAAATTTTTCCGGCCCACAGCCGAAAACACACTACAAGTCATTAAAATCCGACATACTATTCAAAATTGTGTAAGTGCGTGGAATATCGCCAATGATTCGTGCCCGTGAAGGCTCCAGCGTGCGGCACGCAGGAGCTGGAACGTCAATATCATTCCGTATAGGGGAAGAGGGCGAAAAGGAAATAGTCTTTTGGCTGTTTCCTCGTCTCCCAATTTCCATAAACTCAACCTAAACTATATTCACATACGGCTCAAAATCCTCACACGAGTAGTCCAGTGGGCACTCATTAACTATAACATGAACACAATGCGCCTAAGGTCAATTCAAGGGAAGGTAACGGGGAAATAAAGAATTAAAATCGTTGTTATGAGCTTAAAATATGTACTGTAATATAGATTTAAATAACATATAGTTTTAAAGTTAAAGATGTCGTTTTACACCAAACCCAATAAGCAATGGTTATAAACCCTGGCAGTTATAAACTTCTAAGATCCTGATAAGAAATAATAAGTTGGTCGAGTAATACCTAAAATAATATGGTGACTATAAACCATCTAACATCTAGAAAATTCTCGGCGATCGATTTTATTTTTTGTCCAGTAGCTATTTGTCGTGATGTAAAAGAATTCCAAATCCATAAATAAGGCCACCGGAGAGAGAAGGAATGTGACATTTTATGAAATATCACGACAAATAACTAACGAAAATCGATGCACAGCGTGTCGATAACTGGTGAGGAATAAACCAACAGCTGTTAAGGGAGTGTGTGCAGATCACCAATTCCTACACCAGCAGACACACACTCCCGTATAAGAAGTGGCACGATGGAGGATTAGTTCATTTTATTGCATTAATTATCATGTCCCGAATGTCCGAGCAGATTTCAAGGAAACCTCAGGAATACAAGGATTCCAGCCACGCGAGCACCAGTGGACCCCCCCATGCAGGTAAATCTCCGAACTTTCGTTATTTAATTTAATGTATCTTCCGAGCTTTAGCCACATGACCCAATCAGTGAACCATCCCGGACACAGACACTAACCGAATCAGGACTCGAAGACAATATTTGGTAGACTTAATAAATTTGCTAATTTACTCAGACAATCTGTTTTTGATGAATATTTCCCCTCATGTAATTAATTAAAATAAAAAGAAAACAAGTTGCGGACTTACCGGCTGATCAATGCTTAAGCCACCGACCGCGATTTAAATAACCCATGAATATTTGCAATTCGTTGGAAGTAGTCGGAGTCCTTTCCCTGTAGGTCATCGATGATGCCAGATATATTTTAGTCTGAAATCGAGATTTGATGTTTTTACAATTCCAACGGAAACGAGTAAAGAAAAATTAAAGCAACCTACTGTCATAATTAAAGCACATTTACTAAACCATAAGCAAGAGTAACAGTTATGTATTGATTTTTAATAATTTACAAGTATATTTGATAATTGGAGAACTTTAAAAAAAATTATCTAAATAAAAATTATAAAAATCAGTTCAAACCCAAATAGACATTGATTATTAATAATTTACAAGTATATCAACTTGATAAATGGAGGACTTTGAATAAAATTAACTAAATGAAAAATTATAAAAATCATTTCAGACCCAAATCGATATTAACTATTAGTAATTTACAAGTAGATTGGCTTTGTTAAACGAAAGATTCGGAGTAATATTATCGATAAAAAATCCGAACATCATTTTAAAATCCAATTATTCATTAGTTATTGGCAATCGTAAATATGTCGACTTTGATGGATAAGTGAATTAGAGTACGAATACCTATATAAAATAGGGATAGCTTTCCAAATCCAAATGTTTAATAAACATTACTAGTGGCAAAGTGACTTTACTAAACCACAATTCCGAGTAAAGATACCTACATAAGATTATGAATATCATTATAACTCTAATGTTGGTTATTTCATTCATGACTACAGGTAAATCAAATTCCGATAAGTAAACAATTTTGCTTAAGAATATCGGTATAACTTTATGAATAACATTTTTAATTTAGCAGTAACTATAGGTAAATTAAACTTGACGAAATAAACGATTTTAACTAAAGGTATCTACATAAACGTACGAGGGTCATTTCAACATTTATTAGTCATTAATAGCCATAAGTAAATTGAATATTGACGACTAAATAATTGTGACTAAGATGCACAATACCGTTTTTGACAATTGATTAGTGTTTATGGGCAAACTGATGTTAGATAGATGGACGATTGGGATCATATTCATTTAAACGTACTAGCAATTTTTTGGCGCTCAGTGATCATTAAGTTACCCGTCGAGCCGAATCGCCCAACTGACGCTCTATTTTGGAACTATATAACTTTGATATTCGTTAAATTAGAATCAAGCCCACAGTATCACAGATGGCGTGAGTATTTTAACGGACTCTGGACGACTGCCAACGAGTTGTAAAAATTCGGAAATCCCTACGGGAATAGACCCATGAGTTTGACTCCTGACATAGAACGACCCGCATAAGGCACATCAACCTACCCAGACCTGAAATTCACTTAGACAAATGAATAACCTGACGGATATTAATGTGTAAATAATGATTTTCTTATTTCTAGAAGACTCGTGGATCAACGCATCCCGAGTCATAGCCCGGTTCCCCGCTCAATCGGCTGCCCGATGCAGGCAGGTGATGTGGGACGCAGGATTTTCTATCTCTCCGGTCCGCGAAACCTGATCTGGCACGCAAGGAGACTCCGACGAAGTGGATCTCCCATACGTAGCAATTAAAAGAGAGCCCGGAAGAAATCCGGCGAGGGAGATGCGAGGACAGACAGAGTACCTACTGGTGCCCCTCGAAAGACATCAAGCCGAGACGAATCGGCAAGTAGAGCAGGCTAGGCGATATCTGCAAAGGATCAACGAAGATATAGAGGCTGGCAGGATACCCAGCACCGACGGGTATGCCCCGCAGTTTAATTCTTCCTATGAGCTGGACGATCCCAAGCTCCAGGAACGAATGACCGACATGAACGTGGTAGTCCCACGATACGTCCTTCCGAGGGAGATGAGGGAGGAAGATAGAGCTACAGAAATTCGCCACGAACATTCATATGCGAGGGAAAGATACATCAAGAAGAGGAGATAAGCATATTATGAACTTGATTAACGTGCATGAATTTTAATGGAATGTTTAAAATAAAGCTGTTTGTCAGCATGTTTCAGACACCTTACTATAAATTTTATGTTTAAATATTGCTTTATTTGATCAGCTTTTCGGAGGATAAGAGATAGGGATTTTCTGACGACCTATTAATAAATTAAGAAATGATTAATCCTTTATAGTCGTAGAACCGTTTTTATGCAATCTTATTTTATTTCAGAAATGAATTTTCGTCAACCACCCATCCTACAAAGGGAGTTAGACAAGGGCCAGGCAGCCAACCTGGAACTACAACAGCAGCTCTACAACTTACCCGGGAGATCCAGCAGATCAAAGGAACCTGGATGGAACCGAAAAGGGTGAAGATTGTCTATCAGAAAATGGAGACAGCACAAAAGGGGTGGGCTGGTGAACGACAACTGACGCAAAACCTAAAAACTCAAATGAAAGGTCTGGAAACAGCCCTGTCGGCGTGTCAAGACGGGGCAGCGGTAACTTATCCGTTGGTCTTCGCCCCGACACAGTTGGCTTACCGAGACACGATAGTTCCGGCAACACCCAAGGACAGACCCAACAAGCACCGGCCAGGAAGAGCTGAGCGCGCAAAACGTCGGGCGGCTCAAAGTGGCAGAACGTGATCTAAATTTGTGAACATATTGTGTTATTTAATAAATGATTTAATTAATAGTTCGTAATGTTATCCGACCCAACTCAACCGACAGATCCGAAGTGTAAATCTGTGGTAATCACAACAACGAAAAATACCTTTAGTAGGGGACCCAATAAATTAAAATCGAGCACAGGCCTTCTATCGGCATCTCGTTGAACCCATGGATCGTTCGGTCAATTACAGCATTAGTAATAGCGCTCACTTTTTGCGGAATATCCACCCACTCGAACACAGTTCCAACGTTGCTTAGCAACGGGTGCCGAGTGGCAAGCGAAAGAATATTTGTATGGGGTTGTCTGGGTAACAACCATATAGTTTCAAAATATCAACACCCAGAAACCCACCATATGTAAGGGACATTGAATAAGAACTTTGAAATTTTTTAAGATATACATTAATTTTGATAAAAATTTAATAACTTATAATTTTGATAACTTTTAAGTCAAAATAAATAAGTAATGAAATAATAAATAATTTTAATATATATTTGTGGTTAAAATCCTATAACCATGATATTTTACTTAAATATCCTGGCCATATGATTGTATAATGTTGAGACAATCAGATATATCATATGTAAATTTGTGAATCATTTTGTAAATTTTTAACTAAAATTTTTTTTTACGAAAAATATTTATAAAACTTTAATAAAAATAACAAAGTACACCCAATTCTGTTTTCTACACGGTCTTTTTTTGTACGATTTTAAAATAATACAGTTAAAGAAATATAAGCAATCCTGATTTTACACGATTTGATTTTTTTACACGGAAATTCACAAAAAAAGTTATGAAATATTTTGTGATTTGGTTAAAATGTACATATGCCAGTTATGGTGTGTTAACAAGATTAAAATGATTTTACTTTTTATTTACTTTCATAGTTTTTAATTTGAGATAAATTATTTAGGAGTAAGAATACATCTCTGTTTTCGAAAAACAAAAAAAATATTTAAAAAGTATGATTATGTATATAATTGTGTTAGGCCAGAACACAAATAACCTTGAAAATTGTTTAAATACATCAGTAATACAGCACGAAAACCCAGCACCAAGATAATTTAAAATACAATATACAACACCAACTAAACACTTTAAAATCTGAGAGAATATAAATAAATATAAAATCAAAAACATAAAAGTAAAATAAAATAAATACAAAAATGCATCAAGAACCGCACGAAATCTACATAAAAAATAACATAATAACAAGAAAATTTGACCGTAAAATGACCATTTATATAAAAGCAAAAAATTAATGAATTAAATGAGTGAAAATAAAATATTTTTGGCTGAATAAATTTAATTAAAAATGTTAAAAATAAATTACCAATTTAAATTAAGAAATTAATAAAAATTTAATTTAGATAACACAAATAATTTCAAGGTCAAATTTTGTTTAATCGCAATAAAAATAACACGCAAGGTTAAGGCCAAATTATAGGTATATATACTGATGTGTTTACACAAATAATTCAATTCTACTTTGCAGTATTGTTTCCGGCTAAATTGAACAAGTTTACTGTAGTTATTGTGCGTTGCAATTAATTTTAAATGCATTGATGATTTTGAATTTAATGATCGATAACTTAATACTATTGAAAATGTTATGAACCATGGATGGACAATGTTTATTTATTATGATAATGCGGATCGAAAATGTTATTTATGGACAATAAATTATGATGCTGTAATGCCCCTTTATTCAAATAAACGGTTTGATGCATTCGAGACTTTTACCAATTGGTACAGTAATTTTCTTTCAATTCTTTTTATGCCCACAACCAAAACATACAACAAGAAAGCAAAATCAACGCACAACTCAGGCTGTGTAGGTGCCAATAGCCTGTGCCCGTGAAGGTTCCGGCGTGAATAACGCAGAGCCAGAACGTCAATATTATCCGTTATATGGGAAACTGGGAGGAAGGGAAGCAGTGTTTTAGCTGCTCCTCCACCACTCATTTCCTGTAAATTCGACGTAAATAATTTAACAACATTCGGCTAAAAATCACTAACACTGAGTAGTCCAGTGGGCACTCATTAACTATGAAATGAATATACATAGATCTTAAGGACAAAGAGATGGAATGGGTAGCGTGGAAAATTGCGAAATCGTTGCAACAGTTAAAATGAATAGCCATCGGAAAAAGATTAATCCGAACGACTAAAATCATGGAAAATAATATTTTAAATGATATATAGGAATTAAATTAATTATGTTGAATTGAGACGGAAAATATGGGCGGAACGCTGCGCAAATTTTCGGAAATAATTGAAACTTTTATCATAAAACTGTAAAATAAGGGCGGAACGCTGCTCAAATTTTCCGAATCAACTAAAATACTTATCAAAAATAGTAAAGGAAAGGTGGGATGTTGTTCGCTTATTAGTATAATATTCTTATAAACCATAAAATAAGGGCGGAACGCTGCTCAAATTTTCCGAATCAATAAAAATACTTTGTCGGAAACTGTAGAATAAAGATGGAGTAAGGCTAAATTGTTACATAAGAAAAATATTTTATAAAGCTGAGGAATAAGGAAGGATCCCTACTAAAAACTTGATAATAATAATGATAATAGTAAGGATAATGGTAATTATAATAATAAATAATAGTAATTATAATAATAATAATAATAATAATAATAATAATAATAATAATAATAATAATAATAATAATAATAAATATAATGGTAATTATAGTAATAAGAATAATAATAAAAAAGGTAATAGTAGTAACAATTAATAGAGGTAATACATATAATAGTATCAATGATAAGGCTAGCAATAATGATAGAGAACATTGTGTTTATAATATAGATAAGGGTAAGAGAGATACTGTGTGAATATTTAACATAACAAAGGGTGTACAGGCCACAGAATAATCATTAACACGGTCGACGATAAGTAGGACTATGGGAATGAATATAACAATGAATGATATGAGAATATAGGTTAACCTTTGAAAGAGATAGGAGAATAATGGGGCTTAAAAATTGAAATCGAGCACAGCCCTTCTATCGTCAGCTCGTTGGACCCATGGATCGTTCGGTCAATTATAGCATTATTAATAGCGCTCACTTTTTGCGGACGATCCACCCACTCGAACACAGTTCCAACGGTGCCGAGTGGTAAGCAAAAATATTTGTATGGGGTTGTCTGGGTAACAACCATATAGTTTCAAAATATCAACACCCAGAAACCCACCAATTGCGTTATTATGACTGGTATGGTCTAATGAGGGAATCCCAATTATATTTAATATTTCATTCTAGTTGTATTTCTTGTTTTCAATACGGTTTGAATATTAAAGTGAAAAGTCATATTAAACATTTTGAAGAAACAAACATTATTCTTTTGTCGAATAACTGGAATGAAGCGTCAAGCAGCTTCTTAATTGCTCACTTTATAGTTGCCAAGGGAAAACCATTTACAGATAGTGAATATATAAAGGAAATCTTGTTCAGCGATTTGCCTAACCAACATGCAATATTATCAAGAATTCTAGAATTACCAGCTTCAGCACGATCAATTGAAAGAAGAATAACTGAAATGGCTGAAAATATCACAAAACAGACCTCAGGATTACAAAAATCTAGTGCATTTAGCGTTGCTGTTGATGAAAGCACCAATATAAAAGATATTGCACGACTTATAGTAATTTCACGGTATTATGGTATAGATCAGGTACACGAAGAATTATGTAGCTTAATTCCACTATCTGGGACAACAATGAGACAAGATCTTACTTCATTCATATATGATTTTGATAGCAAAATATAAATATTAAAAAAATATTTTATGTAACTAGTAACGGCGCAATTGCAATAGTTGGCAAGGATCGAGGATTTGTCAAGATTCTTGAAAATTATATTAGATGTAAACTATTGAACTTCACTGTATAATACACCAGCAAACTTTAGTTGCCAACATTTCGTCACAGTGCTTAATTCTTGTAATAAACGCTTAATTTCAGTGTCTATAGTTTAACAAGCACAAATTTAACGTTTATTTTAAAAGTTCATTTCATAATCTTATTAATTTTAATTTGACAAACACATACCATTACTTATTTGTAAAAAATAAGGTGGAAAGCTTAATTAGTTGGCAGTGTACCTTGGCACATCATAGCTAAAAGGTTGCCGACCACTGCGCTACATGTGTAGTTGAATCCTTACTTGATTTCCATTACTAACAATTTTGTGTTTAATTGGAGTTCCATAAAATCTTCCGAATCCTTATCAATTAATTTTTTAATTTGGGGGTCAATATCTTTTATCTTACCTATTCCAAACTCATTACTTTTTTATACGACTTACTTGCAATTTAATATTAAAATGATTCATAATTTCTACTCTCAAAATGGCAATAGTATCAATTCGTTTGGGTTTAATAAACCTAATACATTTAACAATATTGTCCAACGAATTGCAAGTTTACTTTATGTTTTATAACCACCGCAAATAATCATTTACATTAAATATCAATTTCTTTGTTGCCTGTACACTAATTGATGGCCCCAATTCCTAAAGTCGTTTGTATATTTAATAAGTTTTCCATCTATAGGTATTTTTTCTGTAGTAGATTCTCTATCCAAAACACTAAGAGTTTTTCCTTTTCATCTATATGATGATATTTTGGAACTTACTTTTGATCAAGAAATTACTGATTTTCGAATGAATTTTCAGTTTTTCTATTGTTCTGACAGTCACTTCATTCAAACCAAAATCCTTGCCAACAGATGTGGAGCCTCTGTCTCTGAGATTTGAATTTTAGTTTGTTATGAATATTTTTAATAAGTTAGAATAAGCAGCTTAATATTTGAAGGCAATTTATATTATCGCAAAAATTTAAAGCCTCATACCCATCACTTCAAGCTACAAATTCATAATAAATGAGTAGAAATTCATAAAAATAACAATTATGATGTTGTCTTTTTACTACTAATTTCTTCAAGCCACGAAGTTGAAATATTATTTGAATTTTTAAAATTAAGTGTGAACTGCTTAATAGATGCTTCGACTTCTGTTTTGTTACCGCTAAAATAAGATGAAATTGCATTGTTAAACATTACCAGTTGTTTATGCATTACTCTATTCTAAAACGAATTACAAATCACATTATAAAAAAAAAAGAATTACTTTGTTTTCTTCAAGAAATTTTATTTTAATATCAACATCCGAACGGAATTGGTCATACATTTTTTGTTTTTCTTCAACTTTATCCTTTAATTCTAATGATTTTGTAACGTTGTTCGAATCAGTCGATTTTGGCAATTTATTCGTTTCAATTAATTCGTGTCTGTATGCATCATATTCTAAGCGTGAAATTTCAAATTTTTTTATAGTTAACATTGTATCATTCATTGTTTTTGATATCAGCGTGTTAACTGACTCACAAAAAAATGTCAGCATATCTAAAAAATTTATTGATCGATATTCAGTTTATCAATTAAATAATAAATTACATATTACAATGACCTTAAAAATAATGTTGATACAAAATAATATTTGATGTTTAAATTTACTTCAAATAGAAGGTTAAATAAAACGATTTATTGTTTGAATAATTTTGAAACTTGCAGCAGTCTTTAATATATATATTTTATTAATTATTTTTCACATTTATTTGCGAATAGAAACTCTTCATGTATCGTGATTTACTAAATAAAATTTTCTTTGAGGTAAATGTCGAGAGCTTTTAATTGAGAGAGAACTTGTAAATATAATTTGTAGAATAAAAACATTTTAATTAATTTATTTAAAAATTTCATTTTGACGACAAAAAACTTATTCCCTTAGGGAATATTGTATTGCAGTTAAAATTGAGGAGTGGTTACAGTTGGAACGGTATTAAAATTAAAAAAAATTTAAACAATACTGAAACATTAATTTATCATAATTTAACATACTCAAACGATTTAACAATATTCAAAAACATTCGTATTCATACCACTTTGCATATAAATCTTTGGATCCAATGACTTTATCAGCAATGCTTCACATATAACACGTTCCTAATATTTATTAAAACTTTTCAACAAAATTTTAAAATCAGACATTCCTATTTACTCACTAAATTGATAAACGAGATCAGAACACAATCCAACCAGAGTTTTTGATATAATAATAAACGAATTAGAAAAAATCTTATAATCTAAAATTCCCATCTGTTTACTTAACTTCCTCTTATAATTTGGAAAACCTTACGAGTACGGCAATACTAACACAAATTTAGGATCATTGTTATTATTTTTTTAATAATTATTATTACTCAATTCACTGTCATTTGTCACATTACACTCAAACCTTCCCAAACATGGATCTTTAATGACTTTCAACAGCCTCTTCTATCATCAAAAAGACCATGAACAATAAATCAATAACTTCACTATATATCTCTTACACTTAAATTCACAAGCTTTCTGGAGAAGTATAAAGACCAGTAGGTTTTCTATTAATCTCTGTCTCATAGTGTTTACCTTTGCGCTGAATTAACAAATCCAAGAACGCAATCGATGACTTTCAATACTAATAATAATTACGGTTCACACGTGAATACAATGTTCTTATGTAAACTGTTCATAAAATGCAAAAACGGCTCAACATGTTTCTGATTTTTAAATACAAGAAAAATATCATCCATTCCTTTTATAAACAATGGGTTCCTCAAATTGGAAAGAAGCAATTTTCTTTCCTAAACTAGCCAAAAATATTGATACCATCGTTGGTGCTCATAACAACTCCAAATATTTGTTGATTCTATTCATTATTGAACAGAAAATTGACATTTGAAATAGCAAATTCAATAAGTTTACGAAATGCCCTTCTATCCAAAATGTGATGTTCAGAAACATTTTCAACCCACAACGCTCAAAATAAGTAATTGTATCATTAGTACATTTGTAAACAAACGGCAAATATCAAACGAAACCATAACCTTATTTATACTTTGTCTTTGTAACTGTGCAATACAAAAAACAAACTCAAAGCTATCCTTAAATTCAAACTCTGATTGCATTAATGGTTTTAATAATCCATCCAAAAACTTTACTATTTTATACTGGGCAGTTCCAACCATCGATAACACTGGTTTCATATATACACCTAATTTATGGATTTTGGAAGCCCATATATTTTTGCTGGCTGCGATCGTATTGGACGAATAGATATACCTAACTCTTCACTAATAAGTTTATTCTTAATAAAACCATTCTGAAATTTTTATAAAAACTCTTTATCCTTAATAGGAGGCAAGTTTATATTCTTCCAACCCTTTTTTAATTTCACAAACTGTGGGTAATTTAAAACATCATTCAACTTAGTTATCCTTGAACATGTGTATATAAATAACACATTTCCTTTATAAAACTATATAATTTGTTTAAATTATATAAATTAATCCATACTATTTTAGTTAGTTTTTGTGCCTGAAGATGACAGTTAAACGGTCGAAATATATCGTACGAGTGTTTGAATGGAGTTTTATTTTAATAACATCTTTGCAAAATTAATTTAATTATAATATAAATTATTTTAAATTACATTTTGAATTTTATCATATACCGATGTAAATCTCAAATTCATCAACAATTATTATTAAATGCAATAACATTCTAAAAACTAGAGGTAGTTCTACTATTTATCTGCACATCCACAAAAAAAATCATCAATTGAATAATTTGAAAAGTCTAAGTGGTAAGTGACAATTCTAGAATTAAAGAAACTGTTCCAGTAAGTTTATCGCCTTCACATTCTTCTATAACATATTTAAGACAGTAAATGAAACATTGCTAGAAAAAATATTAGCAAAAATTCCTTCACAGGGATATTAAATCCTTAAATTTAGGCGAGGTTCCAAAATCAGCTAATAAAATTAATAGCACAGTAGTTGACTATGCTAAAAATATACGAAAGATGTACAAGTCATAGTTTTCGAAACAATAAAAAATATTATTAAGGGTTTCAATCTTTCATGTGGTGAATGAAATTCGGAAGTGGAATTTAGAAATCACAAGAACTTATGTGAAATGTGTTGACATCATTCCACGAAAACTTTATAATTTGATTTATCATTAGACAAAAATATTATATGACTAACAACGGATGACGCGTTTGTAATAGTAAATATGTGCACATTAAAAGAAACAAATCCACAGTTATGTTTTTCACCTTGATGTTACCAGTGTATTGTAATCAAGGCTGTAGCTGTACCTATTGAAGACGATTATAAAGAATTGTATAATATCTGAGGGCGAATCAGAAGATGATGTTGAAAATGAAAACAATAGTTACACGATCGAAGAAATGACCGAAACACCAATAATTAATTATAAAGAGCTGGCCCTTTTTGTTAATAAAATAATCAGTCTTTTGTACCTAGTTACCTACCCAAAAAAAATAAAAATTTTGCAAAATTATCGACTCAAATTCACAAATATCAATAAAACATCTGATTCATAGTCAAACAATAAAATCTCATTTATGTCATTACAAAATGAAAAGCAATCAGAGGTGAAAACTAGAAAATGTTTTTTCAATATTATTTTTTTATAATTATAATAACAATATTCTATAATACAAATCATTTTCCCAATTTTTCCACTACAAATTTTAACGAAAACTATCCGACTCCTCGGGTTTTCTTTATAAAACCATACAACATTCATCATTAAACTAAAATTTCATTATAATATTTCATCCCGAAAATTTTTAATAATTAAAAAAAAATATTCCTACATTATATTAAAATTTGATAACAAACTTGGCTTTCAGTTTATACGCTTCATCTGAATTTAAGAATGTTTTTAAGCACTTTTTAAAATTATTGCTCATAGAAGGAATGGGATCAAATGTTCGAAATCATGTCGTTGAAATGAATAGATGGGAAACTGACAAAAGTCTTAATAAAACCAATGAAAGATGTGCCTAAAATTAAATTAACGGTTGAATTAATATTCACATTAGACTAGAAAGCTGAAGGTGTGATACATCAATTTTCGATTGACTATGGATCAGATGTTAGAGTAACACTTAGACACAGCTTCAGACCAGACATAACTCCGAAAACTCATCAACTAACATCAGCGAACTGTACGGCAATAAAACCTTATAGTGGAAAATATCTCACATTTAACATTTTTAAAATATAGTCTCATAGAACTTCATCGTAACTTCATCCAGACGACCAATTCTGTACACGGATTTAATCTCCAAACATCAATTATTAATTGGCTAAGCTAAACAAACGATCTTCAAAAACAAATATTAAGGTTGCAATAACCTCAAAAATCAGGATGACACATTCTTCATCATCGAAATCATTTGTGGATGAGGATGTCCAAATGACAGAAGATTTTTAAAAAATTGAAGAACTGATTCGAACAAAACGTAACAACCCAGTCAATGCAATTAGTATACGCAACTAGTAGTCGTTAAAAATAAAGACAATCGAATGCAAATCTTCAAAAAACGGAGATATATACTAAATACTATGAATATACATGTGGAATATCTTCTCTGTCAGCAATTTTTAATGATTCGTACCTGGAAAACAATACAGAAAGTTGTTCTTTAGAAAGTAAATTACTATATGATGAAGAAAATGTTGCAGCATTTAACGATAATAAATCATTAATACCAGATATTGAACCTGATAAAAGATGTTGTGAATATTGTAATGTTAAACCAAATCCAATGCTATTATAATAATTAAAAGGAATTGATGCCAAATTGTGTCATGAAAGATATGATATGCTAAATTTGTCGAATGTAAAATTCGATCTAAAACAAATAGAATGCACGGAGAAAATATTTAAACGTGTCCAATTTAAGAATCTTAACTTTAAAAATATAAGTTTAGACAATGAATTTTCAGCATCTTCATTTTATATTATTGAATATTATGAATCTTGTTCGGAATTAAATGTCTTTTAAATCAAAAATTCAGTACAATGGATTTAATGCTTGTTGTAAAATGTTGAGAAAAGCAGATTTCTGGAATGTATCGAATTAAAAGGAATAATGTTCACGGAAGCTGTAATACCACCTTTAAATCGAGCCTTATGCTGTGACAGTAATTTGAAAATACTACATTTAGAAAACTCAAATATTTGCTCGAAAAATTTATTAAATTTAATGGCAATCTCTCATTCAATGAAAGTTAATAAAAGTCTTATCAGATTATATCTTGGTCAACTATCTAAACGAGATCCAAGCGTAATAGAAATGGTTCAGCAGGATAAAAAAAGGCTTGGCAGCTGATTCTGACGATGGATTCGGCTCGTGGATGAAAGAGCGAAGTACTTCAAAGCAATTGAATATGAAGGATAATCAATCGGATTAATTTAATCAAACCTCCAGATAACAAATTTATCGGAAATCTTAACTACTCTGATGACCTTAATATCCAAAACAACAAAAAGAAATTCCAATGATCAGAGATTTATAAAACTGCCTTTTTATTAACCAAATCAGAATTATCAAAGATTTCGTATAAGAAATTCGTTATCGCTCTGACTGTGCATTTTACTTCAAAAATCCGACTTGCTCATACAGCATGCGTCGACATGACTTTTACTACTTGTTCTAATTAAAAATAATGTTACAGCGTTATTAAAATCATTTATTTTCCACATACGCAACAGTATTTTTTTGCAGATTATTCTGTCAAATGATGCAAATGGGTGAAGAACATATTCCACATTTTATAGAGAATTTTTGGCACTGTTTCTTATAGTTAAATATTACGAGAGCTAATTGAAAAATGGTAATTGTACAAGGGATCTGAAAATATTGTAGAAGATTTTCTATCCAGAACATATGAAGATTTGATTTCAGTAAAATAGATCGAAATGAGATTTTTAGAAGCTAAACCGAAGATAATCCAATCATGAAAATCTCAGATACTTTTTTGAAATTGCACATTACCAAATAATCATAGAAGACAATTCAACAATCCTGGCGATTTCCAGAATTTGAAAAAGCTGCAAAACTTGTCACATTTAGGAACAAATGTAATAATGAAATTGATGACAAACCGATGTCTTTGGCCACGTATGAAATACAAATTCAGAAATTAGTCTAGATGTTGTCTTAAAGGTCAATATAATAAAATTCACAAACAGAAAAGAATCCGTATGAAGCATCCCAAATTAGTAGAAACTAAAAGTTCTACAAATTGACATTTTTTTCCATGTACCCGAAAACAAAAGTAAAAGTTTTATTTCTTAGATTGAAGTCATGCACAGAAAATTGGGAAAAAAATCGTCAACAAGTGACATAAAAAGGAATGGATAATCTAATTTGGTTGTCCAGGACTGCTGATAAGTGATAATTGTCGACAGTTCATTTTAGAATCATTTGCAGGATGTTGCACAAAGTTTGGAATCTACAGGAAAACCAGTGGATATAATCCCCAGTATAATGAGGAAGTTGAAGGATTTTCCAGAACAATAAAAAGTCACCAATAAAACGGGCATTGTTTGTTGACTTGACAATGATCTTACTTGGAATCACAAACTCAGTAAGTGATAACACAGAATTATCAGCTTTGCAAATGACGTTTTGGACGAGTATAAGATTACCTGGAGATATTAATATACCTTCAACCACACATGGACAAGATCCAATAAACTAAAAAAGTAATGTTCAATCTTCCGAAATCATGGTCTAGTAAGGACATATCTACCAAAGCAAATGCGAATACGTATGGTTAAGATGAGAACTAAGAGCATTACATTTAATATATGATGGACCAGGCGGACGTCTGGATCTCAAAACTGTTAAATAGTGCAAACGAAGTCCGTGGAAATAATAGGGGAGATATTTTGAATTGAATTTAATAAGTAGCATATATTGATTTTAATTTACAGATTTTTATCAATAATACAATTTGAAAAACACTCAATTTTATCTACAATTAAATAACATAACAATAAAACAGAAACATGGGAACTTTGTATTCTTTATAGTGCTTTGCAAAAATCATAAGCAACACAATCTAGTTGATATAATTCCTGCAATTTAACAAAATTACAAAATCGGTTCACATACAAAACATTTTCTGAATGAATTTCTGTGCAATTATATACTATCTACAGAGTTTTGCTGCAACTTTATTGTGATGAAATTCTCTCACGGACTACTAATGAGCCAAGCACTGAAAAATTCTATTAATCTCAGAATTTATTTGCAAGCATATTTTAAAATTCATCTGTGTGCCTCCTATCTATGTGTGCCGATATTTCGATTTTCGATGATTTCTTTTATTTATTTAATTTTGTCATTTTAATTAAAATATTATTTAACTTTTGGTATACTAAATGTGTATTCAAATTATGCGAATAATAAGTGATATTTACATCCTGCGATCGATTACTCAAAGTCAACCATTCTGATTAAAAATGAAACTTGAAAGTGATATGTCAGTTCAGAAACCACTACAACTTTATGATTCAAAAATCCTGGTTTATATAAAACAAAAAGACTCGTTAAAAGCTCACGATGATCAACAGGAAGATTCTTGTAAAGAAATCAAAGATAACAATTTTGAATCATCAGATAACGAAGTAGAAAATTATGTACGATAATTATTACTTCGAAAATCCGAATCGGAGATAATCGGAGTTCTAATTCCTGAAATCAAAAACAAAATATCGTAAAATGACATCTGTAGACAATTGAGGCGAAGTGAAACAACAATGAATGTTAATATTAGTAACTTGTACACAGTCGAGGATAATCATAAGGGTGTATCAAAATACATAATGACGCTGTAGCAAACATGTAGCAAACAAACCCTTCATACGCATTCTTTCTATATAAATTTTCAGAACTAAAATTTCTGAATTTTATTTATTTATTTTAAATTAAGACATTTTTTTATATTATTTTATTTATTTCAAAATTCATTGTATAATATTTTAAATAAATTAAATTCAATTCAAATTGAGACATTAGTTTATTTAATTTTATTTATTTCAAAATTCATTGGATAATAATTTAAATAAATTTAATTTAATTCAAATTGAGACATTAGTTTATTTAATTTTATTTATTTTAAAATTCATTGGATAATAATTTAAATAAATTAAATTCAAATGAAATTGAGTTATTTTCATTAATTTTAAAATTTATTGCATAGAAATTTATATAAATTATTTTCAATTCAAATTGAGACATTATTGTAATTAATTTTATTTATTTCAAAATTCATTGGATAATAATTTAAATAAATTTAATTTAATTCAAATTGAGACATTAGTTTAATTTTTTATTTATTTCAAAATTCATTGTATAATATTTTAAATAAATTTAATTTAATTCAAATTGAAACATTAGTTTATTTAATTTTATTTATTTTAAAATTCATTGGATAATAATTTAAATAAATTAAATTTAAATGAAATTAAGATATTATTATAATTAATTTTAAAATTCATTGCATGGAAATTTATATAAATTATTTTTAATTCAAATTGAGACATTATTTTAATTAATTTTATTTATTTCAAAATTAATTGGATAATAATTTAAATAAATTTAATTTAATTCAAATTGAGATATTATTTTAATTAATTTTATTTATTTTAAAATTAATTGGATAATAATTTAAATAAATTTAATTTAATTCAAATTGAGACATTAGTTTATTTAATTTTATTTATTTTAAAATTAATTGGATAATAATTTAAATAAATTAAATTCAATTTTAAATTGAGATATTATTTTAATTAATTTTATTTATTTTAAAATTAATTGGATAATAATTTAAATAAATTTAATTTAATTCAAATTGCGACATTAGTTTATTTAATTTTATTTATTTTAAAATTCATTGGATAATAATTTAAATAAATTTAATTTAATTCAAATTGAGACATTAGTTTATTTAATTTTATTTATTTTAAAATTCATTGGATAATAATTTAAATAAATTTAATTTAATTCAAATTGAAACAATAGTTTATTTAATTTTATTTATTTTAAAATTCATTGGATAATAATTTAAATAAATTCAATTCAATTCAAATTGAGATATTATTTTAATTAATTTTATTTATTTTAAAATTAATTGGATAATAATTTAAATAAATTAAATTCAATTCAAATTGAGATATTATTTTAATTATTTTATTTATTTTAAAATTAATTGGATAATAATTTAAATAAATTTAATTTAATTCAAATTGCGACATTAGTTTATTTAATTTTATTTATTTTAAAATTAATTGGATAATAATTAAAATAAATTAAATTCAATTCAAATTAAGACATTAGTTTATTTAATTTTATTTATTTCAAAATTCATTGGATAATAATTTAAATAAATTTAATTTAATTCAAATTGAAACATTAGTTTATTTAATTTTATTTATTTTAAAATTCATTGGATAATAATTTAAATAAATTTAATTCAATTCAAATTGAGACATTAGTTTATTTAATTTAATTTATTTCAAAATTCATTGGATAATAATTTAAATAAATTATTTCAAATTAAGACATTATTTTAATAAACTAAATTTAATTCAAATTGAGATATTACGCAAAAAGTATTCTAAGATTTTATTATTTTGCTAGATTTAATTTTGATCACGTATCATGATAAAAATAATACAAGATACAGAAATTATTAGTTCTTAAGGAATTTTTAGTATTAATTTTTAAGTTCCATGACGAACCTTGAGCTCTGAGCTCGAGATCGTTTGTGGTTTGAAATTAAATAATACAGATATTCTCTCAAACCTACGCGTTGGAAAATTTTCTTAAGTGGAAATATAGGTAATGATTTATACTTTTTTCAATGGGAAGGCGAAAGTACATTTAGCTCATCTGCCAAATTTATCTGAACTTTTAACAAAATTCAAACTAGCTATCTAGAAATCCAAACTGGAATTCAAGTCATATAAGGAAAACAGCCAATCTTCTATTAAGGTGCTAAATTTAAATCAATTAATTGCTCAACGAATGTCAGGATCACTGATTATCACAGTAGAGAACGTTTGGATTTTCAATTGAAAAATAATAGCGGTTAGACAACTTGAAATATATTAGACTAGTCAAATGAATTTTTTTTTATTAATTTTATGTTTTAATTGAACAGCAAACAAATAAAATTAATAATTACGAATAAGATTTTCTCCTTCTTTGTATAAAAGTCTCTGTAGATTGGAATTTGCTTCAAATTCAGTGATTAATTCAGGCTGTTGCTGTCCTAATTCTGAAAATTGTTCAGCTAATGCTTTTTGATTTTCAACCAAAAGTTTAAAATTATTAAGAAGCTTTGTAGTTACCTCTAACATAGAGTTATATCTTTTTTGCAAATCCCTTTATAATAGCATTTAATAAAACTAAAGAAAATTTTAATAACTTCAATTTATCGATTTTGACTTCTAAATCCAAATCAATAGTCTTAGATGCTTTGCCTAATTTCTCCTGAATTATTTGTTTTGTACATTTATATGTGTTTAAGCTCCATGACTTTAAATTATCAATTTTATTATTGGAATTAACTAAATTAACTGTAGGATCTATATTTAAAAAATTATTACATTTTATGTCTATTTTCAAATATTTACCAATAGTTCTTGAGCCAAGTGGCAGTGAAAATGAATCAATTTTGATGTCATTGTTTACAGAAACAAAAGATTTAGGTTCTTCAAATACATCGATTTCATTTTCTACTTTACACTCCTCCATTCAATTGTTAAAATGTAATAAATCTTCTAAAATATTAGATCTCTGTCTTCATTCACTACGCAAAATATTAATTTTCTAAAAATAAGAATAGCTGGTGTTAATGAGTATTGAAATTATATATATATATATATATATATATATATATATATATATATATATATATATTGAATTTAAATTTAAAATCATCTACTTTTAAAATCAGTTTAAGAATTCAATAGTTAATATTATATATATATACACAACACAAATTTAAATATAGAATAATGAAAGTAGAAATTAACATTAGGATTTAATAAAAGTATAAAAAATTAATCAATTAAAAATAATTATTTATAAATATTTCATTGCAACTTATCTGACGTGTATATATTGTAGTAATTATTTTAAAGTTTGAAAAGTCATCAAAATTTATATCTTGAACAATCTAAATTATAATATATAAACAATAGCTTAAAAAATAATAAAATGTTCATCATTTTTAAAATTTATTAAAGAAGTTCTTTTATATGACAAATTATGCAAGATTTTTTAATGCTAGTATAATTATAAAATGTAAATTGTACTTAAAAATATAATTTACATGAAAATTATAATATCCTGTTGAGTGTAAAATATTTGAAAATAAAATTGTAGGACCAATACAAGGTTTTGCTTAATTGAGTTGGAAATAACACGCAAACACAGCAACGCAAATTTAAAATCAGACCTCTTAACATCAAGTAAACAACTCTAAAATATGGTGGGTTACAGGGTTTCGAATCTCGCTTATCTTTCTAGTTGCCCTGGTAACGCCATACAAAATAATACTAATCGCCACTTGGCACCCGTTGCTAGGCAACGTTGGTAATGTGTTCAAGTGGTGGATTGTCCGCAAAAATTGAGTATCATTGCTAGTACTATAGTTGCTCGGACAACCCTCGGGTTCACGAGCTGTCGATAGAAGACTTATGCTCGCTTAGCTCTGTCTCTTGTAGAAATTCTAGATCAGGTTCATAATTGACTGTGGAAAACTAAGACGTGATAAGAATGTTTATGACAATGCTGGCATACAATTATATTAAAGAAACAACTCAACTAAGGCTAAAACTACTCTATTTGATTCAACCACATGTGTAACATTTACTACTTGACGTTTTGAGGTTGGGTTGCGCGACGTCGGGCACGTTCCTTGCGTCCCAGTCGACGATTATTAGTTGGAGGGATAGGTTGCTCTGCTGGCTTGGTGGTTTTCTGCGGCACTTGGGTTGGGGCGAAGATGAGCGGATAGGTTACCGCTTCCCCTTCCCGGCAGACTGCTAGGGCGACTTCGAGTCCCCGAATTTGAGTGCGCAGGCTCTGGTTGAGCTGCCGCTCTTCTATCCAGCCTTTTTGTACTGCGGTCAGGCGGTGGTACAATGTTTTCACCTTTTCCGGTTCCTTCCAGGTTGCTCTAATCTGTTGCATTTCGCGGGTCAATTGAATAATTTGGGTGAGTAACTCCGCGTTTGACTGTCTTGCGTGGTCCAGTTCAGATTGTCGGATTTGTAAGGAAGACATCACTACAACTAAAGATATCATTTTAATTCATTATAGGTTAAGTTAGATCATCATTTATCTTATTAAACAAAGTCACGAATAATTTTAACCATAAGAAGAAATAAAACGCAAATTTCTAATATTTTAGATCAGTTATTACACGAAATCTATCACTATCGATTCACTCTTCGGGACAATGTCTCTTCAGGCTTCGTTTGAGAGCCTCCACTGTATAGGGTCGTCGGGTATCTCGAACTGGGCGAGGTGGATAGGCGACTGCAATCCGCCCGGCAAGGATGTCTTCCACCACGTTCGCGAGATACATCCTCGCCTTAACCACCTGTAAATCCACCTGCTCCTGCACCCGTTCCCATTGGGTGAGGAGGTCCTGTGCAGTCAAGTAGGTCTCCGCAGCTGGATATTGCTGTCCCGAGAGACCGCAGGGATCCTTCTCCAAGCCCAATATCCTCCAGGTAGTAGGATAGGGCCAACGTTGTTGTATCTGGTCAAATGTTCTCGTAGTTGGCGGAGCTCTTGCCTGTCCCTGTTTGTCTGTTCCTCGACTGATGCTTCGTTCGGGCGACATGTCTAAAACATTTTTGTTATTAGGTTCGATTGATTCACTCATTGTAAGTTATCAGCAAATAAATGGTGCCTGCGTTATTGGTAAGGGTGTCATCCAAACTAAACTTATCGAATTCTATTAGCGTCACTTTCTGTCGTAACTCTTGTGAAACGGGTGAGTGGTTTATCTACAAGTTTTACGGAACTGGCTCTTTGGTGTGTACTCCTTTATGGGGTGATGGATAATAATGTAATGAATCACATAGGTGAGATAAACCTGATATTTAATTTATTTGATATATGCATATTAACCTTAAATTATCACATGTGATATAGTAGGCGGATAATCGTGTATTGACCTAAGAGAATTTGTAAATTGATTTAAGGTTTGTATAACAATTTCATTTACGGTTAATTCGAACTTTAAGATCTAGACCGGATGTTGATCCGAAATAACTTAGTCGTGCGTGGTTGTATCCTGGTGGGCGAACGATTTCCGGCGGATCTTACCGTTACAACTTGAGCGGTTGACTAAAGGTGATTTATAATGTTACATCCGGTAATTACAATATTCACGTCATATTTTCAGAATTACTGTTCAACTGCTTCGCCTACACTCGATTATCTCAATTCTGGTAAGTTATTTCATTGATTAGTTCGAATGTAGTTTACTGACAATTTTTAAGAAAACTTCCTACGCTTACCGATGCTTCCAAGTAGCTGTGATACCCTTCTTTGGAATATTTCCGTTTTGTGGAATTTTATTTTCAACAACGATCAAATCGGTAACAATTAATGTGATATCAATACAAATTTTCTCTTATTTTAAACTTTGGTTTTTACAATTAAATTTTAAGTAATAATTCGTTCATTTTATCGTTGATCAATTTGCTATAATTCTCAAATTTATAATAATAAAAGAAAACCTTTTTCGATTCTAGAAATTATCCTAGTTCTAACTAAGGGTTAGTATTATCGGTAATATATATTGACATCTATTATTCAAATTCCTAATAGTTTTCCTACGGCTAGCTGGATCAACTATTACTTTAGTCCGTGAAATTATTTTAATACTAATCTAATAATGTTGAATCCGTGAATCCAGTTTTACTTTAATTTACCTTGAAAAATGGTTTGATTTTTACCAAGGAGACTAACTTACGGTTATGCATTCCTAACTTTAACCTATGAATTACTTTAGTCAACGACTTATTGTTAATCAATACTTTACTCTACTAAAACTAGGTTACATTGGTTTTACTCAATAATTATCTGAATTAGTTTAATCAATGAGATATTTCTGTTTACCCGAAAATCATTTTAATTGTTACCAATGAATAGATTTAATTTAATCAACGACATATTTACTTCTATTCCATATTCATTTTATTTCTAACCCATAATTTAATTTAATCACTTGCTTTACTTAATCCTTTCTTCAATTTTATTACAATGAATTATCAGTAAATTACGTGTCGTTGCGTTAATTTTAATCAACAATTTAATTAAGGGATTCCACCCTTTTATTCGAGAATCATTTTACTTTAAATTGATACGTTTCATTACTTGAAATCAATGAATTCGATTCGTAATTGCTTTCATTTTTATCGGTGGTTTCAATACGTTACTCGTCCCTACCAAGGATTAGATTAATTTTATCGAAGCGAATTATAATAGTCTAATTGATGAAATTATTTGCCATTACCTTAATTTTGATCAACAATTTACGATCATTTAAATTCTGAAGTTACCTTTACCCAATATTTACTTTAATTTTAAGCCATAAAACACTTTACTTTTACAATCAATGGTTACTTTAATTTTTATCAATAATCGCAATTTAATCGAATTCAATGATTTCCAATAAATTTTATCTATTTCAAAATATTAATCCAAAATAGTTATAACAACGATTTCAGTTAATTTAACCCCCGTACCATTCCCCTTTAATAGGCCTTAAGCGCATATTGTGTTTACATTATATTTACTGAGTGCCCACTGGACTACTCGGTGTGATAATTTTAAGCCGTGTGTAATATAAATTTAGGTCGATTTTACAGAATTGAGAAACGAAGAAGCAGCCAAAGACTTCTTCCTTATTTCTCGCTTCAGCTATAGGGATAAATATTGACGTTACGACCGCTGCGTTGCGCACGCTGAGTCTTCACGGGAACATATCATTGGCGATTTTCCACGCACTTACATGCATCTGTACTATGTAGATTTTGCTTTCTTGCGTTATGTATTGGCTGTGGGCCGGAAAAATTTCGACAGTTTAATTTAGTTTATAAAAATATATATAAAATAATTTATGCATATCAATAATATTTATTAATTATAAACAAAAATAACATAATTAGCCATTCATAACCATTCCATAAAATTGCATAAAATAGCATAAAATAAAACATAAATACCTCTCTCCCCACGTCGACGCCAAGCAGAGCTCTACCGAGATGCAATGGACGTGACGTGGAAAGATGGTTCCAACATAAATATTTTTCACCTAAAATCAGTTGAATAGTTTCTAAAGAACGAATTCAAAATTAGTTTCAAAATAGTTTGAAAATAAGGTTTTTAAAACTGGCTAAAAATAGTCAGTTTCGAAAAACGGTTAAGATTTTCAAAAATGGTTTGAAAAATGGTTAAGTTAAATGTGAAAATGGATCAGTATTTATACCTATTTTTCTCGCATGTGAAATTTGATGCAGTAAAACTAAATTCGACCTTGTTATTTTCTAGTAAATTCTATTCTTTAATTTTATTATTTTTTGATTTATTTTTATAATTTTTTATTTAAGATTTTTATTGAATTATTACTAATTCAAATTTTTCGATTAAAATTTCATTTTAATGAACTTTTATTAATTTTTTCAATTTTGTCGAATTTGTTGTGTTTTCTTGTTATATTTGTGTTGGTATCGTGCGGATCTTTGTGCGTTTTGTTATTATTTTAATTTATTTTTATGTTTATTAATTTATTTTTTTAATTCCCTTTTTTCTCATAATTTATAGGGTTTAATTGGTATTTAATAGGTTTATTTAAATTTGCATGTTATGTTTGCATGTGTGTTACTGATCCATTAAAACATTCTTCAAGGCCGTTTACGTTCTGGCCCAACAAATATGAGGAAAATGTAATTAAAAATAAAATCAAAAAAACAAAATTAAATTAAAATAACAACAAATATGCATCGAGATCCGCACGAAATTAACATAGAAATAACAAGATAACATAAAGTTTTTTTACCGAGAAATGAACAATTCATAAAAGTTAGCAAATAACGAATGAAATAAAGCAAAACGGAATATTTTCAATAAGAAATATTCTATTGGTGGGTTTCTGGGTGCTGATATTTTGAAACTATATGGTTGTTACCCAAACAACCCCATACAAATATTCTTTCGCTTACCACTCGGCACCCGTTGCTAAGCAACGTTAGAATTGTGTTCGAGTTGGTGGATTGTCCGCAAAAAGTGAGCACTATTGCTAATGCTATAATTGACCGAACGACACATGGGTCCAACGAGCTACCGATAGAAGGCCTGTGCTCGATTTCGATTTTTAAGTCCCATTATTCTCCTATCTCATTCAAATATTAACCTATACTCTCATATCATTTATCTTCATGTCCATTCCCATAGTCCTTCTCATCGTTGTCCGTATTATCGACTTTTGTCATGGCCTGTACACCATTTATTATGCTAAACATACTCAGTATCTCTTTTACCTTTATCCCTATTATAATTAATATGTCTACTATTATTGTTGCTAGCATTATCATTATTACTATTCTATGTATGACCTTTAGTAATTGTTAGTACTGTTGGGCCAGAACACGAACGGCCTTGGAAATATTTAAATGAATCAGTAAAATACACGCAAATACAACATTCAGTTTCAAAAATCGGACCTATTAAAACACCAATTAACCCTACCAAAATGCGAGAAAGAGAACAATTAAATATAAAATTATAAAACACAAAAATAAATTAAAAGAATAACAAATTCAAACAAGATCCACACGAAATAAACGTAAACATAACATGAGAACATTAAAATTTAGCCGAAATTTGATAATTTTCAAAGAAATGCAAAAGTCCATGAAAATGGAATAAAAATCAAAGAATTTGAATTAGAAATAATTCGATTTAAAAATTAAAAAGAAAATTGTCAAATTTAATTACAAAAATAATAAAATTAAGAATAGAATATTCTAGAAAATAACAAGGTCAAATTTTGTTTTACTAAATCAAAAAATAACACGCAAGGTTAGGGTCGTACAATAGGTATATAAACTGATTCATTTTCACATAATAAAACCCGTTTTAATCAATTTTATAAACTTGAAAGCAATTTTACAACTCTTGAAACCAGTTTTAACTAGTTGATCAGTTTTTCTACTTGGAACAGCACTATTTTGATGTGAGTGAGAGAATTATTAGAAACTCTTTCCACGTCGCATCCTCACAACCTCAATGGAGCTCTGCTTGGATGTCGGCGTGGGGAGAGCGTGTGGTTATATGATGTTCAACTTATGTTTTATTCTCAGAAAACTTATGTAGTATATGATAAATATAAACCTAATCTAACTCGGTAGAATAATTTCATAAAAATTCGTTAACTATCATGACTTTTAGACCAAAAATGGGAAAAATTTGTAAGTGAGATGCCCAGCAAACAGTTGCATGTCCTAACGTGAATAATTTAAAATTTTAGACAAAAAGTTAAACGAAGCTTATAAGATTACCCACAAACCAAATAATAAAATATTAGAGTAACGGCTTCCCTAATAATTACGCTAGTAATAAATCAATCCAAAACAAAATACCCCAAAAATCATTTGTAGGAAGTTTTATCAAATAAAGTGGAAAAATATTACTTTAAACGATTAATGACAATGAACAAGACGAACTTAAAGGTTACTTTAAAATTGTAATTTATAATGACAGTACCGCCAAAACTTCAGGAAGAAAAATACCGCCCAAATGAAGGACTTCTTGTCCTGATAATGAAAACATATAATAAATTTACCCAGAGTTGAGGTTGCTAACATCACGATATTAAATAGTTTAGGGATTTAAATAGAAACGCGCAGATACAATTAAGAAATCATTACTTGATTCCCACCTGACCCAACGAATAATAGAAAAATCAAAACGCCCAAACTACTTGCGGAAAATATTAACAACAATTTTATTTACAGTCCATGTAATAGCTACATGCATAACCAGGATCAATCACAGTAATAATCCATCGATACTAGAGAAATTAGGACGACAAATCATAAAAAATAGTTCAGTTGATGGACCTTTGGCAACCACGAATTCAAGTACTGATAAATCCTAAAAAGAAACTCGGTGAGAGAGATGTGGGATATATACCTAAACCATGATAATATCTTAAAACCAAATATATGATATCCAACCAATATCCCAACTGCGAGGAGTAGCAGGAACCCGACGTCCGCTGAAGATGGTAGAAGTGGATACGCTCATTAAACTTACCCTCAACTCCATTGACCCTAAAAGTGATGTGAATTAGGGAAAAATAATAAGTTAATAAGTTCTAACTGAAAATATTAACACTAATGAGAAATAAAATTAATACCTAGTGACCACGTCAAAGCTATGAAATCAGTACTATGTCCAAACATATACCCGTTACTCGAGTGCATGTTAGTGAAACCTTAGATCCATAATCGACCCCATCACATGCCACGTGGAGGCGAAGAACGTCAATTTCTGTCTAATGCCCAGAGAATTCTGTAATGCTATCGAAATGAAATGATATCCTACCGACCTCGCCCTTAAAGTCACCAGCCCCACCAACGCCATCAGGCATTCAACTTATGTATCGTGTTCTGAACCTCGCGAGATGGAATTAGGAACTACTCTAACGAACCTACCACCTAGTACGCATGCAAGTGTCCGTCTTAACTACCTCCTTGCCTACCAACCTGATAAGTTCCATTACGAAGACTTAACCCATCTATAGGTTGATGCAGGATTTTACGCGAACAATTCGTTCAATAATCTAATTAATTTGCCTTGAAAATGAATATCAGACCACTACAGTTGCTACTAATGAATCATCTATTCACTTGTTAAACTCTAGGAATAAATCAGTTTATTAAGCTATTTGATAGATTTATATCTACAGGTTTTTAGATGGACGAGTCGCGCATCACGATGCGATTCCCATCCCACTCCGCCGCAAGATGTCGACAGGCGATGTGGGATGAGGGGTATTCTATCTCCTTGGTACGAACGGCCAGGTTTGAGAGACAGGAAGATATGGAGGATGCCGAACGACCATACGTTGCAATCAAACAGGAGCCTAGGCGAAACCCGGCTCGTGAACTTCGGGGGCAGGCAGAAGACCTCCTGGCTCGACTCGAGGCTCACCAACGAAAAATCAACAGTAAGGTGAATAAGACTCGCCAACATCTCCGGCAGATAAACAAAGATATAGCGGCTGGCTTGATTCTGAGCACGGATGGATATGCCCCTTCTTATGGCATATCCTTCGAGCTCGACGACCAACACGTGAACCAGCCAATACCGCCGATGACAGTGTTGGTACCAAAGAAGATGCTTGCGGGAGAAAAACGGCCGAGAAACGGAGCTCAAAGACCGGAATGAAACCATACTTACGCGCAATGGTCATCACGGCAGGACCCCAGAGACCGGCCCTCCACATCACACTACATCTGATTAGGAAACTGTCTTGATTTAAATTGTGGTTAATCGAAATAAATCATTACTAGTTTGACTTAGTATATCGTTGATCGTTGCAAAATACTCGCCCTGATAATACTCCTCCTAAGACTATAGATGAATACGCCGTAAACATTATGATTGTGATTATATTCATTAACATTCTGATTTACTATATGAATTTTTGTGAATTATGTTATTTTCTTTTGCAGAGATGGACCCTAACATGGTCCTGAATAATACTCTGAAGGACGCACGCAGAGAAAACAAGGACCTTCATCATCAGGTGTTGGAGATGACCCAAGAGATACATCAAATAGAAGCGACGTGGATAGAACAGGCAAAAGCAAAGGTTCTATACCAGCGAGTGACCGCCGCACAACGTTGGTAGGCTGAGGAGAAAAGACTGGCACAAGCTCTGAAAACGCAAATTCGCGGGCTAGAGGTGGCGCTTGCAGCATGTCAAGAGGGCCAAGCCGTCACATACCCCTTAGTTTTCGCGCCGGCTCAACTGGCGTACCGGAATTCGACAAATGCGACAAAACCGGTGTTGGCGAATAGGGTTGGTTTTTATCTATTTTTTCTAGGGTTTTTGTGTATCTACCCCCCCCCCCCCAAACGCCAGCAAGATTATAATTATTATTATTACTATTATTATTATTATTATTGTTATCATTACCAGTATTATTATCACTATCATTACCATCATTACTAATTATTATTATTATTATTATTTTTATTATTATTATTATTATTATTATTATTAATATTATTATTATTATTATTATTATTATTATTATTATTATTATTATTATTATTATTATTATTATTATCACAATTATTACTACTGCTACTATCATCATTATTATTATTACCATTATTATTATTGTTATTATTATTCTGTTGGGCCAGAACGTAAACGGCCTTGAAAAGTGTTTAAATGGATCAGAAACACACACGCAGATACAACACGCAATTTAAAATAAACCTGAAAAACACCAATTAAACCATATAAAATCTGAGAAATAAAAGAATTAAATATAAATTAAGAAACATAAAAATAAAATAAAATAATAACAAAATGCACCAAGATCCGCACGATACCTACACAAATACAACAAGAAAACACGACAAATTCGACGAAATTGGAAAAATCAATTAAAGTTCATTAAAGTGAAAATTAAATCGAAAAATTTGAATTAGCAATAATTCAATAAAAATTATAAATAAAAAATTATAAAAATAAATCGAAAAATAATAAAAATAAATAATAGAATTTGCTAGAAAAAAACAAGGTCGAATTTTGTTTTACTACATCAAATTTCACACGTCATAAAATTAGGTATATATACTGATCCATTTTCACATTTAACTTAACCATAAAAACCATATTTTCAAATCTTGAAGTCAATTTAAAACTATTCTCGACTATTTTTAAATTGTTTTAGAAAGTTATTTTCAGACGAATTTGGAAACCTTTTTTAGGTAAGAACATTTTGGTTGGAACCCTCTTTCCACGTCACGTCCTTGCATCTCAATGGAGCTCTGCTCGGCGTTGGCGTGGGGAGAGAGGTATTTATGTCATTTTGTATTATGATTGAATGTTTTTATGGAATGGTTAAAATGGGTAAATTTATTGTTTTATAATTAATAAATATTATGAATATACATAACTTATTTGATATGTTTTTGTTAAATTTTTAATGTCGAAATTTTTCCGGCCCACAGCCGACACATCACGCAAGATAGAAAAATCAACATAGTGCAGATTCATGTAAGTGCGTGGAAAATCGCCAATGATATGCACCCGTGAAGACTCAGCGTGCGCAACGCAGCGGTCGTAACGTCAATAACTATCCCTATAGCTGAAGCGAGAAATAAGGAAGAAGTCTCTAGCTGCTTCCTCGTTTCTCAATTCTGTAAAATCGACCTAAAATCATATTATACACGGCTTAAAATCATCACACCGAGTAGTCCAGTGGGCACTCAGTAAATATAATATGAACACAATGTGCGCCTAAGGTCTATTAAAGGGAAAGGATACGGGGGTAAACTAAATTGAAATCGTTGGTTAATAATTTTGAACTAAAGTGATAAAACTCATTAAATAGGTAATTTAATAATTCAATTATTGGAAAAATTTAGATGATTATTAAATGAAGAGAAATATCTCATCGATTAAATTAAATTGAGTAATTAATGATTAGCGAGCAAGGATAGGTAAACCATCGACTAAATTAATACCATTCATCTTTCATCAAAGTAATAATGATTAATTAAAGTAATATAATTTATTTTTAATAACATTAACATAATGAACAAGAAAAGGATAAATTTATTGGTTAAACTCCTTTAGTTCAGTGATTATCATTAACGTAATTACGGTAAAGGTAGAAGAATTTTGGTTAAAAATCAAGAAAAATGTTTAGAAAAGGAAGTAGAGTTTCAATTCACTAAGTAGAATATTTACCTAATCTATTAAAATAAAGTGGTCCATTACTTAGAAAAATTTGTCTATTAATTTTCAAAGCAACATCAGTAGTTTGAATAATAAAAATTAATATAATTCGTTGAGTTAAGTTAATGCAACTATTGATTAAATTCATCAAGAAAGTAATACCTTGGTTGATAATAGAATAACCCTTCGAGAAAAAATAAAGCATTGCGTTGATTTAAGACAAAAATTCTTTTCCGTAAATTTAATATAAATGCAGGAATCCAACATAAATCAATGATAATAGGTTATTGCTTAACATTGGATTAAAAATAAAATCGACGCAAATGAGAATAAAAAAATTCAGAATAACAGATAAGGCATGAGAAACAACCAAATGTCATATTGATATCACCCGAGATAAACATTCATCGAATTACGATCCCGAAACATGTCGAATAAAATCCTGATAATAAAGGTTCACTTGCGGGATCCGCCATCGAGTTGCCCTAAACGACGATAAAATACATTCAAACCACCAAAATAGTAACTTACGGAATAGCTTCAACATAATCGAAAATTAAATTCTAGTAAAATATCTAAGATCGCACGGCAACTCCTACGAATAAAATCAAAATAAGATAAACAGCGGATATAAACAAACCTAAACACTGAAACTGCGACAACAAGATCCGCCGGAAATCGTTCGATTAAGATCATCGAGCGATTCATCTACTTAATTTATCCGATTCAACATCCGGCCTTGACTTAAACGTACAATTTGTATGCACCTAAAATTGTTATATCAAATTTGTCAACAAATTTACAAATTCTAGCTGAGATTATACACAGATAAAACTTTAGAATTAAAATACATATTGACACTAAAATAAACTAATTATCAGCCTTATCCCACATATATTATTGATTGCACTATTATATAACTTGCTTTAAAGGAGCGCATACTGAAAGGTCAGGTCTATGGGATAAATATAACCCACTTGTCAACTACCCATCGCAGGAGAGTGAACCCTAGTCAACCGAGACGCCCGTGAACCAATTTATATAGCATCAGAGTAGTACTTGAATGGCATAATTGTAAAGGATACATAAGAGAGTCAGACAATCAACGAATATGGCACGCCTGAAGTTTCTAGATGAACCGCCATCCGCTTTGCAAAGGATATAACTAAAACACAAGCTAATAGACTTAGACGACTCCAATAACATTAGCCTAGGCGTCATTTAGTTGAGTTTACATAAAGCAGATAACTTAATTGAACTTAATACCAATGATATTTTAGACATGCCACTCGAACAAGATGCTAGACAGGAGACGGACAAACAGGGACGAGAAGGAGCCCCGGTAACTACGGAAATATTCGACCAAATACGACAACGATGGCCATACCCGACTACTTGGCGGTTACTAGGCTTGGAAAGAGACCCGTGCGGACTCGCGGGACAACAGTATCCGGCTGCGGAGACATACATGTCCGCACTGAGCCTCCTCACCCATTGGGAAAGGGTGCAGGAGCAGGTAGATCTACAGGTGGTGAAAGCGAGGATGTATCTCGCCAACGTAATGGAAGACATCCTCGCCGGGCGAATTGCAGAAGCCTACCCACCTCGTCCAGCCCGCGACACCCGACGTCCGTATCCAGTGGCCACCCTAAAGAGGAAGAGGACATTCGACGAGATACATTAATTCCTAAGAACACAAACATTGAATATAATTAGATGTTGATAAAAAGAAAAATTTTGTTAATTTGATATCTTCGCCTTAATTATTTACATAGGTCGACTCGTTTTAACAATTATGTTTAAGATAACTATCAATAAAAGTTATGCAACTCAATAGAGAAACTTTAATTATTTTGTACATTGTAGTAATGACGACTAATCAAATCTTGCAAATGGAGCTAGATCGTGAAAGGAACACAATCGCAGATCTTCACAACCAGATCATTCAACTAACTAAAGAGGTACAACAGATAAAAGCGACCTGGTCCAACCCGACAAAGATGAAAGCCATTTATCATAAACTCACGGCGGCACAAAAGGGATGGATAGAGGAGCGGCAGCTCAACCAGAGCCTGCGCACCCAAATCAGAGGGTTGGAAGTTGCTTTAGCAGTCTGTCGGGAAGGGGAAGCGGTGACATATCCGCTTATCTTCGCCCCATCCCAGGTGCCACATACAAGTTCCCAGTCCACCAATCAGTCCAACGTTCCATCGAAGAATCGACGCCCAGGACGCAAGGAGCGTGCCCGACGTCGAGCAGCACAGCTCCAAACTATTCTATGAACTCATGAATGTTACACGTTTTGTTTCTTCTTTAATTGAATAAAATAGTTGTATGTATAGTCAATTCGTTCTCGAGATACATCTGAACTTAAGCGTTATTAGGAATACTCACATCATGGTTTGTAAGCAGTCGTCCACCTCCGATCATAAATTTTCGTACACATGGGACAAGCAAAGCGAGCATAGGTCTTCTATCGACAGCTCGTGAACCCGAGGATTGTCCGAGCAACTATAGTACTAGCACATGGTACTCAATTTTTGCGGGCAATCCACCACTTGAACACATTACCAACGTTGCTTAGCAACGGGTGCCAAGTGGCGATCAACATCATTTTGTATGGCGTTACGAGGGTAACTAGAATGATAAGCAAGATATGAAACCCTGTAACCCACCATACAAATTTGGGGGCTCAGCCGGGATTGAATGATTTTCGTGTACAAACAAACGAGAAGGAACAGGTCACAGAACTATCTTTTCAAATAGAAATGTCGGGACGACATTTTGCCGAACCCCGGAGAGATGAAATATGTGGAACTTAAAAATGTAAAGATCGATTATAAAGATTGATGAGAAATTGTGAAGATCGATGAAAAACGAATGACCTGACTACAAATCAAGAGAGTAAACAATAGACGACTAGCCCACCAAGTACAAATTTGGGGGCTCAGCCGGGATTGAAGCTTTGTTATTTGGAAAGACCAAAACAATCAAGTTAAGAAACAACAGAGAATTCTGTCAGTACACCCTCAGCCGGGATTGAATGATTGTTTTTGCAAAAAACCAAAGTAAATGTAGACATATATGTAAATTGAAAATGTCGGGACGACATTTTGCCGAACCGCGGAGAGAGATGTAATAACAATGAAACAAAAAACCCAGAGAACAACTGTTGAAAAACGAGCAACCCGACTACAAATTAAGACGCCAAGACACTCAACATCCATCAATACTTGACGACATGACACCCTTGTAAGACACCAACAACAATGACAAGACGCATAAGTAATTAAAAGGGCAAAATGCGGGATAAAATGAAATGGGGTAAGTAAGGGGAGTAATGATAAAGTAACGGAACCAAGTAGAGGAAGTCAACGATAATAATGATAAAAATGGTAATTGATAAAATGAATCAAAATATATTAAACCAAGAGTTGAATGAATTTAATTAATTAGTATTTAAATTTAATGAGTGAGTAAAAAAGATTTAATAATTTTAGAGATGGAACCAACAAAAATTATAGGAAAACTAAAGGGGATTCTAAACATCGAAAATGACAACCTCGAGGAACTAATTAATAAACAAAAGTTAATTAAAAGAGCTAAAGAGGATATATCAACGATTTCAAACCTGTATTCCGACGAACATTGCATATTAATAAAATTGATCGATATTGATAAAGACGTAACAACCGAAAGAATATATGAAATTCTATCCATGAGATTAGAGATAACCAAATTTGGGAAAAGCTGGAACAAGTTAATGGAAAAAGTCAAAAACATCGAAGACGAGATCGCAACCACAATGAAAGAGCAAACCAAGGCTTATGTGGAATGTTACGCGTGCAAAACAGAGGAAGCACGAGTAATGTTGATACCTTGCGGACACCTGAGTTATTGTCATGGATGCGCACAAGAGTCGCACTGTATGTTATGTCAGCGAAAGATAAAGGAAAGACTAACGGTTTACTTCCCATGAATTGTTATGATGAAATGAAATAAATGTGTATTATGCATTACTTGAATTATTATTAGATGATAAGACGAATATAAAAGAAATATGCAATGTTGGTAAAAAATAAAACCACCCGACAACGATAAATAAACGTAATAGACCAAATACATGAAAGCCGAGTTAGGGAAATAATTAAACACACGCACAGAGACACAAAATATTGGACGGAAAAATTTCGACAATTGAGTTTCCTAGTGTATAATTCTTTTTGTTTTATTGATATTATATTTATTGATATTATATTGAGATAGGACGAGGAAAAATGGTTAACCTGAGCTATCTAATGATAGTACGCTCACCCAAGGGAAACCCTGATCAACCCTACTGAGAAAGGAACTGGTAGGCCAAGTCGCGTATGTCAGCAAGTAACCGGCGAGAGATTGATCACCTCTTTTGGGGAGCTTGTTGATGCGATTACCACAAATTTTGAAGGGGGGAGTGAAGAGATAGACCGAGAGGTGAGAGAAAGAGTGTACACGGAACAGAATTAATAGTTTTGATTAAAGGTACCTAGAGATGACTTCTTTTTTCCCTAGCTGGTGGTGAGGCACCAGAGGACAGCTACGGACTGTCGTGCTCAGGTTGTTATCAGCCAAGGGACTGATGGCGCTGAGCCGTTCGATACAAAAACCCGGATCACACACCGAGTATCGAACGATTCTTTTTTTCGCTGGGAGGAACTCGATACAACAACCCGGATCCCACACCGAGTATCGGGGCCAAACGGTAGGTTAGATGTGAACTAACCGGTAAATGGTTCATACTCAAAATGTCCTACTAAAGCCAGATGAGAGCGGCTGAACGGAGCCGAGAAATCTGATGGAAGGAGCGGGCAGAGATTTGATAGTTTATTTTCCGCTCCCACTTTTAATCACTTCCTTTTCTTTTCACTATTCGGGAAATCAAGTAAACCACTTTTGGAACTTGATTGAACGTCTAGGCATTTCCATACTTTTATATTCTTCGAGGTACACAACCCGGATTCCACACCGAGTACCGAGGGAATGTTTTTTTTATTGCCCAGCGAGGAGTTTGGTACAATAACCCGGATCCCACACCGAGTACCAAATATCCGAATGGCGGTGAGTAAAGCGTAACCGGAAGAATGCGCGGCCAAAAGACGCCATGGCTTGAGAGTCAGTGTGAGGCCTCAAACATACCCAAAAGTCACTGATGAGCTCAAGTCCGGTGAAACAATGAGAAATAATAAGATGAATTAGATTAAAACGAATATGAGTAAAGATGAAATTGACAGAATATGATTATGATCAGATACTAGAGGCCATAGGGTGCCGATGATTATGATCAGATACTAGAGGCATGGGTCATCAGATACTAGAGGCCATAGGGTGCCGGATGATTATGATCAGATACTAGAGGCCATAGGGTGCCGGATGATTATGATCAGATACTAGAGGCCATAGGGTGCCGGATGATTATGATCAGATACTAGAGGCCATAGGGTGCCGGATAAGACATGATTATGATTAGATATTAAAGGCCATAGAGTGCCAGATAAGATATGATATGAGTAAGGATGAAATATGATTACGGATAGATATTAAGGTCACAGATGACCAGTAAAAGAGTTAAAGCCGAAGGCCGAAGAGCCAACGGAAATTATAGAGGGCATAGAGCGCCAGCGATTGAGGATTAAGTAAATGAATTTTTGGGGAGACATAGGAAAAATAATTAATGGAATGAATGAGAGTATGAGTATGATGATTTTATATTATTGATATTACGGTATAGATAATTGATACGACTATATAGATAACTGATAAGACTATATAGATAATTGATACGAGATTAATAGATAATTATTACGAGGTATAGATAATTAAAAATAGACTTAAAATGAGGGGGGTGAGTCAGATAAAGAAGACCACCACGATAAATGCGAACAAGGGATGATAACGTATATAGTATGGTAAATGGAGGAGAAATTATTATAGAGTATAGAATATTGGAGTGTTATTTATTTTTAGGATCAATAGTCAAACAAAGCAATCCAAGTCAAGTGCAAAGCAAAGCAAAGGAGAAAATATTTCAGAGCAAACGACAAAGCAAAGTGATAACAAAGGAACTTAAATAAACGAGCGGAAAAGAATTTGGAGTAAACGTCAGAGTAGTTACAAGCAGATAAGCAACCAGAAGTTTCAAAGCAACCAAAGCAAGAGAAGAGAAACGAAAAAACCAGTCAAGCAGACGAATAACCGTAAACATTGATAGCATCAGCAACCATACGAGAAGCAAAAGCCAAGAGAATAGAGAAAAAAGTTTATTAAAAGTGGAAGAAAAGAAAAAAGTTCGCAACAGTAGAAGTGTTAATACCAAAGTATCAACTGCAACCGGAACCGGCACAGATAGCGGATTGACCGATTTTGAATTTAACAGCAGCGAAGAGAACGAATTACGTAATATCGAAAACCAGTTGACAACAATAGAATCAGTAAACGAAGAAGAGAACCTAGACAACAATCCAAACATGACAACTTCTATAAATTCTTCAATTCCGGATGCAAATACAATGTTGAATAACAATAATGTAATGATAGGAGAATTCAGAGAAAAGTTTAGAGGAGAACCGTTTGACGGTAGTCTCAATAAATTGGATACATTCATAAAGGAATTCGAAGTGTATAAAAATATCTGTCACTGGACAGATCAAAAAGTAAAAGAGCGATTACCCTTGTATTTGAAAGGGAGCGCACAAGATGTATTTGTAGAAGAAGCGAGAGATGTAACGAAATTGACAACATGGACAGAAATTAAAGAGTTCTTAATAAAGATATTTGGGATAGAGAAAAAGGGGAATAGGAAGATATTGGACTTCCTACATCGAAAACAAAGACGAGATGAATCGAATGCGGTATACGCCTGTGAATTAAAGAAATTGTGTAAAGAAGCCTTCGGAGAAGCAGATTTGCCCGAAGATAAAATGGTAGACGTCTTCATAAGAGGAATCAAAAGGGAAGACATACGAGCCAACCTTGGATGCTTGGCACCAGAAACATTAGATGAAGCAGTAGCAATCGCAAACAGATGTGAAGCCCATCTGGGACTGGGATATCAAGTGGCAGTCTTGGCCACAGAACCAACAAAATCAACAGTCAATGCCAACAATCAAAACAACAATATCAATCCAGCTATGAATCAATTCATTCCAAGAGCACAGCAGATGTTCAAGCCACCAGTAACGAGAAATCCGGAAGATAAAGGTAATAACCAAGTAAGTTATAATAATAATTTTCAGGAACAATCCAATGCAAATGAAAAATGCTCCACATGTCAAAGAATAGGACATCGGTCAGAGAATTGTTTCCGAAATTACAACTGCCAGATATGTGGTAAACGAGGGCATACTGAGAAAATATGTAGACAACCTAATAGCAAAGCATGTTACAATTGTGGACAACAAGGACACCTCGCAAGACAATGTAACATAAGAAGAGAACCAAACCAGTCAAGATTAAATAACTCTATGGGACACCCGCAAATTAGCGTGATGCAAGAGATAGACATGCTACGAGAAACACTACAACGAATGCCCATGGAATTAAAAGAGATGATGCAACAGATGCCCACCAATATACAACAACAACGAATCAACGTAATGAGAAGCAATGAGGAGATTCAAGAGCTGCGAACTAGAGAATACCAAGAGCAACAACAAGCTGAATGGCAAAGATTACAAACCGAGGAAGCCCAGGAAATCCAGCAAAGATGGGAAAATCGAAAACAAACCCCGAAAAGAATCAATATGATGAGAATGGGAATTCTCGATGAAATTCACACTGCGGAGCAGTGTGTTGAGAACGAAGGGGGAGGAAATATGATAACTGATAACGAGAAAACAGTTGAATTAAATACGATGGAGAAAATAGAGGCCATCAAAGAGATAACAGAGGAGAAAACAGAGACGTTCGACACTAAAAAAATGACAACTGCAGAAATCAGACGAACCGGAAACTTCAAGAGATTAAAACAAGCAGAGCATGACGATAACGGAGATCAAAACAAGGAAAACATTGATGTAACGAGATAGACGAACTCGAAGATGAAATTATGACGCAAACAATAGATTAGTCACTCGAGAAAATGAAGCAAGTGAGCTTTAAAAAGAGGAGATCAATTAAAAGAAAAGATAGCAATCCTGAAACAAAGAAAGCGAACTAAAAAGAAGGCGCTCAATAAATTAAAAATAGACGGAGCGTATAAAACATTTAGAACAAGAGCAAGCATAATCAAAAATAGTGAGAAGTGATTTGGCAAAGAAAGTGCGATCACAAGAAATGAAAGAGCCAGAATTGAGAATGACCAGAAGCATCAACGTCACAAGGAAAAGAAAAAATATCAGAGGCCAATAATGGCAAAAAATCAATCCGAGAACTGCTACAAAAATAAACAAGAAATCAGAAAAGAAAACCCACGGTGAGTGAAGCTCAAATTCGAGAAGAATAAAAGAATATGTTCCAAACAAAAGGACCAACAAAGATAATGAAAGAGGAGGAACAAACCACACATTAAATGTCTGAGACAAAACCAGACGATTCAAACAGACGAAGATGAAAAGTGAAATAGCAGTCTGGTGGAGAAATTTCAATCAGCGAGGAAAATAAACATACAAATATGAAATCAAACCGAATTAGAGAAATGGAATAACGAACTGCAAGAGAAGATGAACCGCGAATTAAAGAAATCAACGAGATCGTAGAAGAGTAGATCGAAAACCCAAATGTTCTTAAACCTCAGATACAACGCATAAGCAGAATAATGAAATTAATTGCGAAAGGTATCAACAGTACGGTACATTACGCTCATGAAAGATATTGATAAAAATAACCAAGAGAATTTGAAAGAAATATGGATAGAGAAAATATCAGGTAATTATATTTTCCAGAGATACGAGAAAGATAATACAATAAGAGGCGAAACACAAATGGTTTTATACGATGTGGTATAAAAACCTAGGACCCAGTTATAAAATAAACCTTATTATCATTCAAGAATAAAATAAGCGAGATATACACCTAGCGGATCTCTAATATGCCAAAAGGATAATGTCGGAACATTAACAAAATGGAACCGAGGAAACAAGCGGAAATATGCAGAAAATCCAAATACTGTATACAAAAAATAAAACCTGGATTAGAAAAAAGAAGACAAAGATAATAGCAAAACCAGATTAAAATGACCATAGCAAGCAATAGACCAGCTAGAAAATATATTAACCGACTATCGTTAACCAGACCAATTCTCAATGAAAATTTGTAGAAGCTGTACGAGACACAGACATTATGAGATTTGACAACGAGAGAACAGATGAGTTGATAGCCAAATATGGAGAGCACCAAAGAGTATGAGAGGATAACATAAAGATAAGAAAAAGCTACCAAATGATTGAAATAAAAGAAAACGGTGATCCGATTGTCAAATTGCACGATATACCGACGGATAAATCGAAAAATTATCCAACCAATAATCGAAAGTATTGACGACGGTTATGGTGGAAGACGTGGCAATAATGTATCACAAACGACAAATAAGTCCGCAGAACGAACCCCGATATACGAATTAGGTATATGGGAAGACGGACAAACCATTAATATCATAGCCATGGATGAACCAGAGAGAAAAAATACAACAAAAAAGGAACAACAGATCCAAGAATTTCAAGAGGAAATGAAAAGAAAGATGAACCAAATATTAACTATTTACCAGTTATGAGGACAAGATGCGAAGTAAGCACAAAACTACAACCGATAGGACGACTCGAATGTCGATCTACAGCCATGAAAAAGGTGTATGATGAAATGTAAAGGAGTGAATGAAAATTGAGAGAACCAACCAAAATGGAGAAAATATATACCAGGAGAAGCGCCAGAAGACGCCAGCTAAGAGTAACCTTAGAGTTATATGAAGATGAACCTATGAAAATCTACCAGGAATGATAAACGAAAATGGAATGGCAACCAGAAGAAGACGAGGAAATTAAACGATAAAGCTCGACTAGCCCCATACACATGGAAAATAGGTGGATGGCGGACAAAGTAAAATCGGTTGAAGAAGAGAAAATCATCGGTATACAAGTCATCAATTCTATACAGAAATCGGAGGATTATCGGATGAAATTGAGAGTGTACCAAACGGAGATGGGTAGGAAAGGAAATTCTATCAGTGTATTTTCTGTTAGCAAGAGGCAGATTATGACGGAAAGTTAGAGTGGCCATTTAATCGAAAAAGTCACATTTCAATCGCTAAAACCGGGAAAAATGGGAAGAGCGAACAGCGAAAAATGGTGAGTAGACCCAAGATCAATGCAAGTCAAGAAGCCAAAATCACTAAAAATGTAGCGGAGGGAGTACCACATTCCTATTGAAAAATTATTACACCTCAATTCGTGAAAGATGACACGATATATATCACCATCGAGTAGAAACGAACGAGAAATGTAAAATCGATTCAACAAGAACAAGGAGACACGAATTCAGTTGGTATCGAAAACGGATTCCAGGAATTAAAATACTGCCCCACAGATATAGACGATCCTGTGGAGAAGGTTAACACGATTAAACGAAACGCCAAAGTTTAGAGAGTTAAGCAGCAATATTTGATGAAACCGGAGCAAAGATCAAAGAGAAACTGTAACAGATTTAGCAAAATGATAATCGACTCTGCAACAGAGTAGAGAATCTGCGAAATATAGTAAAGAAATAGAGAATATCGGATATAAATTATGCGTGGTACCCAGAGCAATTTCCGAGAAATTATCGAAAATGGAAACACACCGAATGGGCAGCGAAACAATAGAGAGAGTATATTTTAAAAAGTATGACACCAGATTTCGAACATGAAAGATAATTTTAATCACTTGGCAAGGTAGTGAATTGAAAAAGAAGAATTACCGTACGACCCCCATTCATTTACATACGAAGTCGATCATTAGATGACGATCTTGATTGGAGTTACGGCAAATGCAACTGGATTGATAAATATATTAACAGTAGCAAAGATTGCGGGTAGAGAACTCAATAAAAGAGAAATCAAAACGAAAACGCCAATAGGACGACAGGAAAGTCTAAATACGCCAGAAGTTCCACCCGCAGCAGATGAAGTGAAATCGTCATCACAACAGGAGATGAAGAGATTACAATGAATGAACCAAAGATATTTGACGAAGAAACAACCAGGAGAATACCGGAATCAAGAGATTTGTTCATGACAGAAAACGAAGATGATATGATAACAGATGAACCAGACGAGCTAGTATGTGGTCAAAGACAACCAGTCGAAATTATAGAGCCAGATACCGAAGAAGAAAATAAAAAGAAAGAGAGAAGACGCCGAAGTTCGACAGGAGACGAATAGGATAATTGGATAAATGAACGAGGAGCTACAACATCTAGAGAAACGGCAGACGAACAACCCAAACGAAAAGAAACAGGTACAGCAATGGAAAAGAAATCCAGAGATAAAGAGAAATTTAAAACTTAATAATATCGGAGCAGAAGCGAATCAGCTTTGGGCAGCAATAAAGCAATAATAAATAAAATAATGGATAATAAAGTACGAACCACAACCAAAGATCCAGAGGAATTACTGTTGATAATAAATCACTTAACGAAACGATCCGATGACCCAAATAGATATTTGGTAGGAATGGCATCTGATGTACAATACGATAGTGATATACAGAAAGCGAACTCCAAGATACAACCCAAACGGATATGAATTCGCGTAAACAGCATTATCAGGAAAGTATCGAACCATTATCCTGACTCAAGGTGGGATGCAACTTTATAAATTATAAAAAAAGATGATCAAACTGAAGTAGCAGCAATAAAAGAGTTATTAACGGAATCGAACAACGATTAATGCAAGCGACCAAAAACAGCTAGAAAAGGAATGAATGCGATAATCACTACAATACTCATATGGATGATGTGCGTAAAAGGAGTAGAACCGTTCGTAGTATATGATTGATAATATAAAGATTGGTGATCAATATCATTAAGAAACGGAAGAGTGCAAAGCAGCAAATCCCGGTAGATTACAGACAACAGCAACTGCAGTTCGTAACGTATATCAAGAAGTAGCCATTAAAACGGAAATCAAGGAGTTCGTAACGAGGAAAAATTGTGGCATTATCATTGCGACATTCACTCAATTCAACAATTTATAGAAGCTGAAACGGAAAACATGGTTCTGTAACGAGTAACGAATGCTGAGAAAGGATTCACGACAGCGCATCTCAATAGCTGGACGATAATGTGCAGCGAGAGAAAATTAAAGACTACCCGAGTATACGCTGCGGGAAGGAATAACGGCTGGAGACGACACGTGTGCAAGAGGAGAAGCAACCCTATTGAATCAACTAGTCAAAGGAGTAGTAGTGATTGAAAGCTATCAAGTAAAGTTGGAGAAATATCAAGGATATTTTGATCCAGATACGCAAGCAATGAAAAAGTACCCTCAATGTTTGGCAACAGATAGATCATGTAATACGGGGATGTCAACGATCGTATATCACGCCGATACCAGAACTTGTAGACTCACCTTTGAAAGTCAATATTCGATGAAGTGCAAGGACAAGTGCACAGAGAAACCGAAAACTGACACTCAAAAAAGTGCATAGATATTACGGAGAACCGGAAGAATCGGAAAACCAACGTACCACAACTATCGGATCAGAGGTCACGCCAACAGTGTTAAATCAACAGACACCACAATCGGAATGAGATTTATAAAAGGACGAATGGTGAGCAAATGCGACGAAATGGTAGCTAGTACGAATTATAAAGGAATATTCTTATCGCGAACAGCAATACCGAACGCAAAAGCGCAAATAGACCCCAAGGATGTAAAACTATATCTATATATAAATAACAAGATGGATTTCTTATAACCAACAAATGATTAGATCAACAAGAAAATATACTACGATTTAGTTAAAAATATTGATCTGAACAGAGAAGAATATTAAAAACAAAGTTAGCAATGGCAATCACGAATCCAGATAACGCAATCCATTCTACCACTCAAGAGGGATACTTTGGGAGAATGGTGAGAATTATGTACCATACAAATGTGAAAGACAATTGCAAAAACTGCCCAGAGAATTCACAATCCCAAGAGATAAAGCTAAATAACTGAAATAATCATAAAGGAAAAATCAGTATTCGCTCAATCAGTAACAGGATGGATAAATCCTAAAATACCTAATATTCAGTTTAGTAATGTATATGACCGCTGTATTTGAAATAGAGATGAAGTTGGTACAATTCCAACCCGAATAATGGTGAGCACCACCGAAAAAATTTGGACTAACCGAATGGCGCGAAGCGAATTCAAGCCAGGTGGATATATCACAGAGTGGAATAACCAAACAAAAGAATCTGGAACGAGCCAGAGAACATTTATTATTCAGGCACAAAACAAGCGAATACTATCTAATTATAGTGAGATAACGGACGGGAACAATATGGAGAGAACCCAAATACGAATTGTTACTATCACCAGACATTTCAACTGCTACAGCAAAATGATGAAAAGCCATTGGAATTCTAATTCTTCGACAAATGATGGCAAGGAATTTAGGATAATTCATTATCAAATCTAAGAGTAATAATACACAAATGTAGCATGTTTCGAATTTACAGAAAAGAGAAAGAAAATAAGGAAAATGGCAATTGGATCTCTTACCGTTTTAGCTAACAATCGGTAATAACATGAACATCAAAAGATATCCACAATAAAAAGGTTAGTAGGAATCTAACGAAAATGAATGGTACCGATGAAGAAGTTGAGACTAAAATTTAAAGCGAAATCTTAATAGGCTAGAAGCCGAGAGAACCGAATGAAGCGACAGAAAACGAACAACTGGAAACGATGGATAAAACTTCGAGATGATAGCAGCGTAACAGTGACAACCCAGAATCGAGGAGGAACACAGAGCTAACTTTCAAGAGAACTCAAACAATCGGAATCGAAAACAGACAAGGACACTATATTCATCCACCACCAGTTATACGAATGTCTAAATAAAGCAGCATCATCAACAGAAAGAAACCAACGATAGAACGACAGTACCAAATACCAAGATCAACAACATTACGAAATATTTATCCAGACCATACGAACCAAATGGCACTTAGTACCAAGAATCAGCCCAAAGATCGAAAGTGGATCAGGACCCCGAACTCAACTATAGCTATGTTGCAAACATTAGCTGGACCAACATTAACGGTACCCATAGAGAAATAAATGGAGTAGAAATAAAAGCAATGATCGATACTGGAGCAAACAGCTCAGCAATAAAAATGGATTAAATTACCAGGAAACTGTGCATTATAGAAGAACTGAACAGATTGTAATAACTTCGCAGGAATCGCTAGCACAGTCATTGGAAAAATCTGTCGAATAATAAAATATAAAAACGTAAAATCATACGTATTGCAGTTATTCAGAGATTGAGTTGAGATTGTATAATTGAACAGATCTCAGCAGAAATTATAAAAGGAGATAATAATAATCTAGATCAATGAGCTGAGAGATAAAACCGTAACCAATATGTATGCTGAAATCAGAAGTAAGATGCTCAGAGAAATAGTTAGTGCCAGACGCACACAAATGATTTGTTATACGTAAAATGTGAATGAGAAAACTAGAGGTGAAATGATTTTCGAACCTAACCACAAAATTTGAGCAAAAGAAAGACACTGCCATTAGCCAGAGAAGATAGTGAATGTAAACGACAACAGTGAAATTCCGATTAATATTACAAATTTGACGAGGAAGACAAATCATTTACGAAACAAAATTGGGGAAATTAACACCAATGATGGATATTAATTCCAACAGCAAAACTGAAGAACTGAGGAGAATTATGGACAATCGCAGTCACTACCTAAACGATTGAAAAGGAACAATACAAAAACTTCTAACGGAATTTAAAGATATATTCCAGCATCTGACTTAGATCTCGACAAGCGACGTAACGAAAACACGATTACCATTAGACAATTGATACTCAATAACACTACGGCCAATCATGGCAGGACCAAAATCTTGTAGAGAAAAAAAGTTCCAAAAGATGTTTAGACGCAGGAGTAATCGAACCAAGTTGCTCGCCATGGCAATTTCCAGTAGTCATGGTAAAGAAAAAAGACGGAACACAACGGTTCTGTATAGATTACCGACGACTCATGCCGGTAACAAAACGAGATACATACCCGTTACCAGACATAAATGAGATGTTACAAACTTTACACGGAGCAGCTTATTTTACATCATTAGATCTAAAAAGTGGTTATTGGCAAATAAAGGTCAAAGAGGAGGACAGAGAGAAAACTGCTTTTACAATCGGAAAAGATCTATACCAATTCAAGAAAATGCCTTTCGGGTTGACTAAGACCCGTTCATTTCAGAATGTATGAATTTGTACGCACGCAAAAAATGTTATGGTATATATGATGATTTATTGATTATTCTAGACCTTCGAGCTAATTTAAAACGACATCCGTATGTATTCGTTCGACTGAGACAATGGAAATTGAAATTTAAACCATCCAAATGCGATTGGGCAAAGGAAAAAGTCACCTTCTTAGGGCATATGTTGTCAGCAAAAGGCAAAGAACCAGATCCAAGAAACATCGAAAAGATAAAGAATTGCCCTGCCCAAGACAGTCACGCAAGTGCAAGAATTCTTAGGCTTATGTGGATACTATCGAAAGTCATCAGAATTTATGCAACCATCGCAAAACCAATACAAAGGTTAACCAAAAAAACCCCGTTTATATGGGAAGAGGAACAACAAAACAGCCTTGAAACAATCAGAAATTAAACTGATATCAGCACCATACTCGTACATCAGATTTTAAGAAAACCATTTTTTAGCAACCAGACGGCAGCGCAAGACTGAGCAGTCTTAACAATGGATGACGAAAAAGAAACGAGTTATTGGATACATAGTCAAACATTCAAAAACACGAAAAGAATTACCTCTGTGACCGAGAGAAAGGCAATTAGCCAATAATCAAGCTATTAAACATTTCAAATATATTATGGGTGTCACGAGATTATAATCATACAGACATCAACCTTGGTATGGCTAGGCCAACACAAAGAGGCCTCTAGTAGATTAATGAGATGGGCAATGCAGTTGCAAAATACTCCCGTTATTTAAAATTTCAAATCAGAAAGCAACGCTAACGCAGATTGCATGTCAAGATTTGTATTCGAAGAACTAATGGATCATGATGTAAGACGAATATGCATGATCATCGCAGAAGATATCGATTTCACAAAATTGAGAAATGAGCAGGACAAACATAAACAAATACTATTCAAGAAACGAACATATTGAATCTTCGACAAACAACATAAATAAGAGCATATGGGAAAACACAGACATCGACAACCATTAGAGAAGGGTATGGTTATGTTAAGGATGGTGAAAACCTATGTGCTTACCAGAAAGTAGACGAAAAAATATAAATGCAATATCACGAATGGAAACTTGGCGAGGACACATTCGCAAAAAAGACGGAAGAAGATTACGTCAAAAAAATATTATTGCCCAAATATCGGAGAAGCGTTAAAAGGATGGATAAAGAATTGTCTGATATGTGCAACCAGAAAAAGCACAGGAAGTAAATGAAAGCACCATTAAAACCAATGCCAATCCCACCAGAACCAATGACGATATCGCATGTGATAGACCATTACCAAAACCATATGGAAATATCTAATATAGTAGTGAAGATTATTTACAAAATTCCCGGAAGCTTCGCAATACCCAGATCAAAAGCTAGCAATAGGCGAGAATCCTAGTGAGAAATATGCTTAAGTATGAGAATACCAAACAGATTCTAACCGATCAAGGAAAACCAACTTTCAGGCGAAATAATAGAGAAGTAACAATACTTCAGAATGCGAAGTGAGAACATCGCCCATACCATCCACAAACAAATGGACAAACCGAACATCAATGGAATATTAATAGAAATGATGTCAAATTATGTAAGCCAGACACCCCAAAAAGATGGATGATAAGTAATCATTGCCTCATGCTTATAGAATGTCAATACATTCAGCAACAAAAATGAGTCCATTCAAATTAATGTACGGCAGAGAATTAACATCCATTAGACCTGAATCAACCACCAATATCACAGTATATGAAAATGATGATTACTGTACAGGATTCAAAGACGAATGCAGAACTGGAAACAGCAGTATGAATATTAATTTTAATCAAGAAAAGTATAAGAATTGCACAATAAAAAGCAGACGTAACGCGAAACATAAACTTTCAGTTGGAGACTGGTAATATTCGACGCCAAAATTATCCCAGGAGTAGCCAGAAAATTACAAAGATGTGGTAGAGGACCTTATGAGATAATGTATGTAAACGAGAACAATGCTCGGGTTAAACTAGTCAATAACCCACTCACCAGACCTATTTACGTAAACGTGAGCAGATGTCAAGCGATACCGAGAACAATAACAAAAGAACCAGAGAATCGAGGTATGCAAACCAGATCACAACTCAACAACTAGTTAAACTAACGATGAGTCAAAATAGAACAAACAGAAAAATACGTAGAGAACTAAACCGGAGAAATCCAAAATTACGCTAAACGCGACCCAAACAATGTAGACAAAAATGGCATAATAGTAAATCTATCAGGGAATTATCCGAATGGGTCGAAGGAAAAGGATGGATGAGAATAGTAAACAAAGCGGGAAAAATCGCAATGGATTACGCTAAAGGAGCTAGAACCCACCAGAAATGGACCGTATCAAGGAAAGTAACCATGATCTTCACTATGGCAGATGTAGAAGGAACGTACCTCTACATATTGCAGTACAACACAGAAACACTCAAAAATAATCGACATAATCCAACATATGCAGAAATGTGGAACGCCTCAAAATACCAAACGAAGGACAAAACACCATTAATGTTCGCAGTTGCCAGCATACGCTTCTACAACAGTCCTGAGAAATTACTAAAAACCGGACATCGTTCAAAGAAAAGACAAGGAGAATAAACAATTACTACCTATGCACTGAATATCAGACAAGCAAGGCAATAAATTTAAACAGTAACGCGACAATCCGGGAGAGAGAATGATGGTAAAACAATTCAAACATTATGGAAGTATCGAGCCAAACAAGACGAAGCAACGCCAACTGATGAAGATGGCCTACGTAAGTCATCACTTAAAATTCATCTTGAACATATGAAGAAACCAGGGAAACTTCCTATTAAAAGAAAAATCGCCCACTATCCATGTCCCAAAAAAACAATTAAAAGCAATTTGAAGTGGAAGGGACTGAAATTCACCCATACATCAAAAGAATACGAATCGGAGATAGAAGGAGAACAATATTGATATAATACACAAGATGCATCGAAAGCAAATAAGATTTCAAGCGAGCAAACAAAGAAATTAAAGAGAGACGATATAAAAGCGAGGATAATAAAGTATACGAAGAAATAAGTCGAAACAGTAATGTCGGGCGACATTTCAAAGGAAACCCGGATGGAAATAAATTGGAAAGGAGGAAGTGACAACTAGCAAAGGCGATCAAAAGGCTAGAGACGAAACAATCCGCACAACAAAGAAAAAGGAATCATCTAAGAGAACGTCAAGAAAACGAGTCAACACAAACGAGGGGAAAGCGAAAAAGGGATATGTTACTACAAAAGGAAAAGTCCAAAACACCGACCCTGCACAAAAATAATGATATTATTACGTCCATTTCGTTAACGGAAGCGACAAAACATCACAAAGAAATAAAATCTTCAGATACGGAACAATAATGAGAAAGGAATCGCAAGTAAAGAAATGTCCTACAACCGACAATGAATACAACACAAGTGCCAATTCGACGCTATAGGAAAACCGAAAGATGGAAATAACGATCCGAAAACTATCATCATGTCCAAACCACAAATGTATGTAGAGTTGCTACAGAAAGATAGAAACGTAAAAATCCAGTAAGCCAGGAATAGGCAAATTCGTAATAAACAGAGGATAAAACGATTAACAAGTATGCATACAAAAAAGATTATCGATGTTGAAGATGATATGAAAGCAGGAAGAAATGTGAATGGATAGCCAGAAGGAATGCGAATATATAATATGTCCAACAATATATAATAATAACCTGCGCACATAGCAAAACTCTGAGAGAAATTCACACACAAGAAGAGCCATACAAACGCGAGTACGAGAAATAAAGACAATAATAATAAATGGGAAGCAGACCCAAAGAGGAGAAGATATAGTCGGAAAAATGGCAAGGAACCATACAAAAAGTCTGTATATTCGAAACTAAAAGAAGGAACGGTTTGAAGAGAGGATCAAATGTCATCAAAATATGATATCAAAAATCAAAATATGTATTCCAACAAAAAGAAGCGTGGAATATATACATGTTCAGAAAAGAGAGATGATACGGAAAATCAAAACCAGGGAAATACTAGAATCAATTACGACAAAACTCCGAAAAAGAACAAAAAGAGGAACCGTATAACGTTCGATCCAGAGAAGTAAGCAGTATAATAAACATCGAGTCAAATGCAGCAAATGAAGAAGAATAGAATTGGAGAACACCTATCACAAAATCGTGTGATACGAACCTAAAAGAACGAACCAGTAAACAAAAGCCAATGGAACAAGCAAAACTATAAGAATCAAAAATTATCGATTCCACAAAAAGAAAACTGGGAAATACGTATAATATCCAAAAAAGGAATCGATGAGCATTGGGAACGATAACAAAGAAACCACTTCAAATCAATGCGACAGATCACCCTATTAAACAATCTGAAGAAAACCAGGAAACGAAACAGGGAAAAGGATGATCATGGACGACAGCCAACCTTTCAATTCACGAGCATAAACTTCAGAAAGCACTCAAGATGTACAACCAAAAGAAGGAATAATGGAGAAACCAATGCAAAAGAAAATACGACCGACAGCCTAACGAAAAGAATTATATGATTAAAATGATCTGGATAACAACAGCAATAATAAGTAGCGTAGTAATGCTGATAATAATTCAATTAGTAAGAACTACAAATGCAGGAAAAAGCCAACAAGAGAAAGATTATGGCCAGACGTGGGAAAATTCAACTATATATCAATTAGGCAATACGATGCAGAGAAGACACGAAGAAGGAATATGAATCATAGGAACCTAGCACAAGCGACCTGGCAAAAGCCGCCCATCTATCGAAAGCACAACCAATGTCCATGAAGTTGTGTATATCAGAAACGAATGAGGAATAATGGATATACGGACATTTCGTATAGAGTCCCCGGAGACGATGGTGTAAAACGAAAAAGAGACATTGTATATAGTGTAAAATATTATGTAGTATAATAGTAGTAATGGTATGTATTTTATATAAATATTGTACAAAATGTGTCAGAATAGTAAGCAAACAGAAATGAATGCGATGAATAACAATGTATGTATAACAGAGATGGATCCGAATAACGTAAATCAACCAAAAATCAAGTGAGATACCACCATTCACAGAAGATACAACAACCAGCAGCTGCCCAATGTACCTATAGAATTGTAGAATAAATCAAGGAATATATCAATTCAGGAATTGAGCAAGTGGATACGACAAGCGAATAATGACATTAATAACCGAACAGATGCGCAAAACTCAGTGACAATACTCATCGGGGTATTAACAGAAAGCGTGAACAAGCCACACAAGCGTATAGACTGAAGAGCACAAAAACTATACTACAAGCAGAGAATAAATTGAACAATTAACTGGACCAAGTTAGTGCAAGCTACGAAATTTAGAGACTACGCCCAAACCAACAGCACGTAATCCAGCAAGTTGGTGGATGGATACATCGATGCCAGAATTCACCCGAACGGATTCACAGTAGAGTAAAATTTAAAGCCGTACCGTTAATATGTAAAATTAAAACGACAAAACGAAGCAAACGTCAAGTAATTGAAATTTTTGTATAATATGCGACATTATTCGAGAGAAAGAGGAAGCGGAATCCATCCGAAACTACAGAAATAATGAAAATAATAGAGTGGTGAACGATATCAAGAAAGATTAAAGTTTGTAAATGTAAAGAATTACTGATTGAGCAAAACGGAACGAAAGTGGATGCAGATATCAAGTGCACGATAGAAGAATAGAAACAAAAAAATAAAAAATGCCCGGATGCGACGAGACGATGAAAGAGAGAAGACCTTTACAAAATGGATAAAGCCACCAATAAAGAAATCCAAAAGTCTACTAGTCAATCCGAGAAAAGAATGCGAATGGAAAGGACTATAAGGAAGGCCGAAAGTACAACAATGAATGCGAATATAACATATATGCGGGAAAAATGTCAAACCATTCATAACGAAAGACTAGAAAGAACCACCAAAAGTATGCATCAAGAGAAGGAAAAATGCGAATTTCGTGGAGCCATCGACAATGGATTAAAATAAGAAATGAACATCGAATCCAAAAGAGGAACAAATTAGTGATCTAATGAAGGTATGCGCAAACAACTCACAAAGAATAAAGTTAAATGATAAGAAATTGGAACGAATGTATAGGCAAGCCAATCAGTTGCCGTTAGAGTTATTTCAATTGTCAAGCGCAATACCAATATGGAGATGCAAAAGATATGATGGAAAAATAGTATCGAGCATCCAAATCATGATGGAAAACATAGGAAGTGCATGGGAATAAAAAGGCCTACGAACAGAAATATGTACAAAAGGCAACTAATGAAGGAATTTAGACAATCCGAAAAAATTTCGAGAGAAGCCCAGGAAAATACCCTCAAGAAAATGCCCGAAATAGAAAAAAATGCAACAGTATGACCAACACCCCTAAAGAGCTAGAAACCAACGCTCCCATAGCCAAAAACACCTCACACAGCACCATTTTATGAAAAAATAACCGAATTTGCAGAAAAAACCCAAGAGCAAAAGATTGAAACAGAGAATTCTAGATGTCCAACCGATATAACAGTTGTGGGAGAATGGATACAAATTGGCATTAGATTATATCCAAATGGGATGGGACGCAACAGGCACCCATTATTTCAGTTTCTTCGCAAGAGTAGGAAAAGGAGATTTACGATGAATTATTAATATCCTTTTAAACAAAATATTGATACTTACAATGAAAGACCAAGATGATTACCGCAACCCAATCATAACAGGAAATGAACCACAGAATGGGGAAGACCACAAACCGACGGAATTACACAATTGTTGCAACCACGTTTTATCCACAACAACGACTGAGAGAAGAAGATTCTTGCGAGAAGAAATCTGTATTATAAATTAAAGTGGAGAACCAGATAAAGACGTTGTAAAGAGTAATGAAGTGTTAAAATAAATGTAAATAAAATAATAAAATCAAATCAAAAAATAAAAAATTGCAAATAATCAGAAAAATCAGAAAAACCAAAAATGCAAAAATAATAACGATATTAGTGGCAAGCGAATCACGAAGAGATACAATACAAATGAGAGAAGGACCAGATTCGATATGGACCGAGATTATTGGAAAAAACCAGAAGAAGAGGAAAAAATAAAGGACTTAGCAATCGCAATTCAACATTATACCAGTTTCATACAACGGACGAACCATGGAAAATGAGGAAGTAATTTACTACAGAGAAGAGATAAGATACGAAAAAATTGAAAAAAAGAACAAAAAGAATCTAACATTCAAAGTAAATAAGGTATTTACCGACCGACAGAAGTAAAGAGTGGCAGCACAAGGATTCTTTTTCTCAGGAACCCCGATTACCAGATGAGTTACCTGATTTCATTGCAAGGAAGACTTCCACAGAGAAAGGAGAACAGCCAAACGAGAACACTGAGGAATTCTAACCTGCCCCATTTAAGAATAAACATTGACTCGGAAACCAAGCGAATATAAACCGATTGGAAGGACTCCGACAATCAGAAGTTGACAAAGATGAAAAAGATGCGAGAAAAAGATACGATAATAAAAGACTTTCGAAACCCACAGAACTAATCTGGAAAAAGACTATAAAGAGAACATTCAAGAGAAGAATAAAACTTTCAAAGGAAATCCGAAGAGCAGCAAGAATTGCGAGTCAAGGATATTGTCAAACAGCCAGATGGAAGTAATGTTGCGAAGGATGCAAATTCAACCCAAACCATCGAATTCAAAAGCTAACATATAAAATGCATGTATAAGCAAGAAAAAGAGTCAAAGAATATAAATAATAATTACAACCACATATAGAAGATATATTAGATCGACCAAAAACGAAACCATAATGTTATTATCAGGTAGATAATCAAAAGATGAGCGAATAATCAAGAAAAATTATCTAAATAATTAGAGTGGTATGACTCAACACAAGCTAGAATCCAGCAAATTAAACGCGAATATCAAGAGAAACCAAAAGAGAATCGAGACAAATCAATAATAACAGAAGCTATTTGGAGCGAGTATCGAATGTGTACATGTTGCGAAACAGTTAGAAATAATTATATCCTTGTGAATATGTCACATGTGAAGTGTGTGGTTTAAAATCGTTATATGTCCAGTAGTAGGATAAGCCGATCAAAGGGCGATCCAAAGGATTCCGTTTCGCTGGTAGTAAGATAGAAAACGAAAACAAGTGATATGAAGTGTAAATAAAGATAAACGTAAAAAACAAAAAATTATAAAAACTCAAAAAACCACAAAAATACGAGATGATGTAAATATGATAAATTTTATATGATGAAAGAAAGAATAATCAATTTTATTAATATTCAGAAATACAATGAACCAAACGAGATGATAACAAAAGATAGAGAAAACTGCCAACAGAGACAAGAGTCAAAAATCGAAACACCATCCAAACAACTAAAAGAGATTAAAAGGAATGGCAAAAGAGTCGATAGGGATTAAAAGAATATTAACACAGTAGAAGAAAATACTGACGCAAAATTGCGTGTGCAAAGAGATAGACATCTACGGACACTAACGATGCCCATGGAATTAAAAGACGATTTGATCAACAGATGCCCACCAATATACAACACAACGAATCACTATGAGAGCAATGAGGAGATCAAAGTGCGAACTAGAGAATACAAGAGCACAACTCTGGAAGGCAGATTCCAACGAGGAAAGCCCCAGGAATCGCAAGTGGGGAAAATCGAAAACAAACCCGAAGATCAATATGATTTGAGAATGGAATTCTCGATGAAATTCACACTGCGGAGCAGTGTGTTGAGAACGAAGGGAGGATAATATTGATACTGATAACGAGAACAGTTGAATTATTAAATACGATGGAGAAAATAGAGGCCATCCAAAATTACGAGGAGGAAAAAAGACGTCTCGACAACTAAAGAAATGGACAACTGGAAATCAGACGAAACCGGAAACTCAAAGAGATTAAACAAGCAGAATGACGAACGGAGATCGAAAACAAGGAACATTGATGTACGAGATAGACGAACTCGAGATGAAATTTATGACGAAACAATAGATAGTGCACTTCGAGAAATTAAGCAAGATGAAGCTTTGAACAAGAGGAGGATCATTAAAAGAAAAAGAAGCAATCTGAAACAAGAGAAAGCGAAACCTAAAAAGAAGCGCATTTAAAAATAGACGGAGCGTTAAACATTTAGACAAGACAAGCATTAGATCAAAACAATAGAAGTGATTGGCAAAGGAAAGTGCATCACAAGAAATGAAAGAGCAGATTGAGAGAATGAAAGGAAGCAATCACCGTCACAAGGAAAAAAAAAGAATCAAGCCAATAATAGCCAAAAAATCGAATCCAGAGATACGCTACAAAATAGAAACAAGAATCAGAAAGAAAAAACCACTGGAGTGAGCTCAAATCGAGAAAGAATAAAAGAGAGATTGGTTCCAACAAAAGGACCAACAAAGATAATAAGAGAGGACCACACATTAAATGTGAGAAAATACAGACGTATCAAACAGACGAAGATGAAAGAATACGTCTGGGTGGAGAAATATTTCAATCATGCGGAATTAACATACAAAGAGAATCAAAATCCGGAATTAGAGGAAATGGAACGAACGTGCCAAGGAAGATGAACCGAGATTAAAAGAAATCAACGAGATCGATAGAGAAGTAGATCGACCAATGTTCTAACCTCAGAGATACAACCGCATATAGCAGAATAAATGATTATTGCGAAAGGATATCAACCAGAAAGTACATTTCGGAATCATTGGAAAGATTGATAAAAAATCCAAGAGATTGAAAAGAATCATGATAGAGAGAATCAGGTAATTATTGATTTTCCAGAGATACCGAGACAATAATAGCATAAGAGGCGAAAGCACAATGAGTTATACGATGAGGTAGTTGAAAAGGCTAGACCCCAGTTATAAAATAACCTTATATCATCAGGAAGGAAAATTAAAGCGAGATTACACCTACGGATGCTCTAATATGGCAAAAGGAATAATGTTTAACTATTAAACAAAATTTGGAAACCGAGGGAAACGAACAGCGAAAATATGCGAAAATCAAATACTTGTATACAAAGAATAAAACCTGGATGTTAGAAAGAGGACAAAAGATAATGAGGGCAAAACCAGATTATGAAGAGCAAGCAATAGAACCAAGCTAGAAATATATTAACCGGACTATCGTTAACCCAGGACCAATCTTCAATGAAATATGTGTAGAAGCTGTACAGACACAGACAATTATGAGATTGACAACGAGAGAACAGATGGTTGGATAGCCAAATATGGAGAGCAACCAGAGATATGAGAGGGGATGACAATAAAGATAAGAATTAATTCTACCAAATGAGAAATAAAAGAAATATGGTGGATTCCGATTGTCAGAATGCACGATTTTACCGACGGATAAATCGAAATTATCCAACCAATTAATCGAGTAGTGACGACGGTTGTGGACCGTGGCAATTTGTATCACAACACAAATAATGCCGCGGAGACGAACCCCATATACGATTAGGTAATATGAAACGACAAACCATTATATCATACATGAATGAACCAGAGAGAAAAAATACAACAAAAAAGGAACAACAATCCAGAATTCCAAGGGAATAAAGAAAGATGAACCAAATATTAACTATACCAGTTATGGAGACAGATGCCGAAGTTAAGCACAAATCACCGAATAGACGACTCGAATGTCGATCTCCACCATGGAAAAAAGGTGTTGATGAAAAAGGTAAAGGAGGGAAATGGAAAATGGGAGAACCAACAAATGGAGAAATAATATACAGGAAAGCGCCAGAAGACGCAGTAAGGAGATAACCTTAGAGTAATATGAAGTGAACCATATTGAAAAAATCTACCAGAGGAAATCGCAAACGAAAGAATGGCAACCAGGAAGACGAGGAAATAATGATAGGCCATTTAATCGAAAAAGTCACAAGTTCAATCGCTAAACCCGAAAAGGGAGAGCGACACAGGAAAAATTGGGTAGACCAAGATCAATTGATAGTCAGAGCCAAAATCCACTGAAAATGTAGCGGGAGGAGTACCACAATTCCTATTGAAAAAATAGTAACACTAACGTGAAAGATGACAGATATATATCACCATCGAAGTCAGAAACGACGAGAAATGAAATACGAATCAAACAGAACAAGCGAGACCACGATCAGTGTTACTCGAAAAAGGATTCCAGGAATTAAATACTTGCCCACAGATTAGACGATTCCTGTGAGGAGGATTAACACGATTAACAGAAGCAAAGTGTAGAGAGTTAGCAGCAATATTGAGGACGGAGCAAAGGAATCAGACGAACTGTAACAAGATTTAGAAAGGATAATCGACTCTTTGCACAGAGTAGAGAATTGCTAAATATGTAAAGGAGAAATAGAGGAATATCGGAGAATGTGATTGCGTGGTTACCCGAGGCAATTCTTAGAAATTTCCGAAAATGGACACACCGACAATGGGCAGCCGTAACAATAGAGAAGTATAGCTTTAAAATTATGACACAAATTTCGACCAATGAAAGAGATTTTTATCATCCAGGTAAGTGAAGTGAAAAAGAGGATACCGTACGAACCGGCATTTTAAATACCGAAGGACGATCATTAGATTGACGATCTTGAAATTGGAGTTACGCAAATGCACTGGTATTGATAAATATATTAAAACAGTAGCAAAGATTGAGTAGAGACTCAATAAAAGAGAAATCAAAAGAAAACGCCAATGGACTACAGAAAGTCTAATACGCCAGAGTTCCACCCGCAGGCGATGAAGTAATCGTCAACCACAGGAGATGAAGAGATACTGAATGCCTAAAGATATTTGTGGCGAAGAAACAACCAGGAGAAATACCGGAATCAAGAGATTGTTCATGACAAGAACGAATGATATGATAAGATGAACCCAGACGAGCTGTAGTGGTCAAGACAACCAGTGCGAATTATAGAGCAGTACCGAAAGAAGAAAATAAAAAGGAAAGAGAGAAGACGCCGAAGTTCGACAGGAGACGATGGGGATAATGGATAAATGAACGAGGAGCACAACATTCTGAGAACAACAGAGAACAACCCAAACGAAAAAACAGGTACGGTAATGAAAAGAATCCACGAGACGACCAAAATTGATAAACCAAGCTCCAGAAAAAGAAACTAAAGAACGATGCAGATGGATCAATTGACAACGAAATTGAACAAGCTTAGTCAGTGACGAAAGCCAGTTACAGGAAAACTGAAAAAGGCCAAGAACAAGGAGAAATGGATACAGATTGATAATGATATGCTGGGATAGCAAATCCAGAAATAAAGAGAAATTTAAACTTTAATAATTCGGAGTAGAAGCGAAACAGCTTTGGGCAGCAAAAGCCAATAATTAATATTAATGATAATAAAGTACGAACCACAACCAAATCAGAGGAATTACTGTTGATAATACACTTAACGAAACGTCGATTTGACCAATAGATATTTGAGGATGGCCTATTGATGTACAATACGATAGTGATATACAGAAGCGACCTCCAAATACAACCCAAACGGATATGAATTCGCATAACAGACATATCAGGAAGTAATGAACAATTTTTGACTCAAGGTGGGATGGCAAGCTTTTATATTTAGAATAAAAGATGATCCAAACTGAATAATGCAGACAAGTTTAAAGAGTTATTAACGGAATTCGAAACCGATTAATGCAAGCGATCCAAAACAGCTAGAAAAGGATATGAATGTGAAATACTACAAATACTCATTATGGATGATGTGCGTTAAGGAGTAGAACATTCGTGTATATGATTTGCATAATATAAAGATTTGTGACAATACTCATTAAAAGAACGGAAGAGTGCAAGCAGCAAATCCGGTAGATTACAAGACACAGCAACTGCAGTTCGTATAACGTATTACAAGAAGTTGACTTCATTAAAACGGAATCAGGATGTTCGGTAACGAGGAAATTGTAGGGCATTCATTGGGACATACACTTCACATTCAACAATATAGAAGCTGAACGGAAACAACAGTGGTTCTTTGTAACGAGGAAGAATGTGAGGAAGGTTCACGAAGGACGCATCTCAATAGCTGCGAGTAAATGTAGCAGCCGGGAAGAAGATAAAGACTACACGAGTATACGGCTGCGGGAAATAACGGCTGGAAGACGGAACGTGTCAAGGAGGAGAATGCACCCTAATTGAATCAATTAGTCAAAGAAGTAGAGTGAGTGAAAGCTATCAAGTAAAGGGAAGAAATATCAAGGATATTTTGATCCAGCTACGAAGCATAAGAAGTACCCTCAATGTCTAGCAACAGATAGCTCATAATACGGGGTGTCAACATGTATATCACGCCGTCCAGACTTGTAGACTCACCTTATTAAAAGTGCAATATTCGATGAGTGCTAAGGACAAGTGCACAGAGGAACCGAACTACACTCAAAAGTTTGCATTAGATGAATTCGGAGAACGGAAGTCGGAAACCAACGTAACCACAACTATCGGATCAGAAGTCACGCCAACAGTAGTAATATCAACAGACACCACAACGGAGATGAAGTTTATAAAAGGAACGAAGGTGAGCAATGCGAGACGAAAATGGTTCTAGTACAAATTATAAGATATTTTTATCGCGAACAGCAATACCGAAACGCAATATCGCAAATAGACCAGGATGTGAACTATATCTATATATTTAAATAAACAAGTGGATTTCTTATACCACCCAGATTAGCATCAACAGAGAAATATACCGATTTAGTTAAAAATGTTTTATCTGACAGAGAAATATTAAAACAAAGTTGCAATGGCAATCACGAATCCAGATACGCAATTCCATACTACCACTCAAGAGGATATTTTGGGAGATGTTGAGGAGAAGTTATGTACAAACAAATGTGAAAAGAACAATCTGCAAAACTGCCAGAGAATTCAACAATCCAAGAATAATGCATTAAATGACTGAGAATAATGATTAAAGGAAAAATCGATTCGCTCAATCAGTACAAGGATGATAATCCTGAAATTTACCTATATGTTCAGTTTTAGTAATGTATATGGACCGTTATTTGATAAGAGATGAAGTTGGTTACATTTCCAACCGAGTATAGTACACACCAAAAATATTGGACTAAACGGAATTGGCCAGCCGAGGCAGAATTCAAGAGTGGATATATCACAGAGTGGATATACCAAACAAAAAGATCTGAACGTGCCAGAGAACATTCCCAGCACAGAAAGCAAAACATTCTATATAGTGAGTTACGGGAGGTAACACTATGGAGAGAAACCCAAATACGAAATGTTACTATCACCAGACCATTTTCACATGCTACAGCAAATATGATGAAAGCTCATGTGGGAAGTTCTTATCTTCGGACAAATGTGGCAGGAATTTTAGGAATAATTCTTATTATTCAAATCCGAAGAGTATAATAACACAAATGTTAGCAGTTTCGATATTACCAAAGAGAAAGGAAATTAACTTGGAAAATGGCATTGATTCTTACCTTTTTTAGCTAAGACAATCGGTAATACCATTGCACTCAAAAGATTCCACAAGATAAAAAGGTTAAGTAGCGATATTAACGAAAATGAATGGTACCGATGAAGAAGTTGGACAAATTTAAAGCGAAATTTAATAGCTAGAAGCGAGAAAACCCAGAAGAAGCGACCAGAACGAAACTGGAAACGATGGAACTTCAGAGATGATAGCACGATAACAGTGACAACGACGAGAATCGAGGAGGACACAGATGCTAACTCAAGAGCAACTCAAACAATGGGAAAATCGAAGACCAAGACATAGTGACAGCTATATCATCACCACCAGATACGAATGTCTAAGAAAGCAGGCATCATCAACAGAAAGAAACGAACGATTAGAACGACAGTACCATACCAAGATCAAACATACGAAATATTTATTCCGTACATAGACCAAATTGGGCGACTTATACCAAGACAGCAAAGATCGAGGAGTGTGGATCAAGCCCAGAAACTCGACTATAGCCAGTTGCAACTTAAGTGGACCAACATTAACAGACCCATAGAATTAATGGAGTAGAAATAAAGCATGATCGATACTGGGAGCAACATTCTCAGCAATAAATGGTAAAAATACAGGAGACTGTGGCCATGTATAGAAGAAGCTACATGGATGTAATAACTTGCAGCAAGGAATCGGGAGTAGCAGTCATTGGAAAAATCTGGTCGATAAATAGATATAAAAACGTTAAAATCATACGTATTTAGCAGTTATTCAGGAGATTAGTGCAGATGATAATTGAAATCTTCATGCCAGAATTATTAAAGGATAATTAATAGATCTAGGATCAATGAGAGCTGAGAGATAACGACGAATATGTATGCTGAATCAGAAGTTAAGATGCTCAGAGAATGTAGTGCCAAGGACGCACACAAAGATTTGTTTACGTAAAAGTGAATGAAGTAATAGAGTCGATGAAATGATTTTCGAACTACCACAAAAATTGAGAAAAAGAAAGACTGCATTAGCCAGAGAGGCATAGTAGAATGAAACGACAAGATGAAAATTCGATAATATTACAAATTTTGACGAGAGACAAAGTCATTTACGAAAACGAAAGATTGGGAAATTAACCCAATGATGGATATTGAACTTCAACAGCAAACTGAAGGAACTGAGGGAGAATTATGGACAAGCACAGTCAGCTACTAAACGAGTTGAAAAGAACAAATTACAAAAATTTCTTAAGGAATTTTACGATATATTCGCAGCATCTGACTTAGATTCGGTACAAGCGACGCCGTAACGCCAACACACGATACCATTACAGATGATACTCCAATAACACTACGGCCATATCGTTGCAGAAGCTCAAAAAATCTGTGCAGCAAAAGAAGTTCAAAAGATGTTGACGCAGGAGTATCGACCAAGATGCTCGCCAATGGCAATTTCAGTAGTCATGGTAAAGAAAAGACGACACAAACGGTATCTGTATAGACTTACGACGACTCAATCCGGAGGTAACAAAACGAGTACATACCCTTACAGACATAAATGAGATGTTTAAACTTTACACGGCAGCAGGCTTTTTTTACATCATTATCTAAAAGTGGTATTGGCAAATGAAGTCAAAGGTGAGGAAGAGAGGAAAACGCTTTTACAATCGGAAAAAGATCTATACAATTCAAAAAATGCCTTTCGGGTTGACTAACGGCACCCGCTTCATTTCAGAGATGTATGAATTTTGTAACGCACGGCATTAAACAGTGGTCATATATTTGATGATTTATTATTATTCTAGCACTTCGAGCAACATTTAAAGCATCCCGTAAGTATTCGTTCGACTGAGACATGAAATTGAATTGAAACCATCAAAATGCGATTGGGCAAGGAAAGTTACCTTCTGGCATATTGTGTCGCAAAGGCAAAGGAACCAGATCAGAACATCGAAAGATAAAGAATTGCTTGCACCAAGACAGTCACGCAATTGCAAGAATTCTTAGGCTTATGTGGATATTATCGAAAGTTCATCAGAAATTCATGCACCATCGCAACCAATACAAGAGTAACCAAAAAAATACCCCGTTATATGGGGAAGAGGAACAACAAACAGCCTTTGAAACATCAGAAAAAACTTATCACACCAACTCGTACATCAGATTTTAAGAACCATTTAGCAACAGACGCAGCGATTGCATCTGGAGCAGTCTTGGACAATGGATGACGAGAAAGAGAACGAGTATTGGATACTAAGTTCGAACATTCATAACACGAAAGATTACTCATGTGACCGAGAGAGAGGCATTAGCAATAATTCAAGCTATTAAACATTTCAAATATTATTATGGGTACGAGATATATATCACTAATTACCATCAACCATTGGTATGGCTAGGCCAACACAAAGAGGCCTCTAGTAGATTAATGAGATGGCACTGCAGTGCAAGAATACTTCGCCGTAATTAAACATTCAAATCAGAAAAAGCCAACGCTAACGGCAGATTGCATGTCAAGGATTTGTATTCGAAGAACTAATGGAATCATGAGTGTAAGACGAATAGCATATCATCGCAGAAGATATCGATTTTCACAAATGAGAAAGAAATGAGCGAAAGAAGACGAGGAGCTAAAAAACAAATTGAATTCATAGAGAAGAACGATGATGAAAATCTTCGACAACAACAGTAAATTAAAAGAGATATGGAAAACCAGACATCGATATTATACCATAAGAAAGGATGGTTATTGTTAATGGATGGTGAAAAAACGAATGTGCTTACCAGAAAGTAGACGACAAAGAAGTATTAATGCAATACACGATGGAAAATGGGTACACTGTCGGCAAAAAGACGGAGCAAGATTACGTCAAAAATATTATTGGCCAAAATATCGGAGAAGACGTTAAAAGGATGAATAAGAATGTGTTGATATGTGCACCAGAAAGTACAGGAGTAAACTAAGGGCACCATTAAAACCAATGCCAATCCCACCAGAACCAATGACGTGATCGCATGGATGTGTAGGACCATTACCAGAAACCAATGATGGAAATATCTAATATTAGTAGTGACAGATTATTTATCAAAATTCCCGGAAGCTTCGCAATACGATAAAAAAGCTAGAAATAGCGATAATCCTAGTGAGGAAATATGCTGTAGATATGGATACCCAACAGATTTCTAACCGATCGGAAACAACTTCATGAGCGAAATAACTGAGGAAAGTAACGATTACTCAGAATTGCGAATTGAAACATTACGCCATTACCATCCACAAACAAATGGAACGAAACGAACGATTCAATGGAATATTAATAGAAATGATGTCAATTATGTAAGCAGACACCAAAAAGTTGGGATAGATATATAAATCTATTGCCTCATGGTTCTATAGATGTCATACATCAGCAACAAATGAGTCCATTCAAATTATGTACTGCAGAGAATGTAACATGCCAATAGACGTGAAATATCACCACAATATCCCAGTATATGAAAATTTGATTATGATAACAGGTTCCAAAAAGCGAATGCAAGTCTGGAAAACGCAGGTAATGAATATAGATTTAATCAGAAATATATAAAAGATTGCAACGATAAAGCGGAGAGTACGCAGCGAACATAACTTTCAGTTGAGATGGGTAATAATTGCGAACGCCAAAATTATCCCAGGAGTAAGCCAGAAATTACAAGAATGTGGTAGAGACCTTATGAGATAATGTATGTTAAACGAGAACTGCTCGGGTAAACTAGTCAATACCACTCACCAGAACCTATCTACGTAAACGTGAGCAGATGCAAAGCAATCCAAGACAATAACAAAAGACCAGAGAATCGAGGTATGCAACAAGATCACAAATCAACAAAAGTTATCGGACTAACGATGAGTCGGAAAAATAGAGGCAACAGCAATAATACGTAGGGAACCTAACGAGATGAATCCAAAATTACGCTAAACGTCGACCAGACATGTAGGACAACACTGGACATATAGTAAAGCTTCGGGAAGATTTGCCAGAATGGGTCGAAGGAAAAGGAGAGAGATGTTAACCAGCGGAAAATCGCAAATGGATACGCTAAAGAGCTTAGAAATCCACCCAGAAATTGGACCGTATAAAGAAGTATACCATGTCTACTATGGCAGATGTAGAAGGAAACGTACCTCTACTATTGCAGTACAACAGAAACACTCAAGAAAATCGAATATCCAACTTATGCAGAAATGTGGACGCCCTACAAATTACAACGGGAGGCCAAACGAACCATTAATGTTCGAGTTGCAGCAGCACGTTCTACACAGTCCTGAGAGATACTAAAAAACCGGATTATCGTTTTCAAAGAAAAGCAATGAGAAAAACAATGTACTCACTATGCACTGAAATCGAACAAGCAAAGTGAATAAATTTTATAAACCAGTTAAACCGAAATCAGGAGAGAGACGAATGATGGGTACTTAAAACATATCAACATTATGGAAGCTATCGACGCCAAACAGACGACAAACAGCCAACCTGCATGAAATGGACCTACGACGGATCGAATCACTTAAATATTCGTCTGAACTTATCGGTAAGAAACAGAAGAACGTCCTATTAAAAGAACAAATATACGAGCCCACTATCCATTCCCAAAAACAATAAAAAGCAATGTTGAAGTGGGAGTACTGAAATTCACCAATATCCAAGAAGCAATACGAATCGGAGAATAAAGGAACACTATTTGATGATATTACACAGATGGCTCGAAAAGCAAATAAGGTTTCAAGCGAGCAACAAGAAAAATAAAAGGGTGGACGATATAAAGCGAGAATAATAAAAGTATACGAGGAAATAATCGAAACAGTAAATTCGAGACGACATTTCAAAGGAAACCCGGATCAATAATAACGGAGAAGGAGGAAGTACAACACAGAATAAGGCGATAAAGTACATAGAGACAAAATAAATCCGCACAACAAGAAGCATCCAAACGAGGAAGTCAAGAAGAACGAGCACAGCAACTAACGAGGGAAAGCGAACAAAGGAATGATGTTCTACAACAAAGGAAATAATCAACGACCCGACCCATTGTACAAAAAAATTAATGATATTGATTACGTCCATCAAGTCTACGGAAGCCGACAGAAAAATCACAAGGAATAAAATCGTTCAGAATCGAACATAATGAGAAAGACATCGCAAGTAAAGGAATATGCCTACAACCGACAATGATACAAGGCCAAGTTGCCAATTCGACGCAATAGGAAAACCAGAGGAAGATGGAATACGATCCGAAAATCATCATTCATGTAACCACCAAAGATGTATAGTAGAGATGCTTACCAGATATAGAAACGGTAAAATCCAAAGTAAAGCGGATAGGCAAATGCGAATATATAAAACAGAGGATAGAAACGATTGAACAAGTATGCATACAAAACAGCGATATTCGATTGTTGAAAATGAATATGAAGCAGGAAGAAATGGAAGATAGCTGGAGGAATGGGAATTATATAATATGTGCCAAACCAATGACATATAATAATACCTGCACATAGCCAAAAATCTGGGAGAGAAATTTCACAACACCAAAAGAAGAGGAGCCATACCAAGTCGCATACGAGAAAAAAACATAATAATAAAGTGGAAGCAGACCCAAAGAGTGGAGGAAGAGATAATAGTCGAAAATATGGGCAAGGAACCCATTACAAAGTCTGTATATTCGAAACTAAAAAGAACGGACGGTGAATGACGAGAATCAAAATGTCATTCACATGATGATATCAAAATCAAAATATCGGTTTTCCAACAAAAAGACACAGCGTCGGAAGTATATAGACTGTTCGAAAGGAGAGATGTTACTGGAAATCAATAACCAGAAAGTTTATAGAATCAATTACGAAAAACGTCCGGAAAAAGACAACAAAGATGAACCGTATCAACTCAGATCAGAGAAAGTTAAAGCAGTAATAATAAACATCGAGTCAAATGCAGCAAATGAAGAAGAAATCAGTAATTGGAAACTATTACACAAAAATCGTGTATACGAACTAAAGAAACGAACCAGTAACAAAGATCCATGATGAACACAGCAAACACCTATAAAGAATCAAAAAATATCGAATTCCAACAAAAAGAAACTGGGAACATACGTACAAAAGATCCTAAAAAGGGAATCATGGCATTGTGGAGAACGATAACAAGAAACCACTCAAATTTCAAATGCGCACGACGATCAAACCTATAATAAAAAACATCTGAGAGAAACAGGAACGAACATGGAAAGGAATGATCATGGACGACAGCCACCTTTCAATTCACGAAGCATACACACTTCAGAAAGCCTCAAGAAATGTACAACCAAAAGAAGGAATAATGGAGACAACCAATGCAAGAGGAAAATACGAACCGTACACCTAACGAAAAGAATTATTGATTAAAATGATCTGGTACAACAGCAATAATATTAGCAAGTAATGTTGATAAGATAATTCATTAGTAAGAACTACCAAATGCAAGAAAGGCACGAAGAGAGATTATGGCCAGTACGTGGAAAATTCACTATTGATACTCGAATTAGACAATACGAGCAGAAGAACCGAAGAAATATGAAATCATAGGAACTCTAGCACAGCGGACTTGGCTAAAGAACCGCCCATTATCGAAGCACACAATGGTCCAATGAGTTGCATGTATATCAGATCACGAAGAGAAATCACTGGATACGGACATTACGTATAGTTCCCCGGAGACGATGGTCGTAAAACGAAAAAGAGCACAGATGTATCATAGTTTGTTAAAAATTATGTAGCATAATAGTAAGTTAATGTATGATTATAATAAACTATTGTTGAAAAGGTGCTCAGAAATAGTAAGCAAACAGAAATGAATGTCGATGAATTAACCATGTATTCATAACCAATAGCATGGGAATCCGAATAACGTAAATCAACCAATCAAGTGAGCCAACACCTTCAGAGCAATACAGCAACCAGCAGCTGCCAAACCCTATAGAGATTGTAGAATTAAATCAAGAATTATCAAGTTCAGGATTGAGGAACGTGGAGACGACAATGGGAATTAGACATTAATAACGAACATGCGCAAAATCAGTGGACAAATACTCATTGGTATTAACAGAAAGAGTGAACAGAGGCTACAACAAGTATAAGACTGGAAGAGCAACAGAGACCTATTACTACAACTGCAGAGAATAAATGAATTAAATGACCCAAGTTAGATGGCAAGCTGAGCGAATTAGAAGACTAAGCAGCAACAACAGCACCGGTACCGCAAGTTGGGTGGAATGGATAGCATCCGATGCAGATTCACCCCAGAAGCCGAATTCAACAGTAGAGTAAAAAATAGGTACGTTTAATATGTAAAAATAAAACGACAGAAACGATAGCAACGTCAAGTAATTGAAAATATTTTGTAGATATGCAGACAATTATCGAGAGATAGAGGAGCGAAGAATCATCGAAACTACGAGACAATAATGAAAAATAAATTAGAGTGAAGGTGACGATATCAAGGAAAGATTAATGTGTGTTAATGTAAAGAATTACTGATTGGAGCAAGACAGACGAAATGTGGATCAGAATATGCAAGATTGCACGATAGAAGTAATGAAACAAAACAATAAAATGCCCCGGATGCGCGAGACGATTGAAAGAGAGGAAGACCCTACAACAAATGGGATGAGTAAAGCGTACCGGAAAGAATGCGCGGCCAAAAGACGCCAATGGCTGAGAGTCAGTGTGAGGCTCAAACATACCCAAAAGTCACTGATGAGCTCAAGGTCCGGTAAACAATGAGAAATAAAGATGAATTAAGATTAAAACGATATGAAGTAAAGATGAATTGACAGAATATGATTAGATCAGATACTCAAGCCCATAGGGTGCCGGAATGATTTATGATCAGATACTAGAGGCCAATAGGGTGCCGGATATTATGATCAGATACTAGAGGCCATATGGTGCCGGATGATTATGATCAGATACTAGAGGCCATAGGGTGCCGGATGATTATATCAGATACTTAAAGAGGCCATAGGGTGCGGATGATTATGATCAGATACTAGAAGGCCATAGGGTGCCGGCATAAGAAAATGATATGATTAGATATTAAAGGCCATAAGAGTGCCAAGAATAAGTATGATATGAGTTAAGGATTGAAATATGATTACGAATAGTATAAGGCAAACAGATGACCAAGTAAAAAGAGTTAAAGCCGAAGGCCCGAAGAGCCAACGGAATTATAGAGGGCATAGAGCGCCAGCGAATTGAGGATTAAGGTAACATGAAATTTTTGGGGAGACAATAGGAAAAATAAATTAATGGAATGAAATGAGAAGAATGAGTAATGATGATTTTATATTATGATATTACGGTATAGATAATTGATACGAAACTTATAGATAACTGATAGACTATATAGATAATTGATACGAGATTAATAGATATTATTACGAAGGTATAGATAATTAAAAATAGACTTAAAATGAAGGGGGGTGAAGTCAAGATAAAGAAGACCACCACGATAAATGCGAACAAGGGATGATAAACGTATATAGTATGGTATGGAGGAGAAATTAATTATAGAGTATAGAAATATTGGAGTGTTATTTATTTAGGATCAAATAGTCACAAGCAATCAAGTCAAGTGCAAAAGCAGAAGGCAAAGGAAGAAAATATTTCAGAGCAAACGACAAAGCAAAGTGAATAACAAGGAACTTAAATAACGAGCGGAAAAGATTATGGAGTAAACGTCAGAGTAGTTACAAGCAGATAGCAACCAGAAGTTTCAAAGCAACCAAAGCAAAGAAGAGAACGAAAAAACGCAGTCAAGCAGACGAATAACCGTAAACATTGATAGCATCAGCAACCATACGAGAAGCAAAAGCCGAGAATAGAGGAAAAAGTTTATTAAAAGGGAAAGAAAAGAAAAAGTTCGCAACAGTAGAAGTGTTAATACCAAAGTTCAACTGCAACCGGAACCGGCAGAGATAGCGGATTGACCGATTTTGAATTTTAACACAGCGAAAGAGAACGAATACGTAATATCGAAAACCAGTTGACACAATATGAATCAGACGAAGAAGAGAACCTAGACAACAATCCAAACAATGACAACTTCTATACAAATTCTTCAAATTCCGGATGCAAATACAATGTTGAAATAACAATAATGTAATGATAGAGAATTCAGAGAAAAGTTTTAGAGGAGAACCGTTTTACGGTAGTACCTCCAATAATTGGATACATTCATAAAGGATTCGAAGTGTATAAAATATCTGTCCACTGGACAGATCAAGTAAAGAGAGATTACCCTTGTAATTTGAAAGGGGCGCACAAGATTATTTGGGTAGAAGAAGCGAGAGATGTAACGAAATTGAACATGGACAGAAATTAAAGAGTTCTTAATAAAGATATTTGGGATACGAGAAAAAAGGGGAATAGGAAGATATTGGACTTCCTACATCGAAAAAACAAAGACGAGATGAATCCGAATGCGGTAACTCGGCCTGTGAATTAAAGAAATTGTGTAAAGAAAGCCTTCGGAGAAGCAGATTTGCCGAAGATAAAATGGTAGAAGACGTCTTGCATAAGAGGAATCAAAAGGGAAGACATACGAGCCAACTTGGAAATGCCTTGGCACCAAGAACATTAGATGAACGCAGTAAGCAATCCGCAAAACAGAAATGTGAAGCCATCTGGGACATGGGATAATCAAGTGGCAGTCTTGGCCACAGAACCAAACAAAATCACTCAATGCCAACAATCAAACAACAATAATCAAATCCAGCTATGAATCAATTCATTCGCAAAGAGCACAGCAGATGTTCAAGCCACCAGTAAACGAGAAATCCGCAAGATAAAGGTATAACCAAGTAAGTTAATAATAATAATTCAGGACAATCCAATGCAAATGAAAATCTCCACATGTCAAAGAATAGGACCATCGGTCAGAGAATTGTTTCCGAAATTACAACTGCCAGATATGTGGTAAACGAAGGCATATGAGAAAATATGTAACAACGCTTAATAGCACAGCATGTTACAATTGTGGACAACAAGGAACTCGCAAGACAATGTACATAAGAAGAGAACCAAACCAGTCAAGATTAAATAACTCTACATGGGACACACCGCAAATTAGCGTGATGCAAGAGAATAGACATGCTACGAGAACACACACGAATGCCCCATTGGAATAAAAGAGATGATGCAACAGATGCCCAACCAATATACAACAACAACGAATCCAACGTAATGAGAAGAAATGAGGAATTCAAGAGCTGCGAACTAGAGATACCAAGAGCAAACAACAACTGAATGGCAAAGATTACAAACGAGAAGCCCAGGAATCCAGCAAAGATGGAAAATCGAAAACAAACCCCGAAAATAATCAATAATGATGAGAATGGAATTCTCGATGAAAAATTCACAACTGCGGAGCAGTGTGTTGAGAACGAAGGGGAGGAAATATGATAACTGATAACGAGAAAACAGTTGAATTAAATACGATGGAGAAAATAGAGGCCATCAAAGAATTTACAGAGGAGGAAAAACAGAGACGTCGACAACTAACAAGAAAATGACAACTGAGAAAATCAGACGACGAAACTCAAGAGATTAAACAAGCAGAGATGACGATAACGAAGATCAAAACAAGGAAACATTGATGTACGAGAATAGACGAACTCGAAGATGAAATATGACGCCAAACAATAGATAGTTCAACTCCGAGAAAAAAGCAAGATGAAGCTTTAGAACAAGAGGAGGATCAAATAATAAGAAAAAGAAGCAAATCCTGAAAACAAAGAGAAAGCGGAACTAAAAAAGAAGGCGCTAAATTTAAAAATAGACGGGCGTTAAAAACATTTAGAACAAGAGCAAGCATTAGATCAAAAATAGAAGTGATGGCAAAGAAAGTGCTATCACAAGAAATGAAAGAGCCAGATGAGAGATGAAAACAGGAAGCATCACGTCACAAGGAAAAGAAAAGATATCAGAGCCAATACATAGCAAAAAATCGAATCCAGAGGAACTGCTACAAAAATAGAAACAAGAATCAGAAAAGAAAAACCCACGTGAAGTGAAGCTTCAAATCGAGATAGATAAAAGAGATATGGTTCCAACAAAAGGACCAAACAAAGATAATGAAAGAGGAGGAACACGCACACATTAATTAATGTTGAGACAAATACCAAGACGATCAAAAGCAGACGAAAGATGAAAGTGAAATAAGAGTCTGGGTGGAGAAATATTCAATCAATGCGAGAATAATAAACCATACAAAGATGAATCAAAATCCGAATTAAGGAATGGAAACGAACGTGCCAAGAAGAAGAATGAAACCGAATATAAAAGAATCAACGAGATCGTAGAAGAAGTAGAGATCGAGACCAAATGTTTCTTAACCTGCAGAGGATACAAACCGCATATTAGCAGAATAATGAAATTAATTGCGAAAGGATATCAAACAAGATCACGGTACATTTACGGCAATCAATGGAAAGATATGAATAAAAAAGTACCAAGAGAATTGAAAGAATATGATAGAGAAGAAATATCAGGTAATTATTGATTTTCCAGATGATACCGAGACCAGATAAAGCAATAAGGGCGAAAGCACAAATGAGTTAGTACGATTGGGTAGTGAAAAAGCTAGGACCCAGTTATAAAAATACCTTTATATCATCAAGGAAGAAAAATAAAGCGAGAATATACACCTAGCGGATCTCTAAATAGGCCAAAAGGAATAAATGTGGTAACATTAAACAAAAATGAAACCGAGAGAACGACAAAGCGAGAAATATGGCAGAAAATCCAATACTGTAATTACAAAGAAATAAAACCTGGATTAGAAAAGAGAAGACAAAGATAATGAGGCAAAACCAGATTAAATGACAACAAGCAATAGACCAAGCTAGAAAATATATAACGCGACTATTCGTTAACCAGACAATCTCAATGAAAATATTTGTAGAAGCTGGTACGAGACACAAGAACATTATGAGATTTGACAACGAGAAGAACAGATGAGTTGATAGCAAATATGGAGAGCACCAAAGAGATATGGAAGGGGATGAACCATATAAAGATAAGATAAAGCCTAACCCAATGAATGAAATAAAAGAAATATCGGTGGATCCCGATTGTCAAATGCACGAATTTACCGACGGATAATATCCGAAGAAAATTATCGCCAACCAATAATCGAAAAGTAGTGAACGACGGTATGGTGGAGAGACGTGGCAATAATGTATCACAAACGACAAAATAAGTCCGCGAGAACGAACCCCGATATACAATTAGGTTAATATGGGAAGACGGACAAACCTTAAATCATAGCCATGGATGGAACCAGAGGAGAAAAAAACAACAAAAAAGGAACAACAGATCCAAGAATTCAGAGAAATGAAAAGAAAGATGAACCAAATATTAACTATTTACCAGTTATGGAACAAGATGCGAGTTAAGCACAAAACTACAAACCGATAGAAACGACTCGAGATGTCGATCTAACACATGGAAAAAAGTGTGTAGATGAAAGGTAAAAGGAGTGGAAATGGAAAATGGAGAGAACCGAACCAAATGGAGAAAATATATAGCAGGAAGAAGCGCCAGAAAGACGCAGCTAAGGAAATAACCTTAGAGTTATATGAAGATGAGCCATAATGAAATTTACCAGAGGAAAATGATAAACGAAAATGGAATGGCAACGCAGAAGAACGACGAGGAAATAACGATAGAGCCTCCGATAGCCCATACACATGGAAAATAAGTGATGGGCTGAGAAAGTAAAATCGGCCGAAAGAAGAGAAAATCATCGGTATCCAAGTCATCATTCTATAAACAGAAATCGGAGGATACGCGGATGAAATTGAGAGTGTACCAAACGGAAGATTGGGGTAGGAAAAGGAAATATCTATATGTATTTTCTAATTAGCAAGAGGAGATACGACGGAAAGTAGAATGGCCATTTAATCGAAAAGTCCACGAATTTCAATCGCTAAACCCGGAAAATGGGAGCAGCGACACAGCGAAAAATAGAGTAGATCCAAGATCTATGATAAGTAGAAAGCCAAAATCCCACTGAAAATGTAAGGGAGGAGTAACCACATTCCTATTGAAAAAATCATTAAGCACCTCAATTCGTGAAAGATGACACGATAAATCACAATCGAAGTAGAAACGGAACGAAAAATGAAAATACGAATCAACAAGAAAAACGAGACCCACGATCAGTGTACTCGAAAAAACCACGGATCCAAGAATAAAAATACTTGCCCACAGATATAGACGAATCCTGGTGAAGAAAGGACTTAACCAGATCACGATTAACAGAAACGCAAAAGGTGTAGAGAGTTACAGCAATATTGAGAACCGGAAGCAAAGAATCAAAGACGAACTGTAAGCAGATTTAGCAAAATGGATAATCGACTCTTGCAACAGAGTAGAGAATCTGCGAAATATAGTAAAGGGATAGAGGAATATCGGAGAAGTAGCGTGTACCCAGAGCAATTCGATAAAATTACCGAAAGGAACACAACCGAATGGGCAGCCGAAAACAATAGAGAAGTACTAGTTTTAAAATTATGGACACCGATTCGAACCAAATTGAAAAAGAGAATTTTATATCACTGCCAAGGTAAGGTGAAAGTGAAAAAAGAATACCGTACGAACGCCTTTCATTTACAATACGAAGGACGATCTTAGATGACGATCTTGAAATTGGATACGCAAATGCAACTGGGATTGATAAATATATAACATAGCAAAGATTGCAGGTTAAGAACTCAATAAAAGAGAGAAATAAAACGAAAAACGCCATAGGACGACAGAAAGTCTAATACGCCAAGAAGTTCCACCCGCATAGCTAGGATGAACGTAATCGTCATCACAACAGGAGATGAAGAGATACTGAATGACTAAATGATATTGGGAACGAAGAAACAACCAGAGAATACCGGAATCAAGAGATTTGGTTCATGACAAGAAACGAAGATAGAATATGGAAACAAGATGAAACCAGAACGAGCTAGTATGATGGTAAAGACAACCAGTCGAATATAAGAGCCAGTATACCGAAGAAGAAAATAAAAGAAAGGAGAAGACGCCGAAGTTCGACCAGGAGACGAATGGGATAATTGGGATAAATGAAACGAGGAGCTTACAACATTCCTAAAGAAACAACAGACGAACAACCCAAACGGAAAGAAACAGGTACGGCAATGGAAAAAGAAAATCCAGAGGACGACCAAAATTGATAAGCCAGCTCCAGAAAGGGAAAACTAAAGAACAGATCAGATGGTCAATTGACAACGGAAATTGAACAAGCTTAGTCAGTGACAAAGCAGTTACAGGGGAAAAACTGGAAAGGCCAAGACAAGGAGCAAAATGGATCAACAATTGATACTGAATGCTGGGATTAGCAAAATCAGAAGTAAAGAGAAATTTGAAACTTAATAATATGGAGCAGAGCGAATCAGCTTTGGGCAGCAATAAAGCCAATAATATAAATAATGGATATAAGTACGAACCAACAACCAAAGATCCAGAGGAATTACTGTGATAATAAATACTTAACGAAACGATCCGATGACCCAAATAGATATTTGGTAAGGAATGGCCTATTCTGATGTACAATACGATTAGTGAAATACAGAAAGCGAAACTCCAGATAACACACCCAACGGATATGAATTTCGCAATAAACAGACATTATCAGGAAGTAATCGAACCTTCAAATCCTGACTCAAGGTGGATTGGCAAGCTTTTAATAAAATTTAGTAAATATAAGATGATCAAACTGAAGTAATGCAGACAGTAAAGAGGTTATTAACGGAATTCGAAACAACGATTAAATGCAGCGATCCAAAAACAGCATAGAAAGAATGAATGCGATAATTAATACAAACTCATATGGTGAAATGTCGTTAAAGGAGTAGAACCATTCGTAGTATATGATTGCGATAATATAAAAGATTGGTTGACAAATACTCATTAAAAGAAAACGGAGAGTGCAAGCAGCAATCCCGTAAGATAGCAGACAACAGCAACTGCAGTATCGTATAAACTGAATCAAGAAGTAGACTTCATAAAACGGAAAATTCAAGGAATAGTTCGGTAACGAGGAAAATTGTGGCATTTCATTGCCGGACATCACCACATTCCACAATATATAGAACGGAAAGGGAAAAACAACAAGTGGTTCATGTAACGAGGAACCGAATGTGAGGAAGGATTCACGACAAGGCACGCATCCTCCAATACTGGACGATAAATGTAGAGAGCCGAGGAAGGAAAGATAAAGACTACCCCGAGTAAATCAGCGCTGCGGGAAGAATAAACCGGCTGGAGACGGAACGTGTCAGGAGAGAATGCACCCCTATTGAATCAATTAGTCAAAGAGTAGTAGTGATTAAAGCTATCAAGTAAAGTGGAGAAATATCAAGGATATTTGTGATCCAGATACGCAAGCAATGAAGAAGTACCCTCAATGTCTAGCAACAGATAGATCATGTAATACGGGAATGTCAACGATCGTATATCACGCCGAATACCAGAACTTGTAGACTCACCTATTGAAAGATGCAAGTATGTCCGATGAAGTGCAAGGACAAGTGCAAAGAGAAACCGAAAACTAACACTCAAAAAAAGTGCATTAGAATGTAAATTACGGAGAACCGGAAGAATCGGAAAAACCAACGATAACCACAACGTATCGGATTAAACAGAAGTCACGCAAAGTAGAATATCAACAGACACCAATCGAATGAGAATTTATAAAGGACGAATGGTGAGCAAATGCGCGAAAATGGTATCTAGACAATAATGTATAAAGGAATATTTTTATCGCGAAACAGCATACCGAAACGCAAAGCGCAATAGACCCCAAGGATGTGAACTAATATCTATATATAATAACAAAGATGGATTTCTTATACCAACAAAGGATTAGCATCACAGAGAAAAATATAACTAACGATTTATTAAAATGAATTGTATCTTAACAGAGAAATTAAAAACAAAGTTAGCAAGGCAATCACGAATCCAGATAACGCAATTAACATTACTACACTCCAAGAGGGATATTTTGGGAGAATTGTTGAAGAAGTTATGTACACATACAAATGTGAAAAGACAATTGCAACACTGCCAGAGAATTCAACAATCCCAAGAGATAAATGCATAAATGAACTAGAATAATGCCATAAAGGAAAAATCAGATTCGCTCAATCAGTACAGGAGGATGAAAAATCCTGAAAAATTCGTAACCTAATCTGTTCGTTGTAGTAATGTATATGGAACCGTTATTTGAAAATAAGAGATGGAAGTTGGTTACAATTTCCACACACCGAGTAATAGTAGCACCACCAAAATATTTGGACTAACGAATTGGCCAGGCGAAGCAGAATTCAAGCCAGTGGATATAATCACAAGGTGGAATATACCAAACAAAAGATCTGGAACGAGCCAGAGAACATTTATTATTCCCAGCACAAAGACAAGCAAATACCTACTAAATATAGTGACGATAACGGGAGGTAACAACTATGGAGAGAAACCCAAATACAATTGTACTATTCACAAGACGCATTTTCAACATGCTACAGCAAATATGATGAAAGCCATGTGGGAAAGATTCTAATCTTCGGACAAATGATGTTCAGGAATTTTGAGGCACTAATTCTTAGTTAGTCAATCGTAAGGTAAATAACACAAATGTTCAGCATGTTTCGATATTTTTACAAAAGAGAAAGGAAAATTAACTGAAATGGCAAATTGGAAGCGTTACGTTTTTAGTAAGACAATGGTAATACAGTGACACCTCAAAGATATCCACAAGATAAAAAGGTAGTAGGAATCTTAAACGAAAATGAATGGTACCGATGAGAAGTTGGACGAAAAAAATTAAAGCGAATTTAATGGACTAGAAGGGCCGAGAAAAAAACCAAGATATGAAGCGACAGAAAACCGAACAAACTGGAAACGATGGATATAACTTCAGAAGATGATAGCAGCGATAACAGTGACAACGACGAGAATCGAGGAGGAACACAGATGCAACTCAAGAGCAACTCAAACATGGGAAATCGAAAGACAAGACAAGTGGACACTATAACATCCACCACCATTATAACGAATGTCAAAGAAAGCAGCAATCTAATCAACAGAAAGAAACGCAACGATAGAACGACAATACCAATACCAAGATCAACAACATTACGAAATATTTATCGCCCAGTACATAACGAACAAATTGGGCAGACTTAGTACCAAGAACCAGCCAAAAGATCGAGAAGTGTGGATCAAGACCCAGAAACCGAACTATAGCCAATGTTGCAAACATTAGCTGACCAACATTAACGGTAACCATAGAAAAAAATGGAGTAGAAATAAAAGCAATGTGATACTGGAGCAAACATCTCAGCAATAAAATGGATAAAATACCAGGAAGACTGTGGCCAGTATACGAAGAAGCTAACATGGATGTATAACTTGCAGCAAGGAATCGTAGCAGTCATTGGAAATCTGGTCGATAATAGAAATATAAAAACGTAAAAAATCAATACGTATTTAGCAGTATCAAGGAGATTGAGTGCAGATTGTATAATTGAACAGATCTCATGCCGAAGAATTATTAAAAGAAGATAATAATAGATCTAGGATCAATGGCAGCTTGAGAGATAAATACCGACGAATATGTATGCTGAAATCAGAAGTAAGATGCTAGAGAAAATAGTAGTGCCCAGGACGCAACACAAATGATTTGTTACGTAACAGTGAATGAAGAAACTAGAGTGAAATGATTTTCGAACCTAACCACAAATTTGAGAAAAAGAAAGAACTGCCATTAAGCCAGAGAGATAGTGGAATGTAAACGACAACATGAAATTCCGATAATATTACAAATTTTGGAGCAGGAGACAAAGTCATTTACGAAAACGAAAGATTTGGGGAAATTAAACACATGATGAATATTGATTTCAACAGCAAAAAACTGAAAGGAACTGAGGAGAATTATGGACAATCGACAGTCAAGCTACTAAACGAAGTTTGAAAAAGGAGACAATTACAAAAACTTCTAAACGGAATTAAAGATATATCCGCAGCAGCTGACTTAGATCTCGTACAAGCGACCGTAACGCAACACACGATACCATTACAGATGAATCCAATAACAACTACGGCCATATCGATTGGCAAAGCTCAAAAATCTGTAGCAGAAAAAGAAGTTCAAAAGATGTTAACGCAGGAGTAATCGAACCAATTGCTCGCCAATGGCAATTTCCAGTAGTCATGGTAAAGAAAAAGACGGAACACAACGGTTCTGTATAGACTACCGACGACTCAATGCGGTAAACAAAACGGAATACATACCCATTCCGGATATAAATGAGATGTTACAAACGTACACGGAGCAGCTTATTTTACAATCGCTAGATGCTAAAAAGTGGTTATGCAAATAAAAATTTCAAAGAGGAGGACAAGAGAGAAAACTCTTTTACAATCGGAAAGATCTATACCAATTCAAGAAAATGCCTTTCGGGTGACTAACGCACGCGCTTCATTTCAGAGATGTATGATTTTGTAACGCACGCAATTAAAACAATGTATGGTATATATTGATGATTTATTGATTTATTCTGCACCTCGAAGTCAACATTAAAAGACAATCCTAATGTATCGTTCGACTGAGACAATGGAAATTGAAATTGAAACCATCAAAATGCGATTGGGCAAAGGAAAAGTTACCCTCTTAGTGGCATATTGTGTCAGCAAAAAGGAAAAGAACCAGATCCAAGAAAATCGAAAAGAATAAAGAATTGCCCCTGCACCAAAGACAGTCACGCAAGTGCAAGAATTCTTAGGCTTATGTGGATATTATGAAAGTTCATCAAGAATTATGCAACCATCCGCAAAACCAAATACAAAGAAGGTTTAACCAAAAGATACCCCGTTTTATATGGGGAAGAGAACAACAAACAGCCTTTGAAACACTCAGAATAAACTGATATCAGCACCAATACTCGTACATTCAGATTTAAGAAAACCTTTTTGTACAACAGACGCAAAGCGGATATGCTCTGAGCAGTCTTAGGACAAAATGGATGCGAAAAAGAAGAACGAGTTATTGATACTATAGTCGAACATTCAAGAAACACGAAAAGAATTACTCTGTGACCAGAGAGATGGGCATTAGCAATTAATTCAGCTATTAAACAATTTCAAAATATTTATTATGGGTCACGAGATATATATCACTAACAGGACCATCAACCATTGGTATGGCTAGGCCAACACATAAGAGGCCTGCTAGTAGATTAATGAGATGTGCAATGCAGTTGCAAAGAATACTCGCCCGTATATAAAATTCAAATCAGGAAAAGCCACGCTAACGCAGATTGCAATGTCAAAGATTTGTATCGAAGAACTAAATGATCATGATGTAAGTACAATATGCATGATCACGCAGAAGATACGATTTTCACACAATAATTGAGAAATGAGCAGAAGAAGAAAGAGGAGCTAAAAACAATATTGAATTCATAGAACGAACGATATGAAAAATCTTCGACAACAACAGTAAATTAAAAAGAGCATATGGAAAAACACAGACATCGATATACCATAGAGAAGGGATGGTTATTAGTTAATGGATGGTGAAAAACGACTTATGTGCTTACCAGAAAGTAGACGAAAAGAAGTATTAATGCAATATCACGAATGGAAAACTTGGAGACAACATGTCGGCAAAAAAAGACGGAAGCAAGATACGTCAAAAATATATTGGCCAAATAATGCGGAGAGACGTAAAAGATGGATAAAGATTGGTTTGATTATGTGCAACCAGAAAAAAGTACAGAAGTAAACTAAAAGGCACCATTAAAACCAATGCACCACCCAGAACCAATGACGATGATCGCCAAGGATGTAGTAGGACATTACCAGAAACCAATGATGGAAATATCTACATATTAGTAGTGACAGATTAATTTATCAAAATCCGCGAAGCATTCGCATACCCAGAATCAAAAAGCTAAACAATAGCGAAGAATCCTAGTGGAGGGAAATATGCTGTAGATATGGAAACCCAAACAGAATTGCTAACCGATCAAGGAACCAACTTCAAATCGAGCGAAAATAATAGGGAAGTAACGAATTACTTCAGAATTGGCGAAAAGTTGATGAACACGCCCATACCAATCACAAACAATGGACAAACCGAACGATTCAATGGAATATTAAAGAATGATGTCAAATTATGTAAGGCAGACACCAAAAAATTGGGATAGATATACTAAATCTATGCTCATGGCTTATAGAATGTCAAATACATTCAGCAACAATGAGTCCATTCAAATTAAATGTACGGCAGAGAATGTAACATGCCATAGACCTAGAATATCAACCACCATATACAGTAATGAAAAATTGATGATTATGTAACAGGATCAGAGCGAATGCAAGAAGATCTTGGAAAACAGCAAGTATGAATATTAAGATTTAATCAAGAAAGTTAATAAAGAATTGCACAGAGTAAAAAAGCGAGACGTACGCGAAACATAACTTCAGGTTGGAGACTGGGTAAATAATTGGCGACGCCAGAATTATCCAGGAGTAGGCAGAAAATTACAAAGATGTGGTAGAGGAGCTATGAGATAATGTATTAAACGAGAACAATGCTCGGGTTAAAACTAGTCAATAACCCACTCACCAGACCTATCTACGTAAACGTGAGCAGATGCAAAGCAATACCAAGAACAATAACAAAAGAAACCAGAGAAACGAGGTAAGCAAACCAGAATCCAACAAACTCAACACTAAGTATATAACGGACTAACGATGAGTCGAAAAAATAGGAAGCAACAGCAAATAATACGTAGAGGGAACCTAAAACCGGATGAATCCAATTACGCTAAAAACGCGACCCAAGCACAATGTAGACAAAAATTGACATTAAATAGTAAAAAGCTATCAGGGAGAATTATGCCAAGAATGGGTCGAAGGAAAAGGATGGATGAGAATGTAAAACAAAGCGGGAAAATCGCAAATGGATTACGCTAAAGGAGCAGAAATCCAACCAGAATGGACGGCGTATTAAAGAAAGTTAACCCATGATCTTCACTAATGGCAAGATGTAAGAGGAAACGTCCTCTACATATTGCAGTACAACAACAGACACTCAAAGAATAATCGACATAATCCACTTATGCAGAAATGTGGACACGCCTCAAATTACTACCAAACGAGGAGGGACAAACCATTAATGTTCGCAGTTGCAGCAGACGCTTCTACAACAGTCCTGAAGAAATTACTAAATAACCGGATCATCGTTCAAAAGAAAAAGAACAATGGAGAAAACAATGTAAACTACACTATGCACTGAAATCGAGACAAGCAAGTGCAATAAAATTAATAACCCAGTAACGCGACAAATTGACAGAGAGAGAGAATGATGGTAAAACAATTCAAACATTATGGGAAGCTATCGACGCCAAACAAGACGAAGCAACAGCAACCTGAATGAAATGGACCTACGAAGGATATCACTTGAAAAGTATTCGATCTGAACTATATGGGTAAAGAAACAGAAACGAAGTCTATTAAAAGAAACAATATACGCCCACTATCCATTCCAAAAACAATAAAAGGCAATGTTGAAGTGGGAAGGACTGAAATTCACCATCATCCAAAAAAGCAATACGAACCGGAGATAAAAGGAACAACTATTGATGATAATACAACAGATGGCATCCGAAAGCAAATAAGATTTCAAGCGAGCAAACAAAGAAATAAAAGAGATGAACGAATAAGGAGAATAATAAAAGTATAACGAGGAAATAATCGAAACAGTAAATGTCGAGGACGACATTTCAAAAGGAAACCCCGGAATGGAAATAATACCGGAGAAGGAGGAAGTGACACAGCAAAGATCAAGGCGATCAAAGTACTAGAGACAAAAATAAATCCGCACAACAACAAGAAGCATCCAACGAGGAACGTCAGAAACGAGCAACAGCAATAACGAGGGAAAGCCGAAACAAAGGAGATGTTACACAACAAAGGAAAAATCAACAAAACCCGACACGACCCTGCTAACAAAAAATAATGATATTGATTACGTCCATCAAGTTAACGGAAGCCGAACGAAAACCATCACCAAAGGAAATACAAATCGTTCAGAAATACGAACAAATAAATTGGAAAGGAATCGCAAGTTAAAGGAATATGCCTACAACCGAAACAATGAATACAAGCACAAGTTGCCAATTCGACGCAATAGGAAAACCAGGAAAAGAGGAAATACGAATCCGAAAACTCATCAATCATGTCAAACCATCCAAAGATGTATGTAGAGATGCACAGAAGATAGAACGTAAAAATCCAAAGTAAAGCCAGGAATAGGCAAATGCGAATAATAAACAGAGGAAATAGAAACGATTGAACAAGTATGGCATACAACAAATATCGATTGTTGGAAAATGAATATGAAGCAGAAAGAAATGTGAATGGGATAGCCTAGAAGGGAAGCGGAATATATAATATGTGCCAACAATGATATAATAATAACCTGCACACAGCCAAAACTCTGGGAGAGAATTCACAACACAAACAGAAGAGCCATAACAAACGTCGAGTACGAGAAAATAAAGAAATAATAAATAAAAAGTGGAAGGCAGACCCCAAGAGTGGAGAAGAGATAATAGCGAAAATATGGGGCAAGGAACCCCCATTACAAAAGTCTGTATATTCGAAACTAAAAAGACGGACGGTGAATGAGAGAATCAAAATGTCAAATTCAAATGAATGATTATCAAAAATCAAAAATATCGTATTCCAACAAAAAGAAAGCGTGGAAAGTATTATAGTACATGTTCAGCAAAGGAAGAGATATTACTGGAATCAAATAACAGAAAAGTTACTAGAATCAATTACGCAAAACGTCCGGTAAAAAGAAACAAAAGAGGAACGTATCAACCGTTCAAGAATCAGAGAAAGTAAAGCAGTACATAATCGAGTCAAATGCAAGCAAAGAAAGAAGAATAGTAATTGAGAACACCTATTCACAAAACTGTGTATAACGAACCTAAAAGAAACGAACCGTAAACAAAAAGAACCAATGTGAACAAGCAAAACTATACAAGAATCAAAAATATCGAAATTCCAAACAAAAGAAAAACTGGGAAAAACGTAATAAATATCCCAAAAAGGAAACTCATGAGCATTGGAAGAACGATAAACAAAGAAACCCTCAATCAAATGCGACAGATCAAACCATAATAAAAACAATCTGAGAGAAAACCAGGAAACGAACATGGGAAAAGGAATGATGCATGGAGCGACAGCCACCTTTCAATTCACGAAGCATTACAACTTCAGAAAGCACTCAAGAATGTACAGACCAAAAGAAGGAATACTGGAGACAACCAATGCAAGAGAAAATACGACCGTACACCTAACGAAAAGAATTATAAATGATAAAAATGATCTGGATAACAAACGCAATAATAAGTAGCGTGAGTAATGCCCTGAATAATTCACTTAGTAAGAACTACCAAATCAGAAACAGAGCCAACGAAAGAGAAGATTATGGCCAGACGTGGAAAAATTCAACTATGAATCGAATTAGGACATACGATCTAGAAAGAAACGAAGAATATGAAAATCATAGGAAACTCTAGCACAAGCGGACTCTGGCTTAAAAGCAACCAGCCCATTATCGAAGGCACAAACAATGGTCCATGAAGTTTGAATGTATATCAATATACGAATGAGAAATATGGGGATATACGGACATTACGTATAGAGCCCGGAGACGATGGTGTAAAACGAAAAAAGAGACATTGTATATAGTGTAAAATATTATGTAGTATAAAGTAGTAATGGATGTATATTTATATAAATATTGTGCAAAAAGGTGTCAGAAATAGTAAGCAAAACAGAAATGAATGTCGATGAATTCAATTAACAATGTATTATAAACCATAGATGGATCCAATAACGTAATCAACCAAATGCAAGTGAGATACCACCATTCACAGAAGCAATACAACAAACCAGCAGCTGCCAATGTACCTATATGAGATGGTAGAATTAAATCAAGGAATATATCAAGATTAGGAAATTGAGGCAACGTGGAGACGACAATGCGAATTAATACATAAAACGAACAATGCGCAAACTCAGTGGACAAATATCATCTGGTATTAACAGAAAGCGTGAACAGAGGCCTACAACAAGCTATAAAGACTGGAAGAGCAACAGAGAACTATACTACAACTGCAGAGAATAAATGAACAATTAACTGACCAAGTTAGATGGCAAGCTGACGAAAATTAGAAGACTACGCAGCAACCAACAGCACGTAGATCCAGCAAGTTGGGTGGAATGGATAGCATCGATGCCAGAATTCACCCCAGAACCGGATTCAACAGTAGAGTAAAAATAAAGCGTACCGTGTTAATATGTAAAAATAAAACGACAGAAACGAAGCAACGTCAAGTAATTGAAAATTTTTGTAGATATGCAGACAATTATCGAGAGAATAAGAGGAAGCGAGAATCCATCCGAAACTACGAGACAAATAATGAAAAATAAAATTAGAGTGGTGAACGATATCAAGGAAAGATTAAAGTGTTGTAAATGTAAAGAATTACTGATTGGAGCAAGACAGACGAAATGTGGATGCAGAATATGCACAGATTGCACGATAGAAGTAATAGAAACAAAAACAATAAAATGCCCCGGATGCGACGAGACGATTGAAAGAGAGGAAGACCCTACAACAATGGATAAAGCCACCAATAAAGAAATCAATAATCTACTAGTTCAATGCCGAGTAAAAGAATGCGAATGGAAAGGACTTATGAAGGAAGCCGAAAGTCACACAAATGAATGCGAATATAACGAGATATTATGCGGAAAATGTCAAACCATCATAACGAAAAAGACTATGAAAGACCACCACAAAGTATGCATCAAGAGAGAGGAAAAATGCGAATTCTGTGGAGCCATCGACGAATGGATAAAAATAGAAATGGAACATCGGAATCCAAAAGAGGAACAAATATGTGATCTATATGAAGGAGTATGCGCAAACAACTGCGACAGAAGAGATAAAGTTAAATTGAAAGAACATTGGAACGAATGTATAGGCAAGCCAATCAAGTGCCCGTTAGAGTTATTCAATTGTCAAGCGCAACTACCAATTATGGAGATGCAAAAGCATATGATGGAAAATAGTATCGAGCATGCCGAAATCATGATGAAAACGATAGGAATGTTGGCATGGGAAGTAAAAAGCCTACGAACAGAAAATGATGTACAAAAGGCACTAATAAGAGAAATATTAGAATCCAGAAAGAATTTCGAGAGAAGCCAAGGAAATACCCTCAAGAAAATGGCCGAAATAGAAAAGAAAATGCAACAGATGACCAACAGCCTAAAGGAGCTAGAAACCAACAGCTCCATAGCCAAAAAACACCTCACAGCACCATTTATATGGAAAATAACCGAATTTGCAGAAAAACTCCAGAGAGCAAAAGATGGAACACAGAGAATTCTAGATAGTCCACCGATATACAGTTGGGAGAATGGATACAAATTGGGCATTAGATTATATCCAAATGGGGATGGGAACGCAACAGGCACCCATATCAGTGTCTTCGTCAGAGTAGGAAAAGGAGATTACGATGAATTATTAATATGGCCTTTTAAACAAAATATGATACTTACAATGAAAGGACAAGAGGATTACCGCAACCCAATCAGAACAGGAAATGAACCACAGATGGGAAGACCAACAACCGACTGGAATACAGCAATTGGTGCACCACGTTTTTATCCACAACAACGACTGAGAGGAGAAGGATTCTTGCGAGAAGATAATCTGTATATAAAATTAGAAGTGGAGAAGCCAGATAAGACGTTGTAAAGAGGAATGGAAAGTGTAAATAAATGTAAATAAAATAATAAAAATCAAATAAAAATTAAAAAATTGCAAATAATCAGAAAAATCAGAAAAACAAAAATTCAAAAATAATAACGATATTTAGATGGCAAGCGGAATCAGCGAAGAGATAACAATACAAATGAGAGAAGGACCAGATTCGATATGGACGAGATTATGGAAAAAACCAGAAGAAGAGGAAAAAATAAAGACTTTAGCAATCGCAATTCAACATTATACCAGTTTCGATACAACCGGACGACCATGGAAAATGAGGAAAGTAATTTACTCACAGAGAAGAGTAAGATACGAAAAATTGAGAAAAGAAGAACAAAGATATCTAACATTCAAAGATAATAAGGTATTTACCGACCGACAGAGTAAAGAGATGGCAGCACAAGGATTCTTTTTCTCAGGAACCCCCGAATTACCAGATGAAGTTACCTGTATTTATTGTCAAGGAAGACTATCACACTGGGAGAAAGGAGAAACAGCAAAACGAGAACACCTGAGGAAATTCTCAACCTGCCCCATTTAGAATAAACATTGACGTCGGAAACCAAGCGATAAACCGATTGGAAGGACTCCGACAATCAGAAGTTGACAAAGATGAAAAAGGAGGCGAGAAAAAGATAACGATAATAAAGAATTTCGAAGACCCAACAGAACTAATCTGGGAAAAAGAGACTATAAAGAGAACATTCGAAGAGAGAATTAAAACTTTCAAAGGAAATCCAAGAGCAGCAGAATTTGCGAGTCAAGGATATTGTCAAACAGCCAGAGGAATAATGTGCGAAGGATGCAAAATTCAACAGCCAATACCAGATCAGAATGTCAAAAAGCTAAAACATAAAGGAAAATGCATGTATAAGCAAGAAAAAGAGTCAAAGAATATCGAAATAATAATTACCAACCAACATATAGAAGATATATTAGATCGACCAAAAACGAGAACCATAATGTTATTATCAGGAGTAGATACTCAAAAGATGAGGAAAATAATCAAAGAAAGATTAGCTAATAATTTAGAGTGGTATGACTCAACACAAGCAGTAATCCGAGCAATTAAGCGATATCAAGAGAAACCAAAAGAGAATCGAGACAAATCAATAATAAAAGAAGCTATTTTGGAGCAGTATCAATGTGTAACATGTTGGCAGAAACATGTAGAAATAATTTATATGCCTTGTGGACATATGGTCACATGTGAAGTGTGTGGGTTAAAAGTCGATATATGTCCAGTATGTAGAAAGCCGATCAACGGGCGGATCAAAGGATTCCGTTTCGCTGATCAGTAGATAGAAAACGAAAACAATGTGTATAAAGTGTAAATAAAGATAAACGTAAAAACAAAAAATTATAAAAACTCAAAAACCACAAAAATACGAGATGATGTAAATTATGATAAAATTTTGATATGAGTGAAAAGAAAGAATAATCAATTATTAATATTCAGAATTACAATGAACCAAAACGAGATGATAAGCCAAAAGATAGAGAAAACTGCAACAGAAGACAAAGAGTCAAAAATCGAAAACCAATCCAAACAACTAAAAGAGATTAAAAAGGAATGGCAAAAAAGGTCGATGAGATTAAAAGAAATATTAACATCAGTAGAAGGAGAAATACTGAGAGATACGTTAAAGATAAAAATGATAAGAGAAGAATTAGAACAACAGACAATGAATTCCGAAGGAAATAATGAACCATATCAAAAACGAGAAGAGGAGTTAGTAAAAGAATCCATGCAGAACCAAACCAGAATCACAAACCAAAGAAAGGAGATCAGAATGTTAGAGCAAGAGAAGCATGATCAACAAAGTGAAATCGAGAGATTGCGGGAAGTGATAAAAGACAAAGAAGCAGAGATACGAGAAGAAGGAGAAGAGACGATAAAGATTATACAACAAATGCAGGAGGAAATTGGGCAAATTAGCACCCAATACCGAATAGAGAAGACAAAGAGAACCCATTTGGAACAAGCCAAAGAATGGGCAAAACGACAAGCACTCCATTGGAAAGCCAAATGGACAGAGGATAGAGAATACTCAAGGAGTAATTTGGAAGCACGAATTAGACACTACATTCAGCAAATAGCCGAAGAGGAAGATAGAACAAGAGCTTACAAAGCTAAATGGGAGAATGCGAAAAAGGAAGTCAACAAGCCGAGAAATCAAGGGCCAAAACCATCAAAGAAAATTAGAGAGCCCAGAGACGATAGACAGGAAAGAATGATAATCCAAACAACAGGGGAAGCGAGAAAGTGGAAAGACAAGTATAGATTGTCGAAAATCGAGAATACGATACAATGGAACATATACAAAAACAAGATCACGAAATAGTATGGCAACAAACGATAATGAAGGAGATGCTAATAGAACAAGAAAAGACTCTTAAACAGAGACAAATACAACAAATAAAAACGGAAGACAAAGAAAAGTGGATCAAATCAGAAGCAAGAAGATGGAAGAACCAGTACCAAGAAGCCAAGAAAGAGATAAGACTGTTACCCAAAAAGATATTGAATATGGAAGATTGGGAGCTATGGGAACAAGTCGAGGTGCAGAAAGAAACAATTGAGGAACTGAACGAAGAAATCCAAACAATGGAATACCATGAACGAGCCAGACAAAACACAATAAGAAGGCTCAGGAAAACCGACAAGGACCTCAGAAAATGGATCGATCAGTTGAATCAGAAAATATCGGAAACCCTACACGAACAAACGGATGAAAGACGGCAAAACCAACAATTAAACGAGAGGAAAACAGAACTCCAACAGGAGGTGAATGGACACCGAGGAGTTGCAGTATTTAAAGAGATCCAGTTGAGACATCAACACGAAGTCAACGAGCAGCTGAAAGGACAAGTTAAAGCAGAAATAGAAACGATAAAGCAAGGATACGAGGAAAACGAACAGAATTTGAGAAAGGAGATTGAAAAGTTAAAAGCGTTGGAAAACACGCATCATTTAAAAACGCAGGTGGAGGAACTAACTGAAAACGCCGAATACCTTGCTTATCTCTTAGACGAAGAGATACAAATATCAAACGCCTTGCGTGAAGAGATAAATATGCTACAAAACCGACCACCAATCCTGCTTATGCCGTTATACCCAACTGAGATACCAACCCAAGTACCCGCCAAACCCGATGAAGGACTCGGGGAGACGGACGAAACGATAGTGTAAATTTAAAGAGAAAAATTGTAAAAAGTGTAAAAAGATAATAAAAATAATAAAAATTATAAAAACAAAAAATTGTAGCCAATGTATATTTAGCATGAATCCAAATGAAGTAGAAACCCGAATGAATCTAGAAGGCGGAGAATACGTACCAAGCCCAATTCAATTAGTAGAACCAATCGAACAAGACCCACTGAGATACTACAGTAAAAGATGGAGAGCCGAAAGAAAGGAATGGCAAGAGTTAGTGGAGGAGCAAGAGTCAGAAATCGCCCGGATAAATCAACAGTTAATACAGTCAAAACAGTTAGGTAATATGATAAAACGAAAACTAACATCCAACATGGGAGAAAATAGAAAGCAAAAGAGAGAAAATGAACAATTAAGACAAGAATTAGCTGAAATAAAGACTCGTGTAATCCTGGAAGACTATTGGAAAACCGAAGCAGAACGAATGAGAGATAGTAGAAAAAGTGAACAGAGATACGTAATACAACTAGAAGACAGTTGTAAAGAAGCCAGAGAGATAAAAGAGAGCCATCAACAAGCTCAAGATGAGATTAAAGCGCTAACGGAACAGCTCCAGGAAGCGAGACGAAAGCTGGAAAAGCAAACAGCTAAACGAATAAATAGTAAACGTCAACTTAAGAGAAAACAGACAAAAGAAAGAAATCTTCAGATGAAAATCTATAACCAACAAAGAGTAATCAAAGAAAACAAAGAACGACTAAAAGAACTCCCAAAAATAACCGAGCGATTAATAAAAGCCCAAGTCCTAATAATGAGGTTTTCAGAAAACAAAACTAAAGAGGAGTGCGAGATACACTCAACCCCAGAAAAAGAGAAAGAATAAAAAGGGCTAAAACTCCACTGTAAATAAACGAAATAAATCTTGTAGATAAATATAAAAAATTGATTACGTATAAAAATAGAAAGCATGAACCCAAGCCTGTGGATAATAATGATGATGATAATGAGAGAGTGTGACACTGAAAACCCGTTGGAAAAATGCGAGAAATCCCAACCCTTCAGAAGAGAAGACAGCACCTGTGCCGATTACAAAGAAATTTGTAGAAACCCTGATAATGAAGAATGCCAACAAATAAACCTCCAATGTATACAATGTCCCACAAAAGAAAACAAGGACGAATTGAAACAGAACATCGAGAGAACCCAAATAATGGTAAAAACCCTACTGAAAAATAATGAAGAGATAACCAATATAAAAAATGAGAATCGAGAGACGAAGAAAACCCTAGAAACCCTCATCAAACAAATTCAAAGAAAAGCCAAAGCAAATCCAATAACAAACCAATCCAAGAAATTCAAAAGATCGCCCTGTCAATCAAAAAGCAACCAGGAAAACAAGTGGGACAGGAAAATGAACCCAGTACAACAACTCTATCAATCAAACTTATACTACCGATTAGTATAACCTCTAATATGATACTTCTAATATGCTGTCTCACCCTCGGCCTAACAAAAAACAAGCAAAGGCAAAATACCCAAATTCAAAAAGTCAGAAGAATGTTCACCCAAACTCGAAAAATTAACAAAACTAACGAAACGACAAGACTCTCGCAGATTTCTATCAATTACCCTTCAAGATCAACCCAGCCCGAAAGCGAAACCCAAGCCGTCAGTGATTCATTCGAAGCCAAATATAACTGATTTACATTGATTTGAACTGATTTTATCAACTTATACTGATCTACAGTGATTCGAACTGATATTAAAACTGAACTATCTGATTTTATTTGATTATATACAGTAGTCGGACCTTAAGTCCATCTTTATCTTGATAATTAACCTTACAGTAGACATTTTTATGAATGTGAATATGGAAAATGAAAATGTATGTATTAGTTTGAATCAATCGAAATTGCGGGTCGCAATTTTACGGACCCCCGAGTGTTTTATGTTGGGCCAGAACGTAAACGGCCTTGAAAAGTGTTTAAATGGATCAGAAACACACACGCAGATACAACACGCAATTTAAAATAAACCTGAAAAACACCAATTAAACCATATAAAATCTGAGAAATAAAAGAATTAAATATAAATTAAGAAACATAAAAATAAAATAAAATAATAACAAAATGCACCAAGATCCGCACGATACCTACACAAATACAACAAGAAAACACGACAAATTCGACGAAATTGGAAAAATCAATTAAAGTTCATTAAAGTGAAAATTAAATCGAAAAATTTGAATTAGCAATAATTCAATAAAAATTATAAATAAAAAATTATAAAAATAAATCGAAAAATAATAAAAATAAATAATAGAATTTGCTAGAAAAAACAAGGTCGAATTTTGTTTTACTACATCAAATTTCACACGTCATAAAATTAGGTATATATACTGATCCATTTTCACATTTAACTTAACCATAAAAACCATATTTTCAAATCTTGAAGTCAATTTAAAACTATTCTCGACTATTTTTAAATTGTTTTAGAAAGTTATTTTCAGACGAATTTGGAAACCTTTTTTAGGTAAGAACATTTTGGTTGGAACCCTCTTTCCACGTCACGTCCTTGCATCTCAATGGAGCTCTGCTCGGCGTTGGCGTGGGGAGAGAGGTATTTATGTCATTTTGTATTATGATTGAATGTTTTTATGGAATGGTTAAAATGGGTAAATTTATTGTTTTATAATTAATAAATATTATGAATATACATAACTTATTTGATATGTTTTTGTTAAATTTTTAATGTCGAAATTTTTCCGGCCCACAGCCGACACATCACGCAAGATAGAAAAATCAACATAGTGCAGATTCATGTAAGTGCGTGGAAAATCGCCAATGATATGCACCCGTGAAGACTCAGCGTGCGCAACGCAGCGGTCGTAACGTCAATAACTATCCCTATAGCTGAAGCGAGAAATAAGGAAGAAGTCTCTAGCTGCTTCCTCGTTTCTCAATTCTGTAAAATCGACCTAAAATCATACTATACACGGCTTAAAATCATCACACCGAGTAGTCCAGTGGGCACTCAGTAAATATAATATGAACACAATGTGCGCCTAAGGTCTATTAAAGGGAAAGGATACGGGGTAAACTAAATTGAAATCGTTGGTTAATAATTTTGAACTAAAGTGATAAAACTCATTAAATAGGTAATTTAATAATTCAATTATTGGAAAAATTTAGATGATTATTAAATGAAGAGAAATATCTCATCGATTAAATTAAATTGAGTAATTAATGATTAGCGAGCAAGGATAGGTAAACCATCGACTAAATTAATACCATTCATCTTTCATCAAAGTAATAATGATTAATTAAAGTAATATAATTATTTTTAATAACATTAACATAATGAACAAGAAAAGGATAAATTTATTGGTTAAACTCCTTTAGTTCAGTGATTATCATTAACGTAATTACGGTAAAGGTAGAAGAATTTTGGTTAAAAATCAAGAAAAATGTTTAGAAAAGGAAGTAGAGTTTCAATTCACTAAGTAGAATATTTACCTAATCTATTAAAATAAAGTGGTCCATTACTTAGAAAAATTTGTCTATTAATTTTCAAAGCAACATCAGTAGTTTGAATAATAAAAATTAATATAATTCGTTGAGTTAAGTTAATGCAACTATTGATTAAATTCATCAAGAAAGTAATACCTTGGTTGATAATAGAATAACCCTTCGAGAAAAAATAAAGCATTGCGTTGATTTAAGACAAAAATTCTTTTCCGTAAATTTAATATAAATGCAGGAATCCAACATAAATCAATGATAATAGGTTATTGCTTAACATTGGATTAAAAATAAAATCGACGCAAATGAGAATAAAAAAATTCAGAATAACAGATAAGGCATGAGAAACAACCAAATGTCATATTGATATCACCCGAGATAAACATTCATCGAATTACGATCCCGAAACATGTCGAATAAAATCCTGATAATAAAGGTTCACTTGCGGGATCCGCCATCGAGTTGCCCTAAACGACGATAAAATACATTCAAACCACCAAAATAGTAACTTACGGAATAGCTTCAACATAATCGAAAATTAAATTCTAGTAAAATATCTAAGATCGCACGGCAACTCCTACGAATAAAATCAAAATAAGATAAACAGCGGATATAAACAAACCTAAACACTGAAACTGCGACAACAAGATCCGCCGGAAATCGTTCGATTAAGATCATCGAGCGATTCATCTACTTAATTTATCCGATTCAACATCCGGCCTTGACTTAAACGTACAATTTGTATGCACCTAAAATTGTTATATCAAATTTGTCAACAAATTTACAAATTCTAGCTGAGATTATACACAGATAAAACTTTAGAATTAAAATACATATTGACACTAAAATAAACTAATTATCAGCCTTATCCCACATATATTATTGATTGCACTATTATATAACTTGCTTTAAAGGAGCGCATACTGAAAGGTCAGGTCTATGGAATAAATATAACCCACTTGTCAACTACCCATCGCAGGAGAGTGAACCCTAGTCAACCGAGACGCCCGTGAACCAATTTATATAGCATCAGAGTAGTACTTGAATGGCATAATTGTAAAGGATACATAAGAGAGTCAGACAATCAACGGAATATGGCACGCCTGAAGTTTCTAGATGAACCGCCATCCGCTTTGCAAAGGATATAACTAAAACACAAGCTAATAGACTTAGACGACTCCAATAACATTAGCCTAGGCGTCATTTAGTTGAGTTTACATAAAGCAGATAACTTAATTGAACTTAATACCAATGATATTTTAGACATGCCACTCGAACAAGATGCTAGACAGGAGACGGACAAACAGGGACGAGAAGGAGCCCCGGTAACTACGGAAATATTCGACCAAATACGACAACGATGGCCATACCCGACTACTTGGCGGTTACTAGGCTTGGAAAGAGACCCGTGCGGACTCGCGGGACAACAGTATCCGGCTGCGGAGACATACATGTCCGCACTGAGCCTCCTCACCCATTGGGAAAGGGTGCAGGAGCAGGTAGATCTACAGGTGGTGAAAGCGAGGATGTATCTCGCCAACGTAATGGAAGACATCCTCGCCGGGCGAATTGCAGAAGCCTACCCACCTCGTCCAGCCCGCGACACCCGACGTCCGTATCCAGTGGCCACCCTAAAGAGGAAGAGGACATTCGACGAGATACATTAATTCCTAAGAACACAAACATTGAATATAATTAGATGTTGATAAAAAGAAAAATTTGTTAATTTGATATCTTCGCCTTAATTATTTACATAGGTCGACTCGTTTTAACAATTATGTTTAAGATAACTATCAATAAAAGTTATGCAACTCAATAGAGAAACTTTAATTATTTTGTACATTGTAGTAATGACGACTAATCAAATCTTGCAAATGGAGCTAGATCGTGAAAGGAACACAATCGCAGATCTTCACAACCAGATCATTCAACTAACTAAAGAGGTACAACAGATAAAAGCGACCTGGTCCAACCCGACAAAGATGAAAGCCATTTATCATAAACTCACGGCGGCACAAAAGGGATGGATAGAGGAGCGGCAGCTCAACCAGAGCCTGCGCACCCAAATCAGAGGGTTGGAAGTTGCTTTAGCAGTCTGTCGGGAAGGGGAAGCGGTGACATATCCGCTTATCTTCGCCCCATCCCAGGTGCCACATACAAGTTCCCAGTCCACCAATCAGTCCAACGTTCCATCGAAGAATCGACGCCCAGGACGCAAGGAGCGTGCCCGACGTCGAGCAGCACAGCTCCAAACTATTCTATGAACTCATGAATGTTACACGTTTTGTTTCTTCTTTAATTGAATAAAATAGTTGTATGTATAGTCAATTCGTTCTCGAGATACATCTGAACTTAAGCGTTATTAGGAATACTCACATCATGGTTTGTAAGCAGTCGTCCACCTCCGATCATAAATTTTCGTACACATGGGACAAGCAAAGCGAGCATAGGTCTTCTATCGACAGCTCGTGAACCCGAGGATTGTCCGAGCAACTATAGTACTAGCACATGGTACTCAATTTTTGCGGGCAATCCACCACTTGAACACATTACCAACGTTGCTTAGCAACGGGTGCCAAGTGGCGATCAACATCATTTTGTATGGCGTTACGAGGGTAACTAGAATGATAAGCAAGATATGAAACCCTGTAACCCACCAATTCCCATTTTTAATTATCGATACTTTTGCCACTTTGTTACTTTTACTAACATTATTATTCAATTTTTTAAGAGTTGCCTGTAATACTATTATTGTAGCGTTTTGTTCGGTCGTCCCCTATCGATTTTTAAAATGTCGTCCCGACATATTTATTCTAATGATTTAACTTTTGGTATTTTGCCATTCTCACAATTTCTTTCCAGGTTTATGTTATTCTTATTTCGATCCTATCGGCATAGTTTTTACTCGACTATTGGCTGCGGGTTCATTACTAAAACTCTCTGTTATTTTTAAACATCCCTGGGTTTGCATCTTTCCAATTGACATGGCTTTCAATCCCAGCTGAGCCCCCAAAAATCATGTTGGCGAATAGGGTTGGTTTTTATCTATTTTTTCTAGGTTTTTTGTGTATCTACCCCCCAAACACCAGCAAGATTATTATTCTATCCCTCCTATGTACCCATGGTGATTGCCATGTTGGTAATGTACATAAGGGTTGAAAATTCATGAGCAGGTGAGCTCCATTTCTAGAACTACTCCTCATGATATTTTCACTTTCGGGTTCTGGACTGCCGATGGAAGGTCTTACGTCTTTTTCTTTCTATATCCTGGTCCTTACTCGTCTATTCCTACAATTTCCATACTTATTCATCATCTTTACCCATTATTTATAAAAATACCCTTCAAAAATTTGGGCAGCGTTCCTCCCTTATTTTTCGGTAAATTTCCTATTTCACTTGTTTAATACCGGTATCGACTACATTTTTCCTAATTTACCTTTATCTTTCCCTATATTAAAAATTTGATCAACAATTCCTTAATTCCCGGTACGTTTCCCATGATTTTAAGTAGTTACAACCCTCTGCGATCACCTCAATAAACATTTCTCTCTTCTGTCAGATAATATCATTCAACTATTGGAAAAATACTTTCACATTTACATTCCTACACTATCCTATCCTTTCCTACTTGATTTTTCAATTAATTTCCTGACGACGTTTTAAATTTTCCCTACAAAACTTTATTCCCGCTTAACTAAAGTCGCACTTCCCGAATTTTATTTCCTACTCGCTCCGGCCACTTTTCAGCAGTCGCTTCGAGTTATACAACGGCGCCCTGCGTGGAGGTCCTGTGCGTATTGCCAGACCCGACTGCGGACTGCCGAGGCGTCCACGAGGCATGACCCGCGAGCTCAACTAGAGGTTTTCACCCACCAGCCGGCACGAGATCCGTCCCATGAACTGCTATTGAAATACTTATTATAAATAAGATTTTAGGGGGACTTGTCAGTGGCATCAAAAGATTCCACGACCATCAAGAATAAAATCAAAGTAACAAGACTTCGAAATATATATTTATACAAAAAATAACAGTACTTACAATCCACAAACATGCAACCAGATTTGAAAAATTGACATAAATTGGCATAAAAATTTTGACTACAAGTGATTCACGGTTTATCTAAGAATGTCTAAAAATTCTGTAAGTCTGTAAGTCTGTTAAAATTCTGTCTAAATTCTGTTAGAATTCTGTCTGAAATTATGAAAATGACTGCCGTATATATAGTGTTTTTGTGCCTGTGTGCGACCAATGCGCGATTTTTCGCCATTTTTTGGGCTTTTTAATTATTTTATTTATTTCGAAATATTTTTTTAATTTTTTATATATTTTTCTTTATTTTTGATATATTAATATTTTATTGTTGGACTTTATTTTTATTATTACTTTATTACCATATTATTTTTTAACCCCAATATTTTGTTTTCTGGTCGCCTCTTCTGCCTGTGTTTTTTCTAAACTTTATTTTGCAAGGTTTTGGCAGTTTATTTTATTTTTCGTATGTTTCTTTTTGCATCTGTAGGTTTTTTCCGGATTTTAATTAATTATTTGTTTTATTTAATTTTTGTTATATTTTTAATTTGTTTTAATTAATATGTTTTATTTTATTTTTGGTCTCTTCTTGGGGTGCGTGTTTATGTTACGGCAGCCATATTGACAATTTCCAAACGACATTAATTATTTTGTTTAAATTTATACCATTTTAATTTTTTTGTTTAAATTGGTTTTGTAATTTTTGTTTTAAATTTGGCTGTGAGCCCAACAGCGGCAATAAAACCACCACGGCGTCGTCCTGGAAAATTCGAACGGCGAAGAGACGCGCCTTTAAATCTTCCGAACGGTCGAACTAAGAAGTATCCTGTTAAATAAATGTTTTGTTAAATCAACTGTGTGTTTTGTTTAAATTATTAATTATGGCCGAATAAGTTATGCATGAGAGGAATCATTGATGATCATGTTTGTAAATGGAAGGGACCAGAAATAGAAAAATCGCAAATATACCTTCTATCGGTGGTGCGTTGAACCCACCATAGGATCGGGCCTTAGCAGTTCCCATAGGGTGCTCACCTTTGGCAATCCTATAACCAGTGGTTACATTACCAACGTTGCTTGGCAACGGGTAACCATTAGGGGCAAGATAATCATTTTTATATGGGGTCAAGGACATGGATAACCATACCCAAAAACCCCACACTACTATTACATTTATTATTATCACTACTATTATTATTATCACTACTATTATTATTATCACTAATTTCATTATTATTACTACTATTATTATCATAATTATTATCATTATTATTATAAGTACCATGATCATTATTATTATTTCAATTATCCTCATTATCATCATTGTCATTTTTATTACTATTAAGTTTTTGTTTTTAATGATATACAAAATTAGCCGTAACCCCTCCTTATTTTACAGTTTTCGACAAAGTATTTTTGTTAGTTCGAAAAATTTTAGCAGCGTTCCCCCTTTATTTTTCGGTTTTATCAGATTATCCTATCAACAATTGAGCCGCGCTCCACCTTTTCCTTACAATATTCGCTGAAGTGTTTTAATAAATTCGAAAAAATTGAGCAACGTTCCGCATTTATTTTACGGTTTTAACCAGATATCCTATCAATTATTGAGCCGGTTTCTACTTTTACTTTGCTAATTTTGCGTATTTTAATCTATTCGGGAAATTTGCGCTGCGTTCCGCCCTTACTTACAGTTTTATCAGAATATCATACTTACAATTGTACAACATTCCACTTTTATTTTACTATTTTCAACAGGTATCTTAATTGATTCGGAAAATTTGAGCAGCGTTCCGCCCTTATTTTACAATTTCATGATAAATGTTTTAAGTATTTCCGAAAATTTGCGCAGCGTTCTGCCCATATTTCCAGTTTCAATTCTACATAATTTATTTTAATTCTTATATATTTTTTAAAACTTTATTTTCATGATTTTAGTCGTTCGGATTAATCTTTTTCCGATGGCTATTCATTTTAACTGTTGCAACGATTTCGCAATTTTTCCCATTACCCTTTCCTTTTCTTTGTCCTTAAGATCTATGTATGTTCATGTTATATTTGATGAGTGCCCACTGGACTACTCAGTGTTAGTGATTTTTAGCCGATTGTTGTTAAAGATTTTAGGTCATATTTACAGGAAATGAGTGGCGGAGGAGCAGCTAAAAAAACTGCTTCCTCTCCTCCCAGTTTCCCCTATAACAGATAATATTGACGTTAAGGCCCTGAGTTATTCACGTTATTATAACGCATTTGCTTATCTTCGTAATTCATTATTCATAGATAAACATTTTACTTCGCAGTGTCATCTTATCAATACATTCATAGTCATCCATGCGTTTAAAGTTAGCTGCAGCGCAAACTAACCAAACTAACACCTTTCAAATTGAGTCTCACAGTGAGACTGAAAATCAATACTGAAAATTAAGATTAAAATCTGTCAAAACATATCAGTATATATACCTATAATTTGACCTTAACCTTGCGTGTTAATTTTATTGCGATTAAAAAAATTTGACCTTGAAATTATTTGTGTTATCTAAATTAAAATTTTATTATTTTCATAATTTAAATTGGCAATTTATTTATTAAATTTTTAAATAGATTTATTCAATCAAAAATATTTTATTTATATTCATTTAATTCATTAATTTTTACTTTTATATAAATGATCATTTAACGGTCAAAATTTCTTGTTATTATGTTATTTTTATGTAAATTTTGTGAGGTTCTTGATGCATTTTGTATTTATTTTATTTTACTTTTATGTTTTTTAATTTTATATTTATTTATGTTCTCTCAAATTTTAGAGTGTTTAGTTGATGTAGTATGTTGTATTTTAAGTTATCTTGGTGCTGTATTACTGATAAATTTAAACAATTTTTAAGGCTATTTATGTTCTGGCCCAACACTATTAAAAATTAAATAAGGTAAATTGTTGGATAATCTGTTCATATAAGCTTTTGTTGGCTGCTCTCGCGCGTTCCAACTCCTCTTGTAGAATTTTTTGCGGTTTCATTTCTGCAAATATCATTATCAAAATTTTTTCTACAAATCCTGGGTTATTAATTTGTGGGGTTAGTGGTGTGGATGACCTTCACCCCAAATATACAAAATAGTTCTTGCCCCCGCCAATGGTTACCCATTTCTAGGCAACGTTGGTACTGTAACCACTGGTCACAGGACGTCCAAAGGTGAGTTCCGATATCAGAACTGCTAAGGGTTAGTCCTATGTCAGGTTCAGCGGACTGCCGTTAGAAGGCCTATATCCGTCTTCTATTTCAGGTCCCTTTATTACTTTCCATTTAATACTTTTCTTTTCTATATTTATTTACAAATAGTAACATAATAAACTAAGCAACTTTTATTTAATATCAAACAAGTCAACTTATCATCAGACATTGAGTTTATTATTTCATTTGGCCACTCCTTGGGCGCGTCTTCGCAACCGTTCGGTTCGACCTGGTCGTGCGTGTGATCGGGTTTTCCTGTTAGTTGATTGGGCTTTTTCTTTATCGCGATAGGCTAATTGTGCCGGAGCGAATACCAGAGGGTAAGTCACTGCACTTCCCTCCTGGCATGCCGACAGGGCGACCTCCAGTCCTTTGATTTGTGTTCGCTGCGCCTGGTTTAACACTCTTTCCTCTTTCCAGCCCTGTTGTGCGGCAGTGAGGCGCTGGTACAATGCGTTCATTTTTTCGGGTTCGGCCCAAGTGGCTTTCAGCTGTTGTATCTCTCGACTCTGTTGTAAGAGTTGTTGGTGTAGGTGCTGATTTTCTCGTCTAAGTTCTTTCAACTCTTGATGTAATATTTTCGTGGCTTTCATTTCTAAAATTATTTTATTTAAATGATTAGTCGGTTACAATGTTGATTCAATCCTATTGATCCTCTCTCCTAATTATTTTTGCGATATATTATCGGCTGCGTCTCATGCGTCTCAGTTATTTGGTGTTAACTCTCTGGTCGGTCAAGGTTTAATAACAAAAACGTTCTATCTTTTCATATCATTATTGCCTATGAAATTTTTAGAAATTTATTACAAAGGGGCAGAAAATTTACATTCTTTGGCTACACTAGTATCAAAGTAGATAATTTATAAAACTAGAAATTGAATAACCCGTGAAACATAAACATGTATTGTTATCAAAACTAAACATATCGGTTCAATTCATTTATGGTCGTTGAAACGTTCGTTCCTGCGATTGTTCTTATTGGAATTCCACTGGGGATGCCTGCTCGGTTACGTATGATCGCCTGTTTGACGGGATCCGAGTCGATTTCGAAGTGTTGACTGGATGAGTTTTCCGGTAACACCAATTTAGTCGGTGCTGTCATCTGCATCAGCCTCGGGTCGTCTAACTCGAAGGACACTCCATATTCTGGCGGGAATCCATCGGTGCTCGGGATAGCTCCACTCGCTATGTCCCTGTTTACTTGAGCTAGTCGTTGTCTGGCTAACACCGCTTTCCGGTGGTACTTCCTTTCTAGCTCCTCCATCTTCATGGCCGCGAATTCGGCTCGCTGGCGGGCTTCTCGCGCTGGATTGTGGCCCGGCTCTCGTTTGATCGCGATACTTGGTAATTCGATCTCCTCGGCTTGGTATTCTGATCTTCTTGGCCAACTGGAGTCTCCATAGGTGGATAACAGATATCCGTTATCCCACAGCGCTTGGCGGTATCAAGCGGCGGAAGTGCTCGGAATCTGTAGAGTCACTCGGGATTGTCACTCCAACTGCCAGATGTGTCTCTATGATCTGAATAGGTAAATAGTCAATTGTGAACTTGTATCAATAGAATCATTCATGGACAAGAGTACTCTGCGTTATGAGGTTAAGACATGATGGCTACAGGGTTCTATGGGGGTTGATTTTTGTGAAATTTTTAATGAATGAAAAATCGTGAAAATTACATCGCTGGCCTTCCCCATCTGTCAAGAAGGTGTTGCTACTCGAGGGGTGCACCTGGATAGCATTCCTCGTCCGTTTATAATTATGATCGGCGTTCATTTGTCGAGCGTTCATTTTTAAATATTTTCACGATGGCACTCAAGAATTCGCCAATGCTTTTATAGCCAATGGCCAGGGTTTATGTTGACGTGTTCACCTCAAAGGTCTATTATCTATTTACATTTTTTTATCTAATCAATTTGATTCAATTCGTCGATGACTTTCACAATTTAATTATGATCTGGTATTGGTTTATTGGTGGTTAAATAATTTGTTTCACGTCGCTGTTTATTTAGTACCTGTCATCTGATTTTTGTTTTCTTTTAATGTTTGTGGTCCATAAATCGTACTTTGTTGACCTGATCAATAATTTGACGTATGATCCGTCCACGTATTATTTGCTAAGATCTGTAACTCAATCATATTTATTCGTCGTTAATCTTCCAAGATGGATTTAATTTTTGGCAATATATTCAGTTCAAATATTTGGATTTTTCTACTACCTCAACGTTGGACGAATGTCTCTCATCTATAGCCAACTATTCGGAGTCTAGGTTGTTCGACTAGCCGGTTGGTGACGGATAATTCTCTGGTCGATAATCGTTAACTGTACTATAAAGTGGCTTAGTTTTTATTTATCTCCGTTTAGTCCTTTATCCTTATTATGGTGTTCGATTATTCTTGGCTGCTTCGGACAATTAATCGTATTATGATGATCATCAGTGTATCTCGTCGTAAGTTAGTTAATACATTTGCGCCTTGTTTAATTTATTATTATTATTTTGTTGCCATTTCGTCATTATCGATAGTTTAATTATATCATTTAACTTATTCAATCATCGAATCACCCTTTGATCAGGTAATCGTACCTTTGCCCTTCAATCTAATTCGTCAATCAATTTGAACGGTTAACGGATCTATTAGTTACTTCGACTCTATCAATTTAGCCAGGTTCGATCCTTTTAACTATTTCTATGGTTTCGTATTCATGAACTCTATTATTTTGGCTTATCGAGGGATGATTTAATCATTGATTATTCGTAAAAAATTACTTTCCTTTTTATTTAAATAGTTCGATTATTAATTTTATTACATCTTTAACCCTGTCATGATTACTTTGCTAAATTTATTCTTTTATATTTTGGTCGTAAAGTCAGTGGGGATTCCCTCATTTTATTTAGATTTATTTATTTACGTCACGTCGAGTTTAAGTTCAGGATTCAATTACTTTAAATCAAATTAATTACCATTTAGTTATTAAATTTATCTGCATCGCATCGGTTTCAAGTCCCCACTACCCGAGCCTTAATTTTAGTCCTAAGGTTCTTGTGTTCATATTAGATTTTACGAGTGCCCACTGGACTACTCGGTGTTATCATTTTTGCCAATTTGTAATTAGATAGTTTAGGTCGATTTTACGGGAGATGGGTGAGAGAGATCTAGCCAAAAAACTAGGTCTCCATCTTCCCACCGCCCCTATAATGGGTAGAATATTTACGTTCGAGGTCCGTCGTTACGCACGACAGAGCTCTCACGGGCACACACTATAGGCAGAGAAACCGCACTTACACAGTGTGACTAGTTGTGTTATGATTTTACTTTCTTGTGTGATGTATGGCTGTGGGCCAGAAATATTTCGACATAAAACTGAAGATTCGATTTTCATGATACATATATTTGTTGAAACAATTTCATCATAGTTCGTTCATAGTTCATACATATCAACATACGACAAGAGGTTCCCATACATACGATCAAGTAGAGCTTACATTAAGTTACTTGATTTCGCAGAAGGAAAACAATTATCGAGAGTTGCTCCTTTTGAATAAAATTGCTCTGACAAAAAGTAATTTATTCACTGAGTGAAAAGTGATTAAAACTTTGTAAAAATGGATTGGTATTTATACCTGTTCTGTGACCCTAACCTTGCGTGTTATTTTTTATGCGTTAAAACAAAATTTGACCTTGCCATTATGTATCTAATTTATTTCTAATTTATTATTATTTTTCGATTTCTTTTACAATTTACTCATTTATTTTTAATTTCAATCATTTCTGATTAAAATTATTTTATTTTCGTTCGCTTTATTCATGAACTCTTTTAATTTTTTGTAAATTGTCACTTTTTCGGTCAAATCTTTTGTTATCGTGTTATTTCTATGTCAATTTGTGCATATCTTGGTGCGTTTGTTAATATTTTAATTTAATTTTATGTTTTCTATTTTATATGTTAAATTATGTGTTTTTCTCGCATTTTTAGGTGTTTATTAGATGTTTAAGGGTCCGATTTTGAAATGTGCGTGTTATGTTTGCGTGCTGTTTCCAATCCATTTAAAGAAAAGCTTGTACTGGCCCAACAAATTTATCACACAATTCTACAATATTAACTAAGCAATCAAGGAAAACTCAAGAACGGTAACTAATTATTTATTTCACTTAAAATTCAATCATATACGGTCCATTGTGACTCCATAGCCGGATCATTCACGGGGTGGAGGACCTGGGTGGGGTCCTTGAATATAATCCTCAGTTGCCGGCTGAGTTGGAGAGTACTCACAGTATACGAAAACTGGGCGTTTGGTATTTCTGGTCCGCTTGGAGCTGGCTGTCGGCATATAATCGTAGGTATCGGCGATCCTACCGGCCGCGATGTCATCCTCAACGTTTGCCAAGTATTGTCTGGCCCAGATCACATGGGCGTCAACCCGGCGTTGGTGGTCTTGGAGGCGTGCCAGAAGAGATCGGGCCCAATCATGAATTTCTTGGGCCGGATTCTGACCGCCTATTTTACCGTTCTGCATACACGTTCTCCTGTTATTTTCCCCCGAGGGAAGGGCGTTCCATTGGGTCTCTCTTGGTTGTGGTACGTCCGGGTATATTTCTCGCCAGACGCGTCTCCAAGCATGCCGCCACTGATCGGCAACGTGTGTGGGGACCCGGATAAAAGGTCCTGATTTTTCTAAATAAGATTGTGATCATTAAAGTTTGTCACTATAATTACAGAGGAAAATTCTATAAAATCCCTATGGTATCTCTTCGAGTCGCCATATAGTAGAAACTGTCTGAATATTTAATTGCCCCTCATTTTAGTAATCCCACTACGTATGTATACTTTCAATTCATATATACAATTTAATAAGGGCTTTGAGTAACGGGAAATTTAAATTAAATTCTATTTTATTGGGGTTTGTAACTTTTCTAAAAATATCTTGCTACAAAATATCACTGGCACTTTACAATAATAATAATAAAGAATTGTTCAATAAAATTTCCTTTTTTTTGGTTTGTAGTTTTTTGCTTACTTTACCCATTAGTTAAATTTCATCAAAGATATTTGTTAATTTTTTGTAATACCAGATAATATTCAAAATACCGAAATATTTACAATGTTTTAAGTAAATTCCATAAATTTTTTGCGGTCAATGTGTTCCAGGTCTGATTTAATGTCTAACTTGGATAGCGAATTTGAGAGTTCATAATGAAATGAAGTATCACCGAGAAAATTTTTAAAGCATAACTTAAATATTTCCAAAATTACGAGTTGCAATTGAATGATTGTGGAACTGCGTTGAAAAATTCTGCGGAACATACACGAACAGAAATTTATTTAGAAATAAATCTTTTGCGAGATTGGTAACTATAAGAAATATCAATAATAAGATTATTAAAATCCCAATAATTACTTGTCGGGGAAATCGTGACGTCGACCTCCGAGCGTCCATGTCGATCCTCGGTTCCAAACATGTTTTTTAAATTTTTTTGGCAAATGAATGATGTCCTATCGTCAGCAGATGTTATATTGGAGTGTGTGTCTGTTAGGTTAGAGATTGGTAACCACACACACACTGGGTTGGTGTTAAATTCACTACTGGCCATGCCAACTCGAAACGAGCGGGTTATTGATGCGGTGCATTAATTCATCATGACCTTTTGCCAAATGTCAAGGGCTCTTATTTCGCAGTTGTGGTATTTATAAGCAGTGGATTTTGGGATATTAATCCGCTGCTGCCGAAAAATATCTATCTTCGATATTCATGGAATTTCATGGTTCATTTTATCGGTAGTAAGTTATTCAATACTTTTGCCTATGGTTTTAATTTATCTTTAGCTGATGATGTTAAAGTGAAAATTCGCAACAGATTATTTAGGTGAAAAGAAGCAATACCGAGACTAGCTAGTCGTATCAGCGATTTCTTTAAGAGGTCTACCGAAAAAAAATGTTGGTCCGGCCCTAGTCGGATCTCTTTACTGGGCAATTCGGAACGAACAGACAATGACCAAGTACATCTCCCTCGTCTTGTCTGTGATTTTTGTGTAATTCCACATTACAATTTGTGATGATTTTTTTTTGTGTTTATTTTTATTTATAACCTCATAACGTTAGATGTGATTATTCATTACAATTTATGTTTTTATTTTCAACTTTGGAATTCCTTCATGGGAAATTCTTTTGTTTAAATCATTGGATTAATTTATTGTGGTTTAGTTCGGACGATGGATAGGTGCCGCTGGTTCAAAGGTTGAGAGGTTCTATGATGGCGTTTTGTTGGGTATTGAACGCTTCATTTGTTATGGGGTTGACGCATCTGACTCGGTATCTATTCTTTGATAGTCGCTGTATTTTATGGGGTTCGATGGTTTTTAAACAAATTTCCATCAGCCTTATCATTTACGTTCTGGATGTTAGGCATCGAATAAGGGAAAAATAAATCTCGCGACAGGTATTATTGTGATTTGATTTTATTAGTTTTTTATTTTTGTGAGTTTTCATATAGTACTATTTCCTGGATCTTGGTATGGAAAATCCCCATCAGCCTGAATCTCCACTTGGTCTCTATGATATTTTTCTCAATAAATTTTTTTTTGAAGTATTATTAGTTGGGGATTTTTAACCCGATGAATTATGATGAACCGTAGTCTCAACACTTGCTTACGGTAGTAGTCGGGTAACAGGATTTATGATTGGGGAGTTTTAACTAAATTGGGTTAGTGAGGATCTTCCTATCCATTTTGCACCTTTCTCGGACTTCACTACTTCGTGGTATTATAACGTTCGTCTTATCTATTCTCTCCGAAAGTGATAGTTTATTAATATCCGTCATTATTTATGGCGTCGGCGGGTTTCCCGTTGATTAACATCTCCATTGAGGCTATTTGGAACTCCTATCGAATTTTTCTAAATTTGGGTGGTTTTAACACTTAATTTATTACTTATTTAAACTAATCTACCTTTACTTGGGTACCAATATGGGTCCTCAATGTGAAATTAGTGATATCTAAGTACTACCTTTATTTTATATTTACTTAGGTTAATTATAGCAATGAAAATTTATAATGATTTTTCTATCGCTTTTATTTATAAAATACAGTTTGAGTTCATGATTTAATTTAAGTTTGTAACAACTACTTGAATTTATAATTCATCTAAATCCATGACCCTAGCTTAAAATTATTAATTATTATACATTCGTGGCAACCACTCAATATTTATGATTTCTTTAAATTCATGTCCGTAGTTGGAAATTTATGGTTATACTAAATTTATAGTAACAGTTTGATTTAAATTCATAGCAATGGATTCATTTTATTTCCCCGTTACCTTTCCCTTGGTTGACCTTAGGCGCATTGTGTTCATATTATAGTTAATGAGTGCCGACTGGACTACTTGTGTGAAGATTTTGAGCCGTGTGTAAGATAGTTTATTTCGAGTTTATGGAAATTGAGAGATGAGGAAACAGCCAAAAGACCACTTCCTTAACCTTCTCTCTTCCCCTATACGGAATTAATATTGACGTTCCGACCTCTGCGTTCCGCACGCCGGAGTCTTCACGGGCACGAATCATTGGCGATATTCCACGCACTTACACGAATTCGAATAATATGTCGGATTTTATTAACTTGTGATGTGTCTTTGGCTGTGGGCCGGAAAAATTTCGACAAATACAAAACAAAGTTTTTATGCGTTATAAATATTTTATTAAAATAACAATATAAATTACCCAATCCAAGCATAACAAATTTATCATAAAATATCACCCTCTCCACGCCGACACCCAAGCAGAGATCAATCGATGTTGCGAGGATGTGACGTGGAGAGAGCTTTGAAATAAACAAAACTCTCACTCACTTCGTAATAAAACTATTTCTCAAGTAAAAATGCTTTTTAAGTTTCAAAAACTGATTAAACGATTAAAATTGTGTAAAAATGAATCGGTATATATACCTATTGTACGACCCTAACCTTGCGTGTTCTTTTTGATTTAGTAAAACAAATTTTGACCTTGGAATTTTCTGGTATATTCTAATCTTTAATTTTATTATTTTGAGATTTTATTTGACAATTTTTTCTTTATATTTTTAATTGAATTATTTCTAATTCAAATTATTTCATTTATATTTCATTTTCATGAAATTTCGTATTTTTTAATAAATTGTCAAATTTCGGTCAAATTGTTGGGTTTTCGTGTTATGTTTATATTTATTTCGTGCGGATCTTGTTGCGTTTTGTTATTATTTTAATTTATTTTTGTGTTTATGATTTTATATTTTATTGTTTTCTCTCTCATATTTTGATAGGGTTAATTGGTGTTTTAAATAAGTTTGAATTTAAATCTGCATGTTATATTTGCATGTGTATTACCGATTCATTTAAACATTTACTAGGCCGTTTGTGTTCTGGCCCAACACTTATGTGTTCATTTTTAATTTAATATATCAAACGTTTTCTTTAAAAGATATAAATAAAATATTAAATAACATGAACCATTTTATACCAATTCTGAAGGATTAATGCTTTTATTTAATTCGGGATTAAATGATGATTTCTTGTTTTATTTCATATTCTAAAATAATTATTAACACCAAATTACACACATAAACACTTATAAACGAATTAAAATAAATTTATTACAAAAACAATACATTAAAACAGGGCTTCTTAAACTGTGGATCGCGACCCTCGGGGGGTCTTTAGAATACTGTAAGGTGGTCACAAAGATCTGCTACTTATGAGTCATTATTTTAATTATTTATTTAAAAATAAACAAGCACACCTATCACATTATTAATCTTTGATGTTAATAATATTTGTACGTTCTTATGTTTTAGAAAAATTATTACGAAACTTTATTCTTTCTATTGAATATATATTTGAAATGAATTGATATGTATTCTTTAATCCTTACTTTATTCATTGTAAAATCTATAGTGTAGAATCTACACTGTAGATCCTACAATGTCGCGATATTACACCTACATCTATGGTCAATATAAATTTATATGGAATAGAAGTCGTTTAAAATTTCCTAGGCTTGAAGGGGTCGCTATATGAAAAAGTTTAAGAGGCCCTGGATTAAAATGATTATTTCTTGCTGAATGAAATTAAAGTGAGGAACTTTTTTGATTTACATTCTACGATATTACTAATCCTTTCCAAGCACTAATTAGTTATTGTTTCAAAAATACCATAATGCATTGCCAATACAGAATTATTATAAATAAGTTGAATAACATTTCTTATTGAATATGCACCTGCATTTGTAATATTCTATATACTTTTACTGATTGATCTAATGTTGCTCCAGAATCATACGTATATATTTATATTGTTGAAGCTAATCACATCCCAATAATTTTCAGAAAAGAATTAAAACAAAATTAGTTTCAACAAAAGTTATTGCGTCATTAGAACACATGCAGATTTCAAATTAAATGAGATGAGTTTATTTTTAAAAGTAATACATATATACTACAACAACAGTAAATTCCAACTAATTATGTGATTCCTCTCTTCTATAAATTTCTCTATTCTATTATTTAAAACTAATACTTCAAAAATAAAACTAAGTAATAACAAAATTAATTTAACTTTTTTAAAATTATTTTGTTTAAATAATTAATATACCATGTGGCAATTTTTCAAATTAATTAAAAAATAAAACACTTGATAATTTATTTAAAACTTTCTATAACAAAATTAATTTAATTACAAAACTTATAAAAAAGGTACATATTACATTTGTTTTAATTAACAGTTTACATCAACTGGCAAATATTTAAAATTAATTACTATTTAATTAAAATTTAACTATAGATGATTAGCTTATTAACGATGAATATTATTTTAAATAATTTTTACCTAAAAACATTAAAGACTCAATTAACAATGTAGCAAATTACCTTTTAAATATGATTCCAATAAATATTCCAATAAAAAATAAAATTTTTAAATAATTTCCTAAATTAAAAATATTAAATGAAACAAACTAAAATCACTTATCTAAATTAAATTGAACATATTTTGAATTTATTCTAAAATAAAAATAATTTATTTTAAATAATAAAACAAAAATACTTATGTTATAATTTTAAATGAAAATAATTTTTATATTTAATTACTAAAATAAAATTGCGAATATTTGAATTTATTCTAAAAACATTAATTAATTGTAATTATAAAACAAAAATACTTACTCTATAATTTTAAATATAATATTGTTTTAAATGTAATAACTTAAATAAAATGGTTAATATTTTAACATAATGTATACTAAGAATTAAAATTCATAATTTTATTTTCTAATTTGGGTTTTTAATTTAAATTTCAAATTCAAATTTTAATTTACCTTTTACATTCTATTTTAAATATACACATAAAAAATAAAAAAGAGAAACTATATGCATTCAATTATTTAGTTAATAAAACATCTAAGATCCCAGCGAAATTCAAGAGCTTTTAACTTTCCAAATAGGTCTCATAACATTTTTCAAATCAATCTTACATCATTAAATATTTTTACTTATAAACCAGCTTTCATTATATTTGAATTGAATATCTTCAAATGCATTGAAGAATCTTGTTTGACGGTTGTTGATCATTATGTTTCCACTGCAGATTAATTTCATGTTGATTCTATAAAGAATTTTATTTCTTGAAGGTGTATCGTCCTTAGTCATAGTTCCGAATAGATTTGAATATTTTCCTATTATCAGCTTGACTGGATTGGATAACAAGTGTTTAATTTCATTGACAAGGAAATATCTGAGGAGGCTTAATTTCAATATTTTTCATTTGTTTTTTCACTGATTTATTGTAATTTATACTAGTTAAAGAGTGTTTGCAGCCAATCGGAATTAACCAATGAGTAGAAAATGAGGCAATCATAATTATGCATTTACAATGCATCTGATCTGCAATCAATCCAGGGTTAAAAAAAGTCTAAGAACTTTTCTTCGATTATTGATTTTATTTCACGGATAATCTGATCGATAAAGTCATGATAATTGACATTTTTATCCTTAGTATAACTACTTTACCACTTGAAAATATGTTGACACACATGGTATTATATTTTGTATACTTTAAAGCCGGATATAATGTAGGTTCATAAACACAATCAATTTTCTCGAATAATTTGAATTAACTGACAGGAAAACCGATGTCTGCTGGTACTGTAATTGATTGGATTTCTAGGTTATGAACTTTCAATGGTAAATCTTCTAACTTGAGAGGTTCCTTACAACACATTATCGGGCATTTACCCGACTTAAAAAATATAATCGGATATTTGCCGATTCGATCCACAATTTGTTGAGGTTTACCAGATAGAAAATTCATGTGATTTACTAAACATCTTCCTTTATAATTTATATTGCTGATCATTTATGATGTAAAATTTATTTAATTAATTTTAAATGAAGGAAAACAGTTAATAAAGACAAATATTAACAATAATTGTAATTTAGTAATTAATTGTAATATTTAAGTACTTTGCCGTCATTAGATGTAATATTTATTAACTTTGTTATAATTTGAAGATAAATTTCTTAACTTAGCGGCAATTTGACAAAAAGTTTCATATCATTTATTTAATCAAATTGCATCCAAGATAAAATATATTTCAATTAATTGTGTGACAATTATAAAGTATATCATCAAATTGTAAAAAAATATTTCAGTAAATTGTATCAACATTATGAATATTACAGCGAATCGAAACAATATTAATAAATTATTTCATCAAGTTGTAACAAACAATAAAATATTACAGTGATTTGCATTAAAACTAATTAAATATTGTAACGAACTAACAAAAATATTACATTAAATAATGTTTTTGTAAAAAAGCTAAAGTAATTTTTTAGTAAAAGTTTTAAATAAATTAATGTTTTATTTTTAAAGTAATTTCAAATAATTGCCGCTCACGGTAAACTAATTATTTTAACAAATTTAATTAATAAATGCTTTTAAATTAATATGTTTTAGAAAAATCATGTGAATATTATTGGGTTATAATAAAACGTGAAATAAAATAATAAAATTTTAAAATTATCAATATCTAATAAAGTTAATTAAAATTTTGAAAAAGTAAAAATCAATATTTTTCGGGGGGAAAAAGTGGTAACCAGTGGCAAATTTGATTTTGAAGATGAATAAAACACTATTTAAATGAGATGAGGTATATTGAAGGGTTGAGAGCCCAAAAACAAATTGATTACTTAATTAAATAATTTATCCACGAACCCATTAATCAAAGACCGCCGAGCTGAATGTCGGCGTAATGGGTTTCCCGTCATTAGTTAAATGGTCAATAAATTGTCCGACTTTGAAAAATTGTTTCCCCAGCAATAATCCAATTTAATGGCAACCCAAAATTATAGAAGGAACTGACAACAAAATAAGTTGCCAGTTGGTCGAAGAAAAAATCTAACGAGTTTGAGAAACGACTTGAAAGTAAAAAACAGATTAAAAATTATTCAGATTGCAGTGAATACCCTTAGGGTGTTTACGAAAAGCAAATATTTGTATCTTGTGGTGAATATTTGTTAATAAAGATTTCTTTGTTGGGATTTTGTCTTATTGATTATTGAATACGAGGAGTCGGTCGAGAGATTCATCAATCGACGAATTTATAAATACTTTGATATTTCTGAAGTTCTAATACAATAAATAATAATTAGCGACATTCGAAAATTTATATTTATTTTCACTTTTGACGTGCGTTTTCTTTTAAAAATTTATATAAAAAAGCTTAAAAACAGAAAACAGCTGTTTGTTGAAAATCTGTTTTTCAGAAGCCCTAAGCTCCCTCATCGTTTGATAACCTAACCGACATTAAGTAAAAATTCTACCGCGTTCATTGAACTTTAAGAAATTTAAGTAATCAATTTCTATACAACTTACCAATTGTTGAGGATACCTAAATAATGGAATAAAATAATTGGGGGAAACAATGAGAAGTGAGTAAGATGTGGTTCTGGAGCTTAATAAAAAGAGAATGAAAAAGAAATGTTGAACAACGAGAAAGGAATAAGAGAAAATCAATAAAAACAGACAATTAAATCAAAGAAGGTCATTTATAATTAACAAGTGCAAATTTTTTAAAACAAAAACAAAATTCGCACATTATCTCGAAAGCCCTTTCAAGATAAGGGAAGAAATATTGTTTGAAAATCCGGGAAAGGGCATCTCCAAAAAATTAGTTATCTTGACAGATGTCAGTGATAATGGAGGCCCAAAAGGAATTAGCGTTAAAAGATAATAGAAATTCAATTCGACATCAGTAAGTGTTATTGAATTATGGAGTATAAAAAGGAGGTGCAATTGAAATTGGGACACCAAAAAAAATTAAGAAAAAACTTGCGAAAGACCAAAACTACGAAAGACAAAAATTGCGAGAAACAAGAAATTAGCAGGAGACAAAGAAAAACAAAAGGAATTAAAGAGAAATTTGAAACAGAAATTAAGCAAGGTCAAGGCAAAGCAAAGCAACTAAATCATAGTTACCGATCTCAGAAACCCACCACAGTAGTCAGGTGATTGTAAAGCCAATTGATTGATTGATAATTGGTTGTGTCATTTTAAAGTGGAGATAAAATGTATTAATCAATAAAGTTTATAACGTTTGGAGTTCGTTACTGTTGTCTAAAGCACGCTTGGAGTCAGATCGACAATAATTTCTATTCGAATTCACCAACAACCCCAACAAAATCAAAATGTGAATATAAATACAATTATAAATACTTTTGTTGAAATAAAAATACATTACGTAGCAGATTAATAAATAAAATGAAATATATTTCAAAAAGTTTACAAATATTTTTTTTAAAATCAATCAAGTATAAATAAAATACTGAAAAAATAAAGCAATGTCAAATAAAATCTGCAGCAATCCACACACTATAAACTGAATTGGTGTTTCTCTGAAAATAAAATAGATAGTTTTGAAACTATCTCCAAGAAACCATCCCATAACCATCAGTAAACTAAATAAAAATTCATGAGTGATTAAGAATTAATTTTAAATGGAATAGTTTATCATATGCTGGTAAAATATAAATGGTGTATTTAGTTTAACAAAAGTTGTGATAAGAACCTTAGCTTACAAATAACATATATTAAACAAAATAAAAAATAATTAATCAATATTTTAAGTCATTAAATAATTAGGGTGCATTAAAAAATGTATGATTTTAAAAATGCACCGTCTATAAAGTTTCGTTACGATCATATTACTTTCAACACCTTTAGTAGTATTGAAAAATATTTAGAGGTCCTTCAAAAACACGAAATTTTTACATGTAAATATGCATTAAAAGTTTAATATAACCCAAGGGCATTTGGAATGTACTTATTTAAGTTGAAGTCCTGTGAAAGTATACTTTTTCTTTAATCCTATTTTGGCATTGTTGTAGAAATTTAATTGCTGTTTATACTTGTCTTCCCCTTCAGTACATCGATTGGCTATCCTTTGCTTCTCGTTTTTCATAACATTTCCTTTCTGTAAATATGGAAGTGCTGATCTTTGATGCATAAAGTTTTTATAGTGATCTGTTTTTTTGTCGAATGTGTAGGTTAGTGTGTCTACTTCTATTTTGATTCTTAAATCTAGTAGATTGATCAAGTTTGAAATAGAATATCCGGATGAGCCGCATTTAATATATGAAATATTTCCTTCGTTTCTTTCTTGCTCTTAGTCGTGATTAACAACAAATCATTCACATATTTTGCGTAGAAACCATGGATTACAATTTAACTAGAAGACTGTGTAAATGCGTTCCGATCTGGAAAAGTGAAGATAAACGAGGTAACAATCACCGCGGAAGTTGGGCATAACTATTATGAGAAGACGGCCAATAGCAGGCGACGGATCATGTTTTAGGAAAAGAAAGATTTAGGATATAAATAGACAGAGAAAACATTAGAGAAAAATTTAGATTCGTTTATTAATATAAAAAGAACTTTTTTAGTTTACAACTCTGATTGCTTTCCATTTTGCAATGACTAAAAAATTTTTTCAATGTTTGACTATGAACCAGATGTTTTATTGATATTCACAAATTTTCGGCACAGCCTTTTTCAAGTGATTTATATCATTATTTAATTATAATTATAAATAATCCCAAAAAATTGTTTTCTATATTTTATATAGATCTTATTGGTTGATTAAAATAAATTAAGTTACAGATTTTAGTTTCACATTTTTAAAATATATTTTAATTTTAAATCTTAAATCTAAATTCCGAAATTTCTAATTTTGAATCTTAAAAATTTTTTTTTAGTTCAAATTTTAATAATTTATATTAGTGGATATTGATGGATGTGCTGTATTTATTGATGAAGAACGATTCTACATGTAATCTTTGTAATATGTTTTCAAATGTGTTTTGTAGTATTTAGCATTTTGCATGCTGTAATGATGGTGGTGATTTATGTGCTTTTACTCAATGTTCGTAATAATTACTGGTTTTCTTTTTGATGTGTTCATTGAGTTGTGTTCTGAATGTTGTGTTTTCCCAATGTACGTCGTGTTGCATTTTGCGTAAGTGAGATGATAAAATCTGTTTTTTGAAAAGTAAAAACATTTGTTGGACAATCGGCAAAGTCAATCTCGTTGATAAAAGCCTGATGTTTTTGGGGATTTATGGAGTTGTACTTTCAAAGGAGGTAATTTTGTGAAGATGGGGCGAATATGGACTGCTAAATCAGTGCAGATAAAGCTTTCAATACCGGAGCATTTTCAGAAAACCGGTACAAAGGTATTCAAAATTTTCAATACCGGGATCCCGGTGTTGGCACCGGTGTTGATTGATTGTCGGAACATAAATAACAATTGAAAATATCAATTAATAAATCCATTTTTAATTCAACTTTTATCAACAGTAAAAAATATTATAAGTAAGAAAAACTTAAATAACTATATCTAAGTTATTCATTTAAATTTTCTGATTTAAAGTAAGATCTTAAAAGGCTTAATATGTCCAAGATCTCGTCGTTCAAGGATGATCTGATTTAAGTTGCAAATTTGCCACATCCAGAGAAAAATCATTCAGATTCCACACTGGCGGGCAAATCGAATTTAAATCGTTGTAGCATCTTTTGAGATTCGGTCCCCGCTTTCCTTTCATTTCTAAATTTATCATCTCCATTTTTACAAAAGTAGTAATATCCTTCAATATTAGTGTCTTTAGTGTGATTTTTGCATTGATTTCGTTGCTGATAGCGCCATCAAGTTTTCTTGTAGAAACTGTGGCATCTCAACTTCTTCAGCTACTTCAATTTCCGAATCTGATAAATACGACGAAATATTCATAGGCGATTTAACTAATCTAGGTACAATGGCGATGATAGTCGTTTTGTTCATATGTCCAAAATTCAAGAGCGTTTCCAAATTAGGTTTAGCACATCATTGGTTGTCTTTGTGGAGATAGTGCAAAAAACAAGATACCTCAGTCCACTGCTCGTTTATGAGACGGGAAAAGATTAATTATATCGCTTAGCCAGACCATTGCTGCATACGTTGTTAATCATAAAAGAGATTGTTGTGTCAGCTGAGAGAAGTATTGTGCCACAACTATAAATTTATTAACATGGCAATTTTACAGGTTCAAGTGTTTCAAATTAATTAAAAATTACGTTTTATTCATTCTCGTCAAATAACACAGTTGATCCGACTTCGATTAATGATTTCCAAATACAATTCTTTACTTGATAAAATCGTTGCAACAGTAACATTGTCTATCATTAAGTGAAGATCCTTGCCAAATTGTTCTCTGATATTTTTCTGCAGGATATCGTTTTTTATCGGTGATTTTCGGAACAATTTTACTACAGTTCTTACTTTTCGGACCAATGGATGCAAGTTATCCGCCAACTCCAGTGCTTCTTCTTCAATAACAATTTGAAATCCTTCATCTTCATTTCCATCGTCACATTCACTGTCAGCATCATCTCCAGATAGTTCCTTTGATGCAAATTTAAGTTTCTTGTAGAGGACATCCAAGATTGCTAGGTGTACATCATGGACTTAACAAAGTTGTTACAAGCTAGGAAGCAATTTACCCACTTTTTGTATAACACATACACCGTCCGTAGTAATACACACAATATCATCGTGTAAATTTAATTCAAATAATTCTAATCTTTCTCGAGGAGTTTGATAAGTCCTCTGCTGGAAATAATCTATATACTCTGGCGAATCCCAAGTTCCATACCTGATTCTTGATGTTTACGTTAACATTCAAGTAAAGAAAGCTTTTATTCGAAGTCCATTCGTCGAAAGTAAGACTGAAAGTTTGCCTTAAGCCTTCAATTTCTGTTATTCAGTTTTATATTTTTGTCAAATCAAACGCACTACTCAAGAGTGGTTTTCGATAATTCAATTAACGTGATGGAAATCATGAATAGTGGACTATCACGCGCTATTATACGGGTCAGTTTTGCTTCCAAAGGGTTATAAGGAATGACAAGATACTTTCTGATTGAGCCGTTACTCGTTTGTTTCCCAGATTGATGACGTCATTTAACCTGGGTACCACGTGACATGTGATGTAGAATGACTTTGACTTCATGTGACACATGACATAATATGACTTTGACATATGACATAATAACATTTATAATTACGTAACTTCACGTGCTATACAAAGGTTGAGGATTACATAGCTATATACTATATGACACCGGATAATTACGCAATAGTGTATGTGATTACGTCGTCATTGCCCTCCCGGGGATTACATAACACAAACCTTCCTCCCCCTTGATTCTAACCTAACATAGTGTACTACTCAGAACATTTAAGCCGCTTTTCAATAAATTTTGAAAAAGACAGGGTCCACATAGGATAGAGCCTTGGTGAACAAAAAATTCATGTGAATTGTGAAGATAATTAATCAATATTGTATTAATCACGGAATCGATTTGGGAGTTACGAATACGCTGTATAAAAGAATTCAGGTAAATAATTCCTCTGAGCTTGAATTTTATTCTGATGACATGACTAAGAGCGATAATTTAGAGGGAAACGATGTGAAGGTTTATCATAGGAATGATTACAAAAACGTAATGAAAAATGACTGAGAAGTTGTTAAGTTCATCAAAAATTCCATGGTAAGAAATACAGTTTTCCAACCTAAAGTAATTACAACATTGGTGTCAAAATAGAGTTACATTTAAATGTTTATCATCGATAGAATTCTATACCTACAATGATTAATCAGTTAATCAAAACAAAATCCTGTTTATTTCAGACATTTGAAGAGTTTAATTCGCTCGATTTGATTAAAAAAAGTCGACTTCGATGCATTTTTAATACGACAAACAACTATGGATCCAATTAAACTTGCCGTAGAAACACTTAGCCGCGACGAATTAACTTTACAGAGCGTGGAAACTATAGTTGAATTTAAACTGGATAAACATTCATGTTTAAGCATTAGAATTGGCATTGAAATATACGAAAATCTGAAAAGAAGGACAGACGAAGGATGGAATAGTGATGTTATGTGTTTATTTTCGATCCTTGAAGGACTCTTCGTACATTCAATCAAAAAGTACAATATTATTCGACGGAAATTTGGCTACTAGACTTTTTTCTTCATCTTTATATTGCAGTGAATTTATGACAAGTGCGCGTGAAGGTCACTTGTTAATTTTCAATATTTTCAATATTTTTTGACATATTTTGCTTTTGCCAAACATAAAAAGTACTCCTAAATCGGTGTTTTTCAATCGCGGTTTGGCTGGACTCATGAAAAATTAAGTTTTCATATAAATTAAAATTTTTAATTAAAAAAGTAGTTCAATCGAATTTATATCAATTACTTTACCGATAATATAAATATTTAATTGTACAAAATTCGAAATAATCTATTCAATTCAATCTAAATTTGAAATTATGTTTGTAAATCCATTTCCTAATTGTGGATGATAATTATTGAGTTTTCAAAAGATAGAATTGTGCGCATAGCTGATTATTTCATGTACATCCATATATTTATTTTCACAGCCAGCTAGATTCTTTGTAACATTAAACAATTAAACAGGTACACAAGTATTTATGTACATTAAGTTATTTTACGTGTGTATGCAGTTGTGAACAGTAAGTGATAAGCATTTTTTGATATCAGCTAAGATGTGAAAAGAGACAGTTAGAAGTTAAAGACTTGGTATAAAGGCCCCACGGTTACGATCACAATAGACGAGTAGTTGGTGAAAGCCCAACAGTACCCAGCAGATCGCAAGGTGAAATGGATCACTGGATACCTGGCAAAAATGCCTGACGTCGAGGTAACACCTAAGTAGTGTAATATAAGGACTATGCTGCGTTGATACTTAACTTGAAAAAAAACCAAGACCCCCTAAAAAAATATTTTCGGGGGGAGGGGAGGTTAAATTTTTTTTGTTTTAATGAATGGAAATTTTTTTAAAATTATTTGTTTTATTGAATGAAAAAATTTTTTTTTCGGGGGGGGGGGGTTAGTTTTTTTTAATTATTTGTTTAAATGAATGAAAATTTTTTTAAAAATTATTTGTTTTAATTAATGAATTTTTATTTAATATAATTTTTTGTTTAAATTTTCAATTTTTTTTTAATTCATGATAAAAAATTCTAAGTATTTTTTCTCGATTAAAAAGCCTAAAAAATAAAAATTGGCTTAAATCGCCTACGTTTGCTCGTACTAAGGGGTATTTTCGAATAAAATTGGCTCAAATCGCCTGTCGACAAAAAAGCCTAAAATATATTGGTTCGATTAAAAATCCTGAATATATTTTTTTTAATTTTATTTAGTTTAATTATTTGTTTCAATTATTTTATTTATTTATTTTTAAATTATATTATTATTAAATTAAATTGTTTGTTTTAATGAAGTGAATTAAATAATTATTTATTTTTTTATTTTCATTTAATTATTTATTTAATATTACTATTATTTTTATTTTTATTTAATTAATTATTTATTTTATATTATTATTATTTTATTATTTTTAACATTTTTTTTATTTATTTATTTTTATTTTTAAAATTTAATTGTAAGTCTAAGAATAATTTTTCAATGTAAAAAAGGAAAGTAAAATCATCGATATATTTTGAATTTTAAAAATAACAAACTTTCAATCCATACAATTTATTTTTGACAATAAAGATTAAATAAAAAAGATTAATTTTTATTTCAAATCAAAAATATCCGAGTAATATGCTTTACAATATATGGATTGTTTGGTCACGTTTGAAATCGTGGCAACATGGACATTCATTTGAACATGTCACTCTCATACTATCTTTACAAACAATGCAATTTGCAACACATCGGTCAGCAGATCCCTGAACGTTATCATAATGAATCTCGAGAATTTCTTCAATATTAATCCCTTTGAAATAATAAATTTTTGTTGCGAGGAACTCTGGTGCGCAATAATCCAACGTATTTTTAATTCTTGGATTAAGTTCCTGAATTTTCTTTAAAATTACTTTAAAGAGTAAACTAAATAATTAAATAAAATACTTATTTAAATATACTTAATTTACCTTTTGAAATTTTTTAATATTTAATAAAAAATAATTCTAACTTAAAAACATAAAAATGTTAAAAATCAACAACAAAAATAAAAAAACAAAGAATATTTTCAAATAATTTATTTATTCAATGTCATGTTCTTCATTAACTTCCGAACATTCTTCTGGACTGTTACCTAAAACAACATCACCTCCCCTATAATGACCATATGCTACACTTATATTTTTACCCACCCACACCCTTTTATCATCCTTATTTGTAAATGCAGTTTTACTGTTTTAATTGTAAATAATTGATGTTTTTTACTAGTAATACGAATTTGTGGTACCTAAAAAATTAAGTTTTTGTTATAACAATCTAGGTATATAATCCACCATGAGTCAATATATTTTCAAGTATGAAAGTAGTAATACTCGGAATAAAATCCTTAGATTATAATGATTATGTGGAAAATATTAAATCAGAAATAACTATGTTAATAAATTAATAAATATTTTGTTTGAATTTGTTTAATTTATTAAGTATTAAAAAATGTCAAAAGGTAAATCATGTATATTTAAATATGTATTTTATTTTATTATTTAGTTTATCTCTTTAAAGTAATTTTAAAGAAAATTCAGGAACTTTATCCAAGAATTAAAAATACGTTAGATTATTGCGCACCAGAGTTCCTCGCAACAAAAATTTACCATGTAAAAATAGTATAAGAGTAACATGTTCAAATGGATGTCCATGTTGCCACGATTTCAAACGTGACCAAACATATTACTCGGATATTTTTGATTTGAAATAAAAATTAATCTTTTTTATTTAATCTTTATTGTCAAAAAAAAATATTTGTATAGATTGAAAGTTTGTTATTTTTACAATTCAAAATATATCGATGATTTTTAATTCTTTTTACATTGAAAAATTATTCTTAGGCTTACAATTAAATTTTAAAAATAAAAATAAATAAATAAAAAAAATGTTAATAATAATAAAATAATAATAATAATATAAAATAAATAATTAATTAAATAAAAATAATAATAATAATAATAATAAATAATAATTAAATGAAAATAAAATAATAAATAATTATTTAATTCACTTCATTAAAACAAACAATTTAATTTAATAATAATATAATTTAAAAATAAATAAGATAATTGAATTGATTAAAACAAACAAATTAATTTAATAATAATATAATTAAAATATAAATAAATAATATTATTGATTTGATTAAAACAAATAGTTAAAGTAAATAAAATAAAAATTTTTAAAAAAATATTCAGGATTTTTAATCGAACCAATATATTTTAGGCTTTTTAGTCGACAGGCGATTTGAGCCAATTTTATTTTTATGGTATTTTAAGAATGAAAAAATACTTAGGCTTTTTATTCGAGGGAATATTTTTTATGTTTTTTAATCAGGTTTGAGCCAATTTTATTCGAAAATACCCCTCACTATAGTACGACCAAACGTAGGCGATTTAAGCCAATTTTTATTTTTTTAGGCTTTTTAATCGAGAAAAAATACTTAGACTTTTTATCGTGAATTTTAAAAATTTGAAAATTTAAACAAAAAATTATATTAAATAAAAATTCATTAATTAAAACAAATAATTTAAAAAATTAAACCCTACCCCCCCCCGAAAAAAATTTTTAGGGAGGGTCTCTTTTTTTTTCAAGCCAAATATCCACGGTGCATAGTCCTCATATTACACTACTCACCTATATCTAAAGATTTCTCTCATCCTTCAGTGACAAAAAAATTAAAGAAATGAACAAAATAAGCCTCATCAAAAGTGGTTACAAATATGATACTGTAATCATGCTCAAATTTAAATATTATTTATACAATTTTGAATTCTCGTTCAATTATCTATAACGTTTTATTTTGAGCAATTGAGTGATAATAATAAATAATCGATAACAACACCGAAATAGTAGAATTGTAAAAATCTCAATACCGGTATTACGATATCAGAAAAAAGTTCGAGATCTCTTGATACCAGTTTTCGGGATCCCGGTATTGAAAGTTTTAATTACAAATTAAGAATCTGATTGTATTACATGTTTTGTTAATTAGGAAGGGAAGTGTAGGTAAATTATTGGGTTATCATTGTGTTTCTATTGTGTGTTGAGACAATAGTAACCGCATTCATATAGAAAGTATTTTTCACGAACATTTTTGGGTATCCATTTAGCAAAAAGCGTATTTTGAAATTTTCGTTGAGAGGTTCCGGGGAGACTATGAAGATGTCGTCGATGTTTCTTTTGCAAAATAGAAATTTTATTGTTATTCATTATTACTATTAATTATAATAATAATAATTATTTTTATCAGGATTTTGTTATGATCGAAATATTTCATATTTTATGAATAAATTTGCGGAAGTTGCTTACGGTTATTTATTAAATTTATGTTTATATTAATATTATTATTGTTTTTATACATTATTATATTTTCACTTTGTCGTAACTCCCACTGTCCACTGATTTATGCAAATTTAATATTTATAATATATTTAAATACTTGCCTCATTCCTTTAATTGATTGACACTGAAAATTTTTAACGATTTGTGGAACAGTTAAAAATGATTCTGACAAAGTAGCCAAATAACCAAGAACTTCTATATAAAATATATTATTCTTTAATTGAATTGTAATAGACATCAAAGGAATCATTATGGCTGCAATAACGATAAAATAACTAGTAAAGTCAGACCAATACCAAAACCGATTGATTTCAAAATCTACTTACAAATTGAATATGTAAATTTTATTTTCACAAAATATCAGATAAATTTTTAATCAAAATAGTCATTTTACTAATAATTTGAATTAGATCTTATATAAATATGGAAAAGTATCGGCTAAATTCACATATATTGATTATGGACCCCTCCAATAGAAGTTTTTAGTGAATCACTATAAACCCGAATATAGCGTTACAAAATTTAATTATTGAAAATGTCTAAACGTAGAATCTAGTATATTCTACAAATAATATTTTGATGAAATTTTGATATTTTTATTTTTAGGCGCCAAAATTAATCATTTTTAAAATAAATTAAATTTAATTATTTTAATAGAGTAGGATACCTACTCTATATGTAATTTGTCGTTCTGATTTACTCATTATTGATGCTTCTAGATAAAAGCACATCAAACCTTAAAAACCTTGCTTAATTTATGAAATAGAAGTCGAAATTTCTATTAACAAATTAGAGTATAAGTAGTAGGATGTGAGCCCGTCAGATACAAACCCCCCTTAGGCTTACATAATATTATGTAAAATCTGACCTATGCCCACGCTATTACTACCTGGAAATTGACCTCTGTTCACGTGGTTGCTACCTAGTAATTGACCTTTGTCCACTGTTACCAGGTGATCGCACGATTATGTCACGTGCCACTGCGCAGTCACTACTTGGAGACATTTTTATTACCTAATATTATTCACACTTATTATGTCACGCAGTTGCAGACCAACACCTTAATGCCCTTATGTACACACACCTACCTTATAGAACTTACCTTTTGTCATTCAGTTTCTTCAAGGAAAATATATGTACGTGAGCAGAGTCGCATAAAACAAGGTTTAAGATGTGACTTGCACAGGGCACATACATAACCAAAGGATTTATATTTAAAATCCTTTGTTGCACGTCAATATTCTTTCCTTTCATATTCATCATTTAGTATGTTTTTTATAACTTATTATCAGGGCAACCAAAAATTGACTTTATAAATATATTTAAAATACACCATAATAATAAAACATAAACAATCCTATATATTACAATATAAAAGCAGATATTTGAAAACAATTTTCCCAAAAAATAAATTCTATCTTTAGAGTTGCTTCTATAACACAGAAATACTTATTTCTACAGTTTAGTAGCCTGGTATTTTCTTAAACATATATGTTGACGTCGGCAAATTAGTATTTTCTCCATTTACTCTGCAACCCATATTATTTTCGATAATTCTCTTTCTGATATAAGAAGCAACATTTGAAAGTTCAACTTAAAAAATCCTTATATGCTTTAAATATTGTGTATCTCGTGGATTCGCTTTATTTGATTAAAGGAAGTATTTCACTATATCGTGATTTTTTTGAAACGAGATCTACAAATAAGCTACTTTTTGTTGTATTTTTTGCAATTTAAGGCTAAAATGTCTTCATTGGACCATTTATCAACCTTTTTTTTACCTGAGGAAGATTATCAGCGCTGAAAAATCTGCCTTTGGCTAGCCAACCCCTTTTCAATATATTATTCGTAAGTAACTTATAGATTTATTCGTAAAAAAATAATATGTTCAAAATGAAAGAGTAATTTTCGTGTTATTAAGAATTTTTGGTTTTCAAGATATTCTAAAAAATTGACTTTATTAACTTTATTGACTTTTGGGTTGCCTTACTTATTAAAATTTCAAAGAAATATATTTCCCAAATGAATTTATTTCTATTATGGTACTAATCTAAATAAGAGCATCATTTGATGACATTAGGGCCGTGAACTACCTGAAATACAGAGACAGCGTAAGGGTAATGAAACAAAACATACTTACATAAATTTTTCAGAACAATTAAATTTTTTATCATTATCAGCTAAAATAAGAAATCAAAAAGGATAACAAGTAGCCTATTTTGGCATCCGACCTCGACCCCCCCAAAGGTCAGCAATGATTATTTTAATCGTAAATTCCAACCTTGGTCTATGAGAAATATTATTGAATTTCAACTGAATTGGAGTATATTTTTACCTGGAAAAATTTAGTTCTCATTCCAATATATGGAATTATGCCAGAACTCTAGGCACTTGTGTTTTGAGATCGGTAGGAGGTATTAGTGCGCAAGGAACGGCATAATAGACACAAAGATGATAGACAGTATGAAGGCCCATACTAAATCGTCAGGTTTTTATCTCCGCATCAAGTCGAGTTCCCAAGGCGGAACGAAAGAAAGAAGAATCAAGAGGCTGAAGAAGTGGAGAAAGTCTTAAGAAGAGGAGAGTTAAGATATTTAAATGATATATATGCGGTAGATACGTTCCTCAGAAAACCGCATAAAACATTCACGACTTAAGTTGTATAAATAGGGATACGTTCCAAATTTTTTGAACCCCGCATAAAAAAAACACAACGCTGTATAAATAGAGATACATTCCATAATTTTCGAAAAGCACATAAAATACAAATTAATTAAGAGTTGGCGGAGAAATTGAAAAAACATAAAATTACGTATATTTATATATAGTTTAACATTTTTTTGCTTGTGATTTGAGTGATTCACCTGTTAAAAATATCTGGTTGGTTTAGGTTTGATAAAGACAGTACTTTTCTGAACCGATGGGGGAAACCGCATAACTTCAAAAACGCATAAAATATATGACTTAAGGCTTTCTCGTGTATGAGCATGTTTAATGAAATTTATTATTGTTATATAACTTCTATTTATAAAACTAATCATTTTCCACTTTTTCTATTCGTTTCTTGGGAATTATAATAAATTGCATTGGTACCAATGGAGTTCTGATACTTTTTAAGGGCGGTAACGGATTATTAGGCATTTAGGTGCTTTCAAGCGGTCTTGAGGTAAGTGGCCAATCATAGAAGAAATTAATAAGAAACACTTTAAAATTATAAATTTTTGTGATCGAAATCATTAGAAATCTAATTTCTGAATAATAATTCATTCTAATAAGCATAGCAGATGAGTTTCAACAACCAAATATGTGCGACAACTATTACGCAACTATTGAGCAATTTATTCAGTCCATACCGCTTTGGAATGACTATAGGTGTTTGCAAGGATTTATGCAATGCTGAGTAATGTATCACAATGGGCTTTTTATGTGGGAAATATCAGAACGGGGAAAATTGCTATAATGAGGCATTAAAACAATTTTGTCTTGCAAAGTTGGTGGTTGTCCAAAGTTTCTCGTGAGAACGACTGAGTTACATGATCCTAATTGTAATTGATTACAATTGTAGAATGATGCATTTAAAAGTCACTTTTTCTCCTGTTTTGTTAGTTTCAACTTTATTCTCAATAGTAATGACATGTTTTATTTTATCATTAGAATCACATTTACGGTTTTTCGATATGGTTAGCATTCATATACCAAAGCGCAATTAATTGCAACTAATACGACATTAAATAAATGTAATTTAATCTCAAATTACATAAAGATTATTATTAAAAATTAATAGTTTATTATATAAACATAAATTAGAAAATAAAATAATTATATTCATTCTTACCAAATTCGCAATCGGTAATGTGGAGAAAAGGGATATCTCGAAAGTACAATGTATGAGCCTAAGCTGTCGCTCTATCCCTCTCTTGAGAACATAATATTTTATGTAAACTCAAGTTTTATTAACCAAATAAAAAATACATTTAATATATACATTAAATAAAATCTAAATTGGAATATACAATTAAAAAGAATTATTTTAATAAAATTAATTAGCTTAATTATATGGCTTAATATTTTAATCAATAAGTGATTTTAAGATTAATTAGATTGTTCTTAATTTTTACAACACATTTAAAGCATACCAAATACTGCGTGTGATTGACCATCATCTTTCAATTCAATTTGTCCAAATTTGACACATTCGTAAATAAGAAACAGCATCACAGTTATCATTAAGACACTCTGAATTAACAAAGGAATTTCAAAATTCTTTCCAAACCTTAACTTAAAATTATAAGGCATGAAAAGAATCTAACTAACCAAAAACATATTCTAAGAATATTAGATAAAATTATTGTAAAGCAAACTAGCAATGAAAATCCAGTAATCGAATGTGTATTTTTAATTTTAAAATATTGAGGAATAAATGGCAGTGATCCACCAAATATGATAAATAATGAAATAAGATTTGTTATCGCAGTTTTTACTATATGTTCCATTTGTATAGATTAAATTTTCCTTTAGTAAGTTTACATGACAATTTTGAAATTTTAATCTTTGATGACCTTAAATGAATAGTTAAAATTTAAGTTATTAAAACACCATGTTATAAATTGAAAACAAACACTATACTACTTAATCAATAATTTATTGTCTAACTAGCTCCTCTGTATAAAATTATCAATTTCTGTATAATAAAAAAAATTTCTATTTTTGTATTATTAGATGTAAAACAAGATTATTTCTAACTATGTAAATGAAAAATATTTCTTTGAAAATGTTGGACAAAAACAAATATTTTAAATTGTTGTTTATCTGGCACAACATCTGATAAAATCAGAGCGCTCAAAGTGCAAATGGACGAAAAATCAGCAAGAATAGCCTACTTAATATTAAATAATACAGAAAGTAGAAAAAAGAGTAGAAAAATACAAAAAATATGTAAAAAATAAATAAAAACATTTTAAAAGAATAAAAAAACATTAAATGTTAGCAAAATTAACCTATTTCATCAAATTGGTACCAAATTCATAGAAAATGCTTATATTCTAGAAAATAAATACGAGAATTAAGCTTAAAATGTAATTAGAAACTTTAACAAAAAAGAATCATGAAAATCTGACAACTAAGAAAAAAGTGATGAAATATGGTAAAAACGTGTAGGAGTTTTGTTTTACCCCATCAAAAAACATGAGTGTAAAACCCTTCTATATAAGTCGATGCCAGATCGATACAATTTAATGGTATTTTTCAAAAAAAATTTATCGAACTTCAAGGAATCATACCGAAGTAAGGGAAAGTCTCTTTATTTTTATATTATTATTTTATCCTTATTTTTATTTTTATGGAAGATCTTAGGATAAGTACTATCATATTTGAAAAGATTGAATTTTTATATCGGAAACTTTATTTAGATTATCACGAGTAATGTTTAGGCCTATAATTGTATTGGTTGTGTATATTAAAATATTTATTTTTCAAATGATATGATTCGATTATTTTTAATTTTTGAATTTTTGTCAGTTTATTAACCGAAAAACAATGTTAATGAAAGACAAATCAGAATAATTTTTCCTCGTATCGACCAAGTACCAAGGAAGCTTCGTTTCCATGGTACTTGACCTATACCAGATGCCTCGTGAATAATTTTTCCATCACTCGAGAAAAGTTAAAAATGTGGGGTTTATGGTTTTTATGACCTTGACCCCAGATGTAAAGCTTTTCTTGCCCCCAATGGTAACCCGTCGCGAGGCAACGTTGGTGATGCAACCATTGGTGTTGAGATCGCAAAGGTGAGCGCCACATAGGAACTGCTCTGGCCCGACCTCAAACTGGGTTCAACGCACTGCCGTTAGAAGGCCTGTGTGCGCTTTATTCATTTCGGTCTTTCTTTCCTATTTGGTCTTGCTCATCATATAACATAAATTTTGACTCTTATTATCGATTTAAAACTTCGTTCTAACGTTAATTTATGAGACAACTTGAGAGATAGAAACATTTATTTGAAAATGATTAATGACAGGCATTATTCGTGGTGCAGAGCGGTATGACGCTTGACGCGCTCATTTCTTCCGGGACGACGTCTGTTTGGTCTTGGAGCGGCCTTTGGAGTAGCCACAGCATCTCGGTAGGCTATTTGGGCAGGAGCAAAAACGAGGGGGGTACGTCACCGCTATGCCTTCCTGACCGGCCGCTACTGCTACTTCTAGGCCTTTTATCTGGGTTCTTAGATTCTGGTTCATTTGTTTCTCGTCGGTCCAACCCTTCTGTGCCGTGGTAATTTTCTGGTAGAGGACTTTGACCCTTTTCGGTTTCTACCCAGGTAGCCTTGGTCTGTTGTACTTCCCTGGTTAGTTGTAGGATCTGTTTGTGTAACGCCTTGTTTACCTTGTGCGCGTTATCCAGTTCACGCTGCAGAATTTGGCTGGATTTCATGTCTATAACAAAAAACGATTATTAGATCGCACACTTCTACATTTTATTATTGGATATAATATTAAAGCCGTAGAATTTTATCGATGTTTCTATTTACATGATTTTATTGGTAATAAAAAAAACTCAACCCAAACTAAGCTAATTTATTGCGATCATTAATTACAATATGGTCCATAATGGCGTTTGTGGTTGTCTTGCCGTGGATTTATTCGAGCATACAGATGCTCACGGTGTTCGTCAATTTGTTCTTTCTTCGGCCTCATATTTCAGGGAAGGATCCTCCGTGGGACCACTGCATTGATGGCTTTGGAATTCGTGTTGAACCTGCGATCATCGAGGTTGAACGATGTATTGTATGACGGAGCGTATCCGTCCGTGCTGAGAATGCTTCCCTTTGCGATATCGTCATTGACGTTTGCTAAGTACCGTCTGGCACTTTACACCTGGGCATCGGTCTGTCGCTGATGTTCCTCGAGACGGGCGAGGAGGAACTCAGCGTGACCCCGGATTTCTTGTCTGGGTTGCGTCCAGGCTCCCGTTTTATGGCGATAAACGGGAGTTTGATCTCTTCCGATGGTCGTTGTTGTCCGAAATTTGACTCCTTGGCTTGGGATACGGTGAATCCCACATTCCACAGGGCCTGGCGACACCGATTTGCCGCGTGTGCGGGGAAGCGCACTGTGATCCGGGATGAGTCGATCCACTTATCGTCTAAACCAAAATAAATAAAACAGATTTCAACATCATTTCTTTCCATAATTATCAGACGCGATCATAAAAGTAAGTCAGACAACTCCTGGGTTGATTGTCATTGGTTATTCCGCCTAATTCCTTTTTTACTGGCATTCGTTTCCTAGAGTAATTAGTATTATTATCGTTACGGATGAAGGGCGTGTATCTCTTAAGGTGAGCTGTTATCAAGAGCTATTGGAAATGCTAATAAGGGTAGTTCTGTAGTGGCTTCTCGTTAACGAATATAGGACCATCGGGGTGTTCGGCGGGAATATGGTACTAGGGTGATTTCGACTTGTCCGACCCAGCTGTGATGGAGGTGAAATCAGAGATCTAATAATTCGTTTAATAATTACAAGACTTAGCTTATTATTTTTTCCAAACTCTAGATTACTTGTTTGTTTATATATCATACTTCCTTAACAAAAATTTATTTTAATTATTATGATCGGCAATTTTCTAAGCTGATGACGTTAATGATTTGCCTTGTCCGTTTCCTTTACCTCATATGTTTTCACTGGTAATTCTATTTGAACTATCAAATTTAATGTACTATCCAATTTACAGCATTGGAAAAAGATTTTGTCTAGGGTTTCCCAATCAATGAGTTGGGTACTATTAATGTTACAATAGCGCTTGAGTTACCAAATTTTGATTAATTAACATATAATAGTAACTGATAGCCTTCATTTAACTTTATCAACATTAAGTTATCAAACTAATGCTTAACATTAAACTGATAATTTTTATTTAGCTTCATTAACCCTGAGTTAACCAGATACTTGATATCAGAAAGATAATTTTATTTGGATTCATTAACGTTACGTTATTATACTAATGCTCAGTATTAACATGAAGATTTTGTTTAAATTCATGATCGTTAAGTTATTGGTTGCTACATGAGGTTAAAAGGACGATTTTATTTAATTGTCCTAATGTTACGTTAATTACAAAATAAAACTAATAGTTTTAATTTACTTTTTCTACTGTTAAGTTACCAATTACTACGTAAAATGAAATAATGCTCTCATTTAATTTTACTAATATTAATTCGTTAATTACCAAGTAATATTAGAATAATATGGTTCATTTAATTTTATTAATTGATAGGTAACCTGAATTTGACCTTTCCTGGGACAGTGAAGCATCATTTACAGAGTAACTATCTCCCCATTCAGCAGGTTAGGGTTTGGCATTTAATTGTATTTGTTTTTGTTTGCTCATATTATTTCTCGGATCGTCACTCCATCACAAGCTAGTCAAGGTGATGCTGAAGTTTCCTCATTTAATCTACCATAATCCGAGGGTTCATACACATCATAAGTATTGACATCGTTATCAAATGGGTGGCTGACTCTAGTAACATTTCATCTTCAAGCTGAGGGGTTTGGAAAACCTATGGCTTAACGGAAGTTCCCCTTCTTAGATCGACAAAACTTTCATAAGGAAGAAACTTTGGCTAATATAAATTTATTCATAGAAGTCATAACAATTCAATTCTGAAATCCGGAACAATTGGCGTTGGGTTTGATTCTCCACGTCGGGGTAACTATGACTCATATTCAGGTTAGTTTGATTAATAAAAAAACACTGAGGCTTACCATGTCTGGAGCTCCTTGTTGACTCTATAATTATATCGTTTCCTTGGATCTCGAGTTGACTAATTTCTCCACGTTGATTAGTATTAGAATTCATATGAGTAGTGAAAGAGTGAATGGCGTTGTTCATTTGACTCGTTGTATTTATACATATGGAAACACATAATTTGCCGATTTTCAGGTGGTATGGGTGCACACTGATTTGATTTGGTGGAATGGTGTGGAAAGCGCAGGTAAAATTCGATTTTTAATTGGTGTACTTACTGCCAATTTTAAAGGTCATGTACCGTCGCCTGCTAATCGAACGGTGTTTTTCGGCTGAATTGATTTTCAGAAATGTCAATTGAATGGCATAAATTAGTTACTTAATTTAATTTTCGTTATCATTAAATTAGATTTTTGCAACTTACAATCTCAACTAATTTTCTCGAATATTTCCCTATTTTTAGCAATTTATTTAGGTAGTTGTTGATCAATATTAATGTTCACTGGAACTTCTAGTATGAGTATTCTTACTTGAAAGGGAGTTTTTTTTATTACTTGATGTTACATGAAAGTGATTTTTTTTTGTTATCGTTCCTCATTTGAATAATTACTCTTCAGATTTTTTCCATCTCCCCTCGACGACACATGTTGGCAATATCCATAGTCTCACTTATCTTAATGTACATCGTATGTCAATCGTCGCCAATAAAACTCCACTACAGCGGCTTCTGTGGTAGTGGAGTATACCTCATCAAATGGTGGAATGGAATTTATTTGCCCCTGTAATTACTACCTATTAGTGGACTTATTCAGTACAATTTTTGTAAATATTTTAAATTTATTGATGATATCCAAAATTGCTATTTTATTCATTACATATTCGATTATCATGGTTTTTACCAAAACTTTCTAGATTTAATTGTCCTCCTTACTAAGTTTTGAAGTGATCATTATATTTATCCATTGTTAATATTCAGAGATTTTATGCGATTACTCTATTATTGGGAAGGATAAATTGAATATTACTTGTACATATCCCTGTCGATTTATCAACCTATTTAGTCCAAAGTTTCTCATCGCCTAGACTGTTTAGAAATTATTAAATGTCAATGGGTTTTCCTTTTTAAATATTTGGGGTTTAATAGTCAATTTTTACCGGGAGAATGTCTGTTTGAGCGGGTCTACTTTAGCGTTCTTTACTAGTTTATTCAGTTATGGGTGAAATTACTAAATTACAAATTATTATTTACGGGGATTTACGGCAATTCAGTTAGGTGTTTTCTTAATGAGTTTTGAAAGAATTCCTGAATATTTTAAGAATAACCTTTTTGATATTATTACGTTCAACAACATTAGATGTCAGGCTTAGGGATTCGTCATGTTGTACGAATCTTAAGAGAAAAATATCGCCTATTTGATTTCTCGGGTTGAAATTTAAATTTCGGTTAATTATCGGTTAAACTTTTTTCACCTAGAATACTTTTCGCCCTTAACTTTTGGTTAGTTATCGTTTAGTAATATTCGCCTTGGAGTTAGTTTAATTAGTTATAATGAATAAGTTAGAGATCATAGCAACGGTATTTAATTTGCGTTGACTCCAAGTCACCTTTCCTTTAATTGATCTTAAAAAAATCTGTGTTAATATTACAATATTATGAGTGCCCACTGGACTACTCAATGTTTTAAGTTTAAGCCGTTTGGTGTCGTGATTTTAGGTCGGGTTTACCGGATTTGAGTGAGGGCGAAACAGCCAAAAGACTATTTCTCCCTCAACACATTTCCCTTATACGGATTAATAATTTGGGTCGCTCTAGTGGTATCTGTTTACACTCAGTTCTGTTCAGTTACCTTGAAATACATATATTTTAATTGCGTTGAATCATAATTGCTTATATTGCCTTTAGTCATATTATTCTACTTTTAATTCCGATTAATTAATTTCGTTACATTTAGTCACCCTTACTCACATCTGATATTCAATCATATCCCTAACTTTTGGTTATTTTACTATTATTTTGTTTACTATATATTTAATTACTTCTAATCAATTGTTGATATATTCAGCATTTTTAATCGCCTTTCGTCCTCTCGATATATTCAATTACTTTTCATCTCGCTTAGTAAATTTTTACTACTTTTCGTCACATCGATGTGCTTAATTACATTTTTATCCCCTTTGACTAAGTTATAATTATTTTCATTACTTTTAATAAATTATGATGGTTTTTCGTTGCTTTTAATGAATTATAATTATTTTCGTTATTCTTAATAAATTATAATCGCTTTTCGTCACTTTTAAAGAAGTTACAATTATGTTCGTTACTTTTAATGAATTATAAATTACTTTTCGTCACTTTTAAAGAAGTTAAAATTATTTTCGTTACTTTTAACGAATTATAAATTAATTTTCGTCACATCGATATCGATTCCCCACCTCCCGAGCCTCAATTTGATCCTAACGAACTTGTGTTCACATTAGAGTTTACGAGTGTCCACTGGACTACTCGGTGTGATCAGTTTAGCCGATTTGTACATTTGATTTTAGGTCGATTTTTCGGGAGATGGGTGAAAGAGAGCTAGCCAAAAGACTAGTTCTCGATCTTCCCACCGCCCCTATGAAGGAATATAGTATTTACGTTCGAGGCCGTCGTTGCGCAGGACGGAATTCTCACGGGCACACGCTATAGGCGAAGAAACCGCACTTACACAGCGTGACTAGTTATGTATGATTTTTATGGCTTGTATGTTGTGTGGCTGTGAGCCAGAAAAATTTCGACATTTAAGATTCTTTCATTAGAAATATATATTTTTAGATCAATACATTGTTATTCCTCTACATTCATTCACACATCCGACAAAAGGTTTCCCATACATACGATCAAAGCTATGGCAATGGAATTTATAATGGTTAATGCAACAAAAGAGGATTTAGATGTATTGTGGCCAAATAGATATGTAATAGAGGATGCAATAATTAGAGGGCATGATCAAGCAGCAGCCTCATTAGTAAAATGGACAACAGGACGTTGTAAAACAGAAATTTTAAACGTAAATGAATTCGAAGAGCATGAGAATGTATTTTTACAAAAAGCCATCAAAACTCGACGAAATTTACAAAAAACCATAAAAGCACTTCTAAAAAGAAAAGATAAAATTCACTGACAACGAAAACGAATCCGAAAGAATTGGATCCGGAAAGGAGGAATTAGAAACTCAAGTTCGAAATTGGCAAAGAAAACAAGAAAATTCATTCGGATGGAAAGTCGAACTAGAAGAGATCGAGAAAGACAAAAAAGATATTATCGAAAAATATGACGAAATTATCAGAATAATAAATGTCGAGGACGACATTTCCAAGAACACCCCGGATGATGAAAATAACGATGAAAATGATAAATACGATGAAGATGATCAAGGAGACACCGAAGATAACGAGAAACAAGATCCAAAATCAACCAGCGAAAAGGAACCACAATCAGATTCAAAGGAAACCGAGAAACAGAAATCAACCGAAATTATAAACGATGAAAAACAGACGGTAAAACTACAAAAGAATCAAAATCGACAGACCCTACTACAAAAATTATTATATTAATAACATCAATCAATCTAACGGAAGCAAAATAATTCCCTAATGAGAAATTAGAAATGACAATCGAAGTGAAAGAAACTCAAATAACAATCACAAATACTAGAAAGCGACAAATTAATATGATTTGTATAACCTCAGAACGGATAACCTATCATTGCGAAACATGGAATCTGAAACAGAATCAAACTTGCGTATTCGAGGATACAACCAAATATTCAACGTACAAAATCTGTATAATAAGCATAAAGAGCTGCAAATGTGAAATAAGAAAAAACGAGGAAAACACGATCAAAACAACTCCTGCAACCCAACAGAAACACAAATTAAAAATTCAAGTGGAAACAAGTGTGGATGCAATAAAAATAACGAATATAGGAATTGAGCAAATCCACCAAATTTGTATTGATAATGAAAAGGAATGCAGAAAAGTGAGACTAAACAAAAATTAACAATATCAATGGGACGATTTAGCTGAAAATATGGATTATTTAATTTGTGTAGAAAAAGTAAACGGCATGATATGCGAGTCAACCAAAACCTTGGGCAGGGAAAATATACCAAAATTAATCAACACTGTTGCAAAATCAGACTGGAGTATCAAAGAAAATGTCAAAAAAGAAATCGGAGCTTTTATTCTGAAAATGATGAACAATTAAAAAGGAATATGTATTCGTCTAACAGAAAACTCGGGAATAAGTTGCAACTTCACTATGATGGACGATGATGATCAATTTACCCTTCAAGAAAGAGAACAAGCATCATGCGAAATAAAAGACAACATTTGTAAAGATATTATGGCAGTAACAAACTGTGTATGATTTCAAGTTATACCAGGAATCAATAATGTACTTATGAACAGTAACGGTGATAGGGGAGTGGACCAAATATGCAAGAGGAATATAGAAACTACATGCGTGTCAATGTGATTAACAAAGAAACAACCATACTTTTGGGGTAATCTAGCAGAGAATTCAATGCACGTGATATGTGCAGGAAATAAAGGAAACGTAGTATGTATAGCAGTAAAAACAAAGGAAATTCGAGAAATCAAACCAACTGACTAGAAAACCCAGAGAAACTACGATCAAAGACTCAGAAGGCGGTTACCAGAAAGCAGAAGCACAAACAGGACAAGATCTCAACTTGTCTAGAATAAGATATTCCAGAAAAGAAGTACTTAATAATGGTAGTACCAGATCAGGAAAGATATGATGTAATTATTATTCGAAGTCTATTCGGAGGACGAATCACTAAAATATGTATTAGAGATGAAAGAGAAGAGAAGAGTCGGAAAACTAAAACCGAATGCCGGAAAATACGTGATAAAAGGTATCTACAACACCAACTGTTAACAAGAGAGAAAGGTGGAATCTATCGAGTATGTGTATACAAAAAGAGATGAAGCAAACCAATATGCCAAATAGTGACCAGGTATAGACAATCAATAATATTACCGGAACACCTAACCAGAAATAAAACGAGGACAACAATTGAAACTGCAACAAACCGAGCAAAGATAAACATTAACGGAAACGATGGACATATTTCAATGGAGGAAGCCCACCAACTCCGCAAAGCATTCAGGAAAGCTCAGATCAGAACTGAAACCACGACCATAAGGAGATCAACAAAATTAGCGAAAACAGACGAAACAAAAATCGCAATCAAAATGATATGGATAACTTTCACAGTAGTAAGCATCATAATGGCGCTAATATTAATTCAGCAGTGGAAAGTCATCAAAAAATTAAAACCAAAACCAAGAAGACGAAGAAAATGGCCAGTGGTGGAAAAATTCGAATATGATATCACTTTAGAACGTTCATAGACCGGAAGAAACAATGAATATGATGAAGTAGCTAGTCAAAGCCCATATTCAAGTGGATTGTGGAGGAAAGAATTGCCAATAATAGAAGCCTCACAAGGATAGCCTAGTGAAATTGATGTATACAAAGTTACGGAGGAGAGATATGGGGACATACGACAATTACGTATAAGACCCCAAGAAACGTTTGTGTAATGAGAGGACAGTATAAATAGTGTATATTATATAAAAGTAGTATTGTACGTAAATTAATAATATAAAAGTATATATTGTACATTGCGGAGACGTAAAAATGAACCTTGATGTATAAAGTTTAAAAAAGTTGAAATCAATATAATCTTCATTGAAAATCTTCAGAAATGGATCTATCTAGAGGAAATCACCGACATCAAGCCGAAGTACGACCATTCGTCGAAACCATTATAGGAAAAGTTCAACCTCAACCATAATTCCAACCCGAACTACAACCGAATCAAAGCAGTAGTCTAAATGAAGCATCAGCAGAACCATTATGGAGAGATCAGTGCGATTTGGATTCTTTATATTAACTTTATATTAATAAGAATTGCGGAATTGGAGACGCAACGAGATCTAGTCACCAGACAAAGTCAATGGCAAGCGTTAGAAATAAGGAGAAGAGTATGAACCTACAGAAAGCAGCTCTTAGAGGATCACAAAATCTTGTATATAAACTGTAAATTGTATCAGAATGTTAATCAAATGAAGGCGCCTATCATAAACTATAATTATTATATTACCAGAAATAAACTCAATAAAAACTATAAATATATCGATGTATAAAAGTAGAATTATTATACAATAGAGTAGAAATCATGTACAATAATTGATTTTAAATTAACTAATTTAGAAAATGAATAATCGAAAAGAAACAAACAACCAAGCAAGCCAAACAGACCCAGATGAACAACAGGCCGAGATTGAAAAACAATACCGACAACTAGGAGCAGAAAGAATGGCTATAAAAATTTATGATATATTATTTAAAGCCAAGGAAGAGGAAATGAATAGGAAATCCTTGGAAATAGAAATGAAAAGCCTAGGACTAGAGTCCAGAGAAACAGAACTGGAAGTAAAAAGCCTAGAGCTCGAAGTTAAAGAAGCAACGCTAAAAAATTACAGGCAAATAGATCAAGAGACCTTTGGTCAGGAAATCGCAGCAGCCAAATCCAGAGAAGAAAAGCTGGAGCAAGAAATTTACGATCTGAAAGATTACACTTGCGGGTTAGAAGCAAGATGTCGCCAGTTAGCCGTATTGCTTCAAGAAGAGCAGGACCGAGTGTAACAATTAAAAACACAGAACCACTGGATCCGAGAAAACCAACAGCAATTGCTCGACGAGTGGAGGCAAGAGAAGGAAATGTTAACGACAAATTACAATAGAGTTCGTGATGTGAGCCTACAATAGCAACACAGATCCATGCAGCTAGAAAGACAAGCGAGACAATGGAAAGCAAAGCTCAAACAACAAGAGACTCATGATAAAAAGTTTTACAAGCAATAATGGGATAGCGAAAGAGACCGCTGCAAAGCCATTACTGAAAAATGGGAAAAATGCAAATTGGAGCTCAGTAAGGCAAGAGGCCGAAGGCCAAAAATAAGGGTGCCGGAACCCGTGGAAGAACAATAAAAGAAAGTGCTAGAGCACATAAAGGCACAAGCGAAAAATTGGAAGCGGAAGTACGAACAAGAATTCATTCAAAAGCATAAATTGAGATTTCAGGTTGAGAAACAAGAGATAGAAGCCGAACGGTTTTATGAAGAGGAGCATATGGATGTGAGGCGACGCTGGTTGGCAGACAAAGAAACGGCAAAGAGAAACCGGTTGGAATTGGAACACAAAGTTCAATGTATCTGCCACCAAGGCCGCAACTGAAAGACAAAATTTCGAAAGGCGCATGAAGAGATGGGAACAATGAAAGAATAAACTAGATGGCCTGTTGGAGAATGCAAATTATCTAGCACGTTTTCTGGCTGAGGAAGTGGAGATATCGGCAGAATTGTGGACAGAGGTAATACAACTAAGGAATAAACTGCCAATGATACTGCTGCCGTTAATTCCAGTACCCCCAACAGAAAACAGTGGTTTCGCCAAACAAGACGAAACCTGGGTGTAAATAATCAATAATTGGAAGTGTAAAGTGTATAAAAAGTGTATTTAAAAAAAAACAAAGAAAATATGTAAAGATTTAAAAAAAAAATTCTGATATTAGTTTAATTGTATTAATGGTCAAATATCGAATTCCTTCTTCCTGCAACGAATATTTTTCATTATCGAACAGTGTTTTATATTGACAGTGTTTTCCTCCATATTATCGAGTTATCGTAATGCATAGAAATTTCGTCGTGTTCTAGAACTATTAAAAACCATTTTGCGAAATTGAGAAAAACTTCGAATTAAAATTAAAAGATTTATGAATACTTATATTAACTGAAATCGATACTTAATCAGAGAATATTATAGGAATGAATCATTTTAGTAACGATACAATACTATGCATTTTATAAAAAATTAATTTCATGACCCCTCATATCGTGAAACGAATATCTTTATAACTATCAACATTAATATTGTACTTCTAAAATTATTATTATCGTTATAAAAAGTAATATTATTATTATTAAATTATTATTATTATTACCACGAATATTATTATTATTACTATTAAATTATTATTACTATTATTATTATTATTATTATTATTATTATTATTATTATTATTATTATTATTATTATTATTATTATTATATTGATACTGTTATCATCATCATTGATTACATTATTATTATTATTATTATTATTATTATTATTATTATTATTATGTTGATACTGTTATCATCATCATTGATTACATTATCATTATTATTATTATTATTATTATTATTATTTTTATTAATATTATTGGTATATCATTATTATTAATGTTATTGACTATATAGTATTATTATTTTTAATAACTCGTTAATATTCTATGTTTTTGATATTATTATTGTCATCATTTTTGTTATCCGTATCACCAATATTGTTGTTAATTTAATATTTTCATTATTATTATTATGGTCTATATTATTATTATTATTATTAATATATCATTATTATTACTATTATTGTTATTGTTATTATTATTATTAACACTAATTTAATATTATTATAATTGTTAATCTGTTAAGGTCTGTATTATTAACATTATGATAAATTTCATAACATATGTTGGGCCAGAACGTAAACGGCCTTGAGAAATCTTTTAATGGATCAGTAATACACATGCAAACATAACATGCAGATTCAAATAAACCTGGAAACACCAATTAAACCATATAAAATATGAGAAAAAAAGGAGAATCAAATATAAAATAATAAACATAAAAATAAATTAAAATAATAACAAAATGCACCAAGATTCGCACGATACCTACACAAATATAACAAGAAAACACAACAAATTCGACAAAATTGGAAAAATCAATAAAAGTTCATTAAAGTGAAAATTAAATCGGAAAATTTGAATTAGTAATAATTCAATAAAAATTCTAAATAAAAAATTATAAAAATAAATCAAAAAATAACAAAATTAAAGAATAGAATTTGCTAGAAAATAACAAGGTCGAATTTTGTTTTACTACATCAAATTTCACATGCGAGAAAAATAGGTATATATACTGATCCATTTTCACATTTAAAAAAAACCAAAAACCGTTTTTCGAAACAAACCATATTTACAAATCTAAAAACCATTTTTGAAATCGTTTAATTTTGTTCAAGAATTTTACTTTCAGAATTTTTAGGTGAGAAATATTTATGTTGGCACCCTCTTTCCACGTCACATCCTTGCAACTCAATGGAGCTCTGCTTGGACGTCGGCGTGGGGAGAGAGGTATTTTGGTTTATTTTATGATATGTGAATTTATGATATTTTATGGATTGGCAAGGAATGGTAACATGTTATTTTTGTTTATAACTAATAAATATTATTATACATAAATTGTTTTCTATATATACTTCATAAATTAAACTGTCGAAATTTTTCCGGCCCACAGCCAACACATATTATAAGATAGTAAAATCTACATAGTGCAGAGTCATGTAAGTGCGTGGAAAATCGCCAATGATATGTACCCGTGAGGACCTAGCGTGCGGAACGCAGGGGTCGTAACGCCAATATCACCGCATAGATGAAACGAGAAATAAGGAAGAAGTATTGAGCTGCTTCCTCGTTTCTCATTTCTGTAAAATCGACTTAATTTATATTACACACGGCTCAAAATCTTCACACCGAGTAGTCCAGTGGGCACTCATTAACTGTAATATAAACATAAAATGCGCTTAAGGTCAATTAAAGGAAGGTGACGGGAAGCTAAATAAAAATGAAATCGTTGTTATATGCTATTAATCTACATTATCTATCCCAAAGACAAGTTAAAGGTTCATAATATTGATCATGATTTCAGATTGCCTATAGTGAATCTTCACTATTTAATTCATATTGATAACTCATACTATTAACCATACATTTTTTGTTAATGATAAACTCACATTATGAACTTTCTATTCACATAATTCAATCTTGTTAATAATAGTAAATAGTAAAGTTTTATTGATAAATTCATGTTGTTAACTGTAAATTTACATCATCATAAACCCTTTCATTAATAATACATTCATATTAATAATGGTAAATCCTTTAGCAATCATAAATTCATAGTATTAGTAGGAAAATTTTGTTAATAATTAATTGTAAATCTCTCATAACGATAACGTTGTACTATTCATTCATATTGTTAAGCATTAATATATTTCTGTATTAGTAAATTGATATTATTACTTGTCAAATCGCATTATTAACTATAAACCGCTTTTTAGGTAATTAATTGTAAATCTTTAGAATACTAAATGGAAATTGCACTATTTAAACTTATCTTTAAAAACCATAAACTCCAAACTTATGCGGTTAATTATTAAACCTCATTATCACTTATAGACCTTTAGCACACGTTACTATCACCAATTCCCATTCATGTATTGACGTTGTTATTAATGCTCAATTATTAAAATTAAATTCACGTTATGTGATTTGTAAATTAATTGCAAACCCTATGATTAGTAATGATGTTTCAATACTATTGGAGTGTTAATAACAACTACCCGTTAGCATGCAAAATATAAGTCATAATTCTCAATTAGGATTTTTCACCCGAATAAAATTTAGAAGTTTAACACGTAAAATCACCCATGAAAATTAAAACTTACAAACACCAATAAATCATGAAAAATGAGCGAATAACAGTCGAATTAATAATTCCAAAAGCAGAAAGTACATAAAAATCAAATTGGACGAGAGTCAGATGTGCAAATCCATCGAATTCAAACTAGTCACCACGAAAACGTGCAAATGCATAATAGGTTGGCATGCTGATTCTAATGAGGAAGAGCCTTCATCCGATCCAAAGAGAGTGAATTATTCCTTGATACATCTGAGATAGAAAGTAATCAACCCAGCGACATCCAGAGTTCCATTTTTTTTGTGTGTGCTGAACAATAAATCTAACTTTACCTGAAAATAAACATCGGTAACCCGAGAAAGTAAATCTCGAAGGGAACTAACTCACTGGTGAATAGGAAACCGTACGGAGGGTCGACATCATCATCTTGAATCATAGTATTTTCTCCAAAATTTCGACATCAAACCCGAAAAATGTAATCTAGAAATAATAAACAAATAAAAATGAAAATTTATGCTGACCGGAAACTTACGAATAAACAAATTCACCAGCCATAGAGACACGCGTCCAAAGTCGAGATATCTCAAACCGCCGACTATTTTTTCCATAATAATCATGCAAATATAAAGTTGAACCTGAACCTTGATATATCCGTTCAGATCATAAGGTCGACGATCGACTAAATTATAAAATTTTTGATTAAAATCGCTAAAATAAATTAAACAATGTTCACGTTTCCACTGAGTGGCGAATGAGGCGCGACTAGCTAAACAATGTCCTTATATTAAAACAGTATAAACAGTATATAAACTTTCACCTAATTTCAGTAAAATCGATCTTACCAATGTATCGACAACGTAATCATAAAAAGAGAACCATTTCAAACAGCCCAACTGGCGGAAGACTCACAACTGATCCTGAACACACCGGAAATGCAGACCCTGATCTCATCCCAATGCAACTCGCCGACCGATGGAGAGAAGCCTGGAAACTCTACTGGTACTCTAAATTCCCATCCAACTTCCAACGCATCAACAACAGATCAGAGTATCTCGACCGAACTTCCGAGGTACCAGAACCGTTCTGGGAAGAGTGGCACCCCACGGCAGAGATCTACGCCCATGCGCGATGTCTACTTGACGACCTTCTCGAACACCAGCAACAAGTGGACCTACGAGTAGCCCGAGCCCGTCAATGTTTGGCACACATTGAGGAGGACCTCGAAGCCGGCCGGATTGCCGCTACTTATTATCACCCACGGTCACGCGGATCCCTGTATGGAGACGCCGAGAAAGAAAAGGATGCGCCGATGACGAGAACTCACCGAGGTCGAAACCTCAAGAGGCCGGTAATGATCATCCCAAACTGCTCCCCCGAGGAATGGGTAGCAAGAGGCTTCACGGACATATGAGAGTAACATTGTGATCTCCATTTAGTTTGAAATTTGTTAGTAAAATAAAATTTTCGTTCGAATAAACATTAATCTTGTTTTATTTTGGTTGATATAATAACAATTCATTAAGGAAGTTTTGTTTAACTAGTTACTTCTGTGGTGATAATTATTGTTTTGACATTATCAATTCCAGACATGGATTCCCCACAAACCCTGAGAGTAGAACTAGCCATGGCCCGAAAAAATAACAAGAACTTATACGATCAGATAATTCAACTAACGCGAGAGGTACATCAAATTCGAGCCACCTGGATAGATCCAGCAAAGGTCAAACCCTTATACCAGAGGCTCACAGCTGCTCAGAAAGAATGGACCGAAGAAAAACAAATCAATCAGAGTTTACGCACGCAAATACGAGGACTGGAGGTCGCCCTATCAGCCAGTCAGGAAGGAGCGGCCGTTACCTATCCGCTCGTATTCGCACCGGCTCAGTTAGCTTACCGGGAGTCGGCAGCTACTTCAACTTCAGTCCCGAATCCTACAGCAACCGTAAACACCTACTCCCGTCCCGGACGCAAAGAGAGAGCTAGGCGTCGTGCCGCCAAATTACTAACCTAATCCAAATCAAAATTTACAAACAATTGTAACTCCTAGATAAAATACATCTTGTAGTTTGATTTTATTAACTCACGTGAGAGGATCCAGAAAATCATGATAGAATTTCCGTAATTTACTAGACTCTAATAAATACACGACATAAGGGGGACCAATTACAAAAAATCGAGCACATGTCTTCTAACGACGGCTCGTTGGACCCACGGGATGTCCGAGCAATTATAGTATTAGCAATAGCACTCACTTTTTCCGGACAATCCACCCGCTCGAGCACATTTCCAACGTTGCCTAGCAACGGGTGTCGAGTGGTAGTCAGAGTAATATTTTGTATGGCGTTACTAGGGCAACAATGAAGATAAATAACTAGCAAACCCCTGTAACCCACCACATAGTTATTATTATTAATCTTATCATCTTTATTATTATCTCTATTAATATATTATCACTATTGTTGGCAACTTTACCATTATCATAATGAATATTTTATCCTCGTTAAAATACTATTATTATTATTATTATTATTTTTATTATTATTATTATTACAACTATTACTAATACTAAGATAATATTGTTATTATTACTAAGTTATTACTATTATTATTGTTGTTGTTGACCATATAATATTATTGTTATTAATAAATTATTATCATTATTATTATCATTAATACTGGGATCATAAATAGGTTACTATAATCCGCATTACCTACTATTATTATTGAAAAATTTAAAGTTAAAAAATAAAATCATAACAGTAAAAATGAAAAAGTAAAAGCACCAAACTTTATTAAAATAAAAATACATCACCTGTACCAAAAGTAAAAATTGCATTTAAATAAGTTCTAATCTCGGGATTTCCTTTGTGAGTTATGTTTGAGTGTCCTCGTAACCAGTAATATAAAATAGAATATTTTATCTTTAGGTAAAGTTAATTTCAATCTTAAAATAAAAATTTTATCAATTACTGTATAGTAATTTAAGTTAAATAATTTTATTCTAACTTTTATAAATTAAAATTTCTTGATTTTAAATAAGTTTTTGTAATAAAATCAGTAATAAAATTTTAAAATTTTAAACTTAAAAATTTTAATAACATTATTATTCTCATAGTTAGTAATGTAATCTAAATTTAATTATTACATCTGTTACTGTTGTTGTAAATATTATTATTAATTCATTATTATCCAGCACGAATTTCAGACCCAAGGTTTTTGATAATATGTTGACCCTGTGAAACTTAAAGTGAATGAGAGGACCCATAGCGTCCCCAGCAGTGGGCATAGTGCGTTGGCCGGTGTCACGTCTATGAGCACTGTTGTAGATGTTTTCGGAGCGTGTAAGTCAGATAAAAGGTGCATACCCATCCCTTCCCTCGTCCAGATAGTATGACTTGTCCCTGAAGGACATTTGTTTTAGAAACATAAGGTTATTTTAATATTCATTATGCATAATTTGAATTAATAAAGATAAGGATATAAGAATTCTTCGTTCAGTGGACTCAAGCAGAAGGATGATCGACAAATTTCGCAGCGACATATCTGAGTACCACCGAATAGCGCTAACTCAAAGTCAGGAGGCAGAGGCCATGGTGCGGAAGTGCCGCCACATAGAACAAACGTGGCTTCGCCCGGAGGCAGTGACCAAGTTAAAAACAGAGATGGACGAATTGAGAGCCAAGTTAGGTCGGAAGGATGAAGCCCTGCGGCTGGCAGAGCAGAAGGCCCAGGAGCTTGAAAAAAAAGTGGCCGAACCGAGATTGAGGGATGAAATCCGCACAGGCCTGGTGCAGAAGGGAGCAACACTATCGGCAGAGCAGAAAGCCATAGTGATTCGTAATATTACCGGAAAAGATGTCGGAGTAAATATTTTGACTCCAGGTCCCTCACGTCCACCAGAAGATTTGGCTATGAGGAACAAAAGAAAAAATCGGCTGAGTAAAAAGGAGCGGGAGCGGCTGTTTAAATTAAATAGAGCCCGTTTATTAGGACACATCCTGGATGCGAACGGGTTTTAAATCTCGCGCGTTCATTAACTTTGAGCACCTGGCAAACTATCTAATGCTGAGATTATTTGTTAAACTTAAATATAACTTGTTAATGTTAATTTTGGTGTTAATTTTGATATTGATGTTTGAAATGAATTGGAGTAGTTGGATATGGAGATATTAAAGTGGTCGAATGATTAAGTAATTTATTAAATAGATAAATAGATAAAAGGGGGATCGATTGAGGAGAGCATGAAGTCTTCTATGACAGCTCGTGAACCCGAGGGGGATTAGGGCATTAGCAGTTCTTGAAAAGGAGCTCATCTTTTGCTAATCTTCCACCCACTAGTTCACAGTACCAACGTCAATTTTGACGGGTGACTAGCGGTCAAAACTTCTTATGTGGGCGCTGGGTGGGGAATAGTAACCCTTAGGCAGTTTAAACTATTTTAATGACCCATCAGTGCCCAGCATTAATAAAAATAATATAAATATTTTGAATATACTTCAAAATAAAACAAAAACTAAATCCAATGAAACAAATAAAAGGCCTGCTGAAGATATTAATATTAATATTCCTAATAAAATGATTAAAAAGTCATCGAAATCAGTGATGATGATGACTCTATTGTAAATATTATAAATAATGTAAATATTAAACGATAACGCCAATAAAAAACCTTTCTTACGATATATTTCGATAGCACAGCTATCATCTTCAGGTACTCAAAACCAACTAAAAATATTATGAATTAACATTTAATTTAAACAAATTATTTTTTTTTAATTATTAAATTAATAAAAAATAATTTGTTTAAATTAAATGTTAATTCATAATATTTTTAGTTGGTTTTGAGTACCTGAAGATGATAGCTGTGCTATCGAAATATATCGTAAGAAAGGTTTTTTATTGGCGTTATCGTTTAATTAAATCGTTGCCAAATTTATTTAATTATTTATTTATAAATGTAAATATTATACCTACAATAAATAATGTAAATATTATACCTACTATAAACAATGAAGATATTATAAATAATGTAAATAATGATATTATAACTATTATAAATAATAATAGTATAGAATTCGGAGGTTCTACATAAGAGAATGAGCCGAAAATATCGGTAAATTTAAATGGCGCTATCAAAACTTTACGTTTTGATATATCTGATGCGCAACTAATTAAAATAACTTTAACCGAGAGAATCAGTAATAAATTAATTTTGAAATAAATAAAATGGGGAGCGTTAAAATTCAATTCGCAATATTAATTAAATTTGTAAAAGATTTGGTGAGATCCTTGACAATTATTTTTCGAATAATGCGGAGACATTTTCAGACAACTTTTTAAGCGAAGTGGTTCATAAACTTAACAAAAACATTGAACAATTTACCCATTTGTCGTCTGTCCCGACATAAATACATTAAAACCCCTTCTGCATTGAAAAATAAAGGAGCTATAGTAAATATAAAAAATAATGATGAGAAATGCTTCCTTTACTCCATTCTTTATTTATTAAAGAAAGATATAATTGGTAAAAATCCCCAAAGAGTTTCGAAATATACAGAGTTTTTAGATGAATTAGAATATGATGATGTTACAGATTGTCCTATGAAACTTTGCAACATCCCAAAGGTTTGAAAAGAAAAATTCTAATTTAAAGTTAGCAAATTAATGTGTTTTCAATACACATGTTGCATTATCTGCCAAAAATCAGACTGGCACAACCCTTTTCACATTACCAGAAAATAAAAACTTAGAGTTCCTAAATTATTCTAAACATATGACCCACCTTTTGTGATTTATGCCGATTTTGAATCGGTTTTACCTCCTGATGATAGACATAATCAAATCCATATGCCTATTGCAGTAGACCTTTTATTAATTAATAATTATAACAACACAAAACCGTATTCATATTTTTATAGTCTCGATTGCATTCCTGATTTTCTTAAGAAAATTGAGGAAATTTCAACTGAAATTGTTATTCCGTATTATGATTCGGAAGGTGATAAATCGAAAGGGCCTATGACTTTCAATGAGGAGCGGCAGTTTAAATATTGTCCAAACTATTATTTATGAAAAAAAACCGATTGTAATTCCGGTTATGGATTATTGCCATTTTACAGGTAATTATCTAGGGGCAGCTTGCCGAAAATGTAATATAGCTCGTAGAATTCATCGCTTACTACCTATCGTTTTTCATAATTTAAGAGGTTATGACCTTCAACATATTTTAAAATATGGTCTCGATCGTTTTCCTTCATGGAATTTAGACATTATACCTACTTCTAGAGAAAGATTTATTTCATTAATTGTTCACATTAACAAATTGGCTGTTCACTTTATCGACAGTATGTAATTTGTTAATTGTTCGTTAGCTAAGGCTGTGAAAACACTAACTTCTCTTCCATTGACTTCGTCTGTCTTTCAAGGTTCTATAGTTGACTGTAAAGGTATCTTTCCGTATAATTTCGCTATTTCTGAGAAGTTCTTGATATTACTTATGAGTTGTCTCCAATTTGGGAGGGGGTAAGTGAAGATGAGTACGATAGGGCACAACTAATCTGGACGCAGCAAAACTGTAGGACTTTGGGTGATTATATGTAAATTTACCTTAAACTTGACGTATTCCTCCTTGCGGACTATTTTCAACAATTCCGTGCGAAGGCTATTGTTTACAATGGTCTTAAACCTCTAAATTTTTATGGAATTCGGGGTATGTCATGGGCCTCAGCGCTTATGACACTAACTGAACCCATTAAACTTTTACAGAACATGGAAATGTTCAATTTTTACGAAGGCGGAATACAGGGTGGGTAAACATTTGTTAACAAACATTACATTTCTGCTTCTGAGGATACAGAATTATTGTACACAGGTGTAAATAATCTGTATGGTTGGGCTCTTAGCCAATGTCTTGCTTACGCTGATTTTACTTGGGTGTATGATGGTTTGGATGAGGTTTTGAGTGAATGTGCGAATGTTGTGGATATTGAAATCCTTCCATATGGATATACTATGGAAATTGATATCGAGATTCCAGATTATTTGCATGATTTTTTAAATGACTTTCCAATTGAACCAGAAAAGATGAGCCCACAAAACTCAAAATTTGAGAAGTTAATGCTGACGTACTATCCTAAGAAGAACTATGTTCGTTATTGGAGGCTTCTCAGGCTTTATCTTTCTCTCGGGGCCAAGGGTGTATAGAGCTATTAAATACAAACAAGCTCCTATTTTTAAAATTTATATTGATAAAAACACTAACTTGCGTGCAAATGCAGTTAGTGAATTATATAGAGATTTATTTAAATTGTATAACAATAGTATGTATGGTAAATCCGTTGAGAACCTTAAAAAGCGGATGAATTTGCGACTTTGTAATTCATCTGAAAAGTTAATTACATATTCGTCAAAACCGGCATTTAGAAAAACAATAGAGATTTTTGCCGCTCATCTTAATATTAGTGTATTATTAGTGTAGTATTAGTGTATTATGAAGTGAAAAAATGGAATTAAAAGCGCAAATAACACAAGCGATTACCACAGGCAAAAGATTTAGCTTGTCTCTAGATAAATGGCTTTGGTCGGCAATAAACGTTATTTAGGAATTGTGTTACATAGTAAACAGGAACAAAATAGAAGTTTAGGATTAGTTAGTATGACTGGTTATTGCAATGCAGAATATTATATATGATAAATTTGAAACTTAAAACTTTTGATATTTCATTTAAAAATCATATGAAAATCAGTTACTAGCGATGGCGCAAGTGTGATGAAAAAATTGGGAAGGACTTGCTTTGCTGAAAATGTGTTGTGTCTAAATCACGCCATTCATCTCGCCGTCGTAGATGTTTTTTATAAAGTTGAGAGCAATTCAAAGTGCAATAAAGGTAAAACAGTATCTGGCGATAGTGATGATTTTGAAGATGATGACGATGGCTACATTGCGGAAGATGATGATATTGATGAAGATGATAATGACGATAGTGTATCTATTGAAGGTGACACTGATGCCAACGACGATGACGTAAATTCGATTAAAATCGTATTATCTAGGAAAGATGTTGGTGATACAATAAAACACACTCGGAATATAATCAAATATTTTCGAAGCAGCCCAACTAAAAATGAAATCTTGCAGAAGTATGTGAAGGAAGAATTTCAAAGAGCGTATTGTTTGTTATTAGATGTCAAAACTTGGTGGAATTCGCTAGTATTGATGATTGAAAGGTTTTTGAAATTAAAAAATTCTTTTAAAAAGTCATTGATTGACTTAAATTTAACAAATATTTGGAAAAAGGAACATATTTCCATATTGGAGACCACATTTAACATTTTAAAACCAATTAAAGTTGCAGTTGAGCCACTAAGTCGCAAGGATACAAATATTTTAACAGCAGATGCTGTTTTAAAATTTTTGTTAAAAAGTTAAAAACATGTACACAGAAATTGGTAGTTTAATGTTTAATTCAATGCTTACAAGAGTTAAAGAAAGAAGAAATATGTTAAGCTTTTCTTTAGCTGCATATTTACACACTTCTGAAATCCCCAAAAATAATGATTTTCTGTACTATTCATCAAAACAAGCTATGATAGATTATGCGGGAAAATTGATGGATAGATTATATCCATATGAAAACTGTATAGAAAATGTTGACGATGTTGCAATTGTAACAAACATTAAAAAAATTGAAACAATTTAAGATTGTTTCTTGTAAGATAAGCAATTCTAAGCAATCTGTGAAGATTACAATTGTAAACAGACATTAAAAAAATTGAAACAATTGAAGTTGACCTACAAATTGCCATAAAAGATGATTAGAGACAACCTTCTAGATAATTCGAATTATGATCCGGCACTTTCATTGTACTCAAGAAACTTTGACTCAGTTATAAGTAAATTTAAAGATGAGAGTATGAAGAATGGATTTTTTTAATAACCAAGTGATATAGTTTGCTGGGTATGAAAGATATCATGAAGGCTAATTGATTTAGGTTATTGGAAACTGAGATTGAGAACCAATCATATTTAGACAGCTATAACAAGTAACGAGTAACCTTGGTTCAACAACGATGAAAAATGCAATTTTGTTGGGAAAGTCTACAGTCTCGCCTTTTGGCATTATTTAGGAGTCAATGTCATGAAGACCAATTGTACATATAATGGATGACGGCCCCTAATTCGATGAATCAGATCCTCAAAAGTCGGATCTGACAACTTTGACCATACTGCTATGTGTTGGACAAAAACTGATAAAGCCCATTTTTTGTTTAACCAGCACGATAACGCCTGTGTGGTTTTGAGCAGAAAATTTAAAATTAGATAAAAATGGAAATTTAAAGAAAAATAAAATAAATAAAAATTTATTAAAAATTTTGAGATGTAAAAAGGTAAAAATTTAAATTTAAATCGAAAAGAATAAAATTTTTTATAATTTTGGAATATTCTAGAAATTCCTTGTTTTACTAAATCAAAACATTTACACGAACAATCATGATATATAAGGCGAAGCTGGTTGAACAAAAAACACTCTCAAAACATATACTTTTACTCTTACTCTCTCATTAATTATTTATTGTTTACGGAAGACAAAGTAAATTTTATTGATTTTATGTATATGCATTTGATTATTATTATGAATCAATTTTAATATTTTTTTTTTGTTATGGAAAAATAAATTTTACTCAATGAAAAGAAAATGTTTTTTGTACATTATGAATATTTATTCCATTTTGACATCAAACTTCCATTATGAGGTCTTAAATTTAAAATAACTATGATCATATACCATAGACTCACACGCATGCAAGAAAGTAAAATAAAAAATTTTCTTTTTTCGATACCCCGGATCGAACCGGTTGTTAGGGGGGAAGCCGCGGCGAATGCAGTAGTCAGGTCCGTCCAATATTCTCCCCTTCCTAAATCCTATCGCCCAACCCTCGAAAGAGCAGAGTTGAGGTCCTGGGAAAGGTTAAATATAAAGTTAAAAGTCACCAACAAGAGAAAAATATATAGACTAGTAGTTAGTAGAATTGGAATTTTATTTTATTCAACAAAACCTATTGCCACACAAAAAAGTAATAACTAACCTATATACACTATACTTCGAGACTAATCACAATAGCAAGTTTAATCGGCTGTATATCAGATTTCTCACAATATCAATATTCGTAATCAATCTACGTTATAAATCTAAAAGTCAAAATGACTTCGACTATGAATCCAAATTTAACGTTATCTTACCTAGGTTTTACGACTCCGTCAGAGGTAAAAATTTCATCCATATTACAAACTGAGACCATGACCCTATGAACCGTAAACGATTATCATCCTTACTGTTATTATTGTTATTGTATATTTAAAATTATCATTATTAAGAATTTCATTAGTATTATTATTAATATTATTATTTTCATATCATTATTATTATTATTATTATTATTATTATTATTATTATTATTATTATTATTATTATTATTATTATTATTATTATTATTCTCATACTAGTATTATTATTATTGTCGGTATTCCTATTATTATTATCATTATTATTACTACTAAAATATTATTATTTTTGTTATTGATATTATCATTTAGATTCCCATTATTATTATTTGTACCAAAATATTGTTATTATCATTACTGTTGGTATTAATATTATGAGCACAATACAATTGCGATTGTTATTATTTTTATTTAATATTAGTATTAGTATTACTTCTACCAACCTTAATTTTTTATTAACGTTATTATTACCAACATTATTACTATCGGTACTATTGTTGGGCAAGAACACAGACGGCCTTGTAAATATTTAATTGAATCGGTAACACACATGCAAACATAACATGCTATTTAAACTTAAACCTATTAAAACACCAATTAAACCTACCAAATTGCGAGAAAGAGAACAATTAAATATAAAATTATAAACACAAAAATAAATTAAAATAATAACAAAGTGCAACAAGATCCGCACGAATTAAACATAAACATAACACGAAAACCCAACAATTTGACCAAAATTTGACAATTTAACAAAAAATGCGAAATTTCATGAAAATCAAATAAAAATCAAATAATTTGAATTAGAAATAATTCAATTAAAAATCTAAAAGAAAAATTGTCAAATAAAATTTCAAAATAATAAAAATTAAGAATAGAATATTCTAGAAAATCCCAAGGTCAAATTTTGTTTTACTAAATCAAAAAGAACACGCAAGGTTAGGGCCGCACAATAGGTATATATACCGATTCATTTTTACATATTTTTTAATCGTCTAATAAGTTTTTCATAAACTTGAAAACAGTTTAGAATCTTTCTTTAAAATCGTTTTACGAAATTTGAAACCAGTACGGAATTACAATATAAGTGGGAGTATTGTTCGGAACTCTCTCCATGTCGCATCCTCGCAACCTCGATTGAGCTCTGCTTGGGTGTCGGCATGGGGAGAGCGGTGTGTTATTTATTTTATGATGAATGTATCGGGTAACTTATATATTTTAATAAATTATTTAAATAGAAGCAAAACTTCGTTTTGTTTTGTCGAAATTTTTCCGGCCCACAGCCGAAACATACAGCAAGATAATAAAATCATCCACACAATTCGTAATCGTGTAAGTGCGTGTATTATCGCCAATGATTCGTGCCCGTGAAGGTTCCGGCATGAGAACGCAGGAACTGGAACGTCAATATTATTCCGTATAGGAGAAAAGGGGGAAAGGGAAATAGTCTTTTGGCTGTTTCCTCGTCTCCCAATTCTCATAAACTCGACCTAAATTATATTTAAATACGGCTCAAAATCATCACACGAGTAGTCCAGTGGGCACTCATTAATTATAATATGAACACAAGGCGCCTAGGATCAATTCAAAGGGAAGGTCACGGGGAACTAATAAAATGAAGTCATTGCTATAAACTTCGAATATCACGTTGAGAGTAAATAAATTTCTTGAGTAAAAATGAATTAATGTAGTTGTTATAGATTTCTAATGTCACATTGAGAGTCGAAAAAATTACTCAAGTAAAAATAAATTAATGTAGTTACTGTACACCTTTAATATTATGTTGAGGGTCAATAATATTTCTTAAATAAACGTAAATTAATGCGATTATTCTAAATGTCTAATGTCATGTTAAGAGTCAATAAGATTATTTGAGGACAGAATAAAATAAGTTAGTTACCGTAAACCTCAGAACAAATATTTTAAAGTAGATAAAATCCATTAAAATCAAATATAGTAATTGTTGTAATTTCCAATTTCATGTTCAAAGTTAAATAAAAATGCAAAAGGAAAAGGTAAAAGGAAATTAATAGTTAAGAAACTCTCGATTTAACGTTTCAAAATCAATAAAGATTTAAATAGCCTAAAGTCTAACGAAATATTTAAGAGAAAGGTTAGTTGATTGAGACCCTACAAACACCAAAAATGATGACGAAAATTCGTAAATTTTTACAATAGGAATGAATAAGTAATACGAACGTTATAGGTTGCCGAAGTAAGACCCAAAATCAATAAAACCTAGGGAAAGTGCAGAAATATATAAGGTTAAGGCTTACACTAAATTATTTTTAGTTAAAAATTCTTAAAATATAAATCAAAAAGTCAAACAGAGACGATGAAGTTACAATAAACACGGTTTACCAATATAAATTCTGAATTAAAAATGGGAAGTTGATGAACTAAAAAATTCGAATTTTAATCATTCATGAACCAAAAGAAATTCCCCAATACAATAAATCATTATTAAAGTACGGTAAATCCAAATTAATTTATCATAAACATAACAGGTAACTATCACATAAGAAAAGTGTAATTAAATTAATAACAAGAGTCGCCGTACAAACATATTACACTAAAAATCAAATTGATAATAATCATCATAAACAAACATTCCACAGACAAAAATCAAAAAAATAATGAAATCAAATTAGACCCCGATAACTTCAAGTTATATTGTAACGGCCTAATCCGGTTAGATTTGGAAAGAATATGATAGTTGAACTATCAGGATAAACGTTCAATTTCGTAATCGATAATAATCAATTTTAATAATCTTAGAAGGTTACCTTAAAATCCAAGGGAGGAATGTAATCTTGATCACCCATAGACCCAATACGAGAGACGAACATTGCAATTTCGACTGAGTGTGACAATTATGAGTAAAATAAAAGAACCCACGCCATCCATATCCATCAGAAATCATCTATAACCAACTGTTCCGACTATCCGCTAACATCACCGAGTGATTAACCACCCGTAATTTTTATTGGGTCCATTAGCTTTAAACGTAAATTTAAAACATCCAAGTGTCAGCACCAATTCCTCCGTGGATTAATAAGAGCATGGACTGATGTCTCAGTAGACTCGTGAAGCCCGTCAATAAGTAACAACCGTAATATTCCTGTTAGGAGTCCTCCTTAATTGCAAGAAATTAAACTTAACTTTGCGTAGTCATCCACTCACGTGATTTGCTGCTAAATCTTGTCTTGCCAAAAATCAGCTTAACTCAGTGAATCGAAGAACGCAACCATACTCATACAATTCCGATCGTGTTGTCCCGATAAGGTATGTCCATGCGACGATAGCTTACTGAAAAGTTAAAAAATTAATTTAGTTAGAAACGAACAAATTAATTACCTTCCAGAATATGGAACCATTGTAAATGTGAGACACATCCATACGAAATAGATTATATTAAGGCGTTGACATATCAGAGAAAAATCAGATTAGCCGACTACCGCTAGTGTGTACACACAGAGTCACAGCCATCCTACCATGCACACCGAGAATAGTGCAGATCGTGACATTTCGGTTCATAATCGATAAATCATTCCGTGCACAAACAACCAGCGCTTCATGGGTACGATAGCAATAAGAGTGAATGATGCATCACCCACATACCCACACACGCACGGCCAACAAATTCACCCGATGTAAGGTTAGACAAATTTTCCTACTCCGATACATACCCACTAGTATAAGATTCATCGACTGATTAAGATTAATAGTTAAACTTTGAAAAATTACGAAGGCATCACCGCTCAAACAAATTTGACCGAAGTTCCTCAGCGAGATCCCCAGAAGGAGTTACCTCTCTAGGATCCAGCTCTGGCATCCAAAGTAAATTATTTTTTTTGTATATCGATTTTCTTCACATATATAAGTCCTAGACGGGAGGTAACGCTATCCAGTACCAGTTTCACAAAGCCATGCTAAATTCATGTCAATTAAAAATAAAAATTTACTTGAAATGAACCTTTCCTTGATTTTTCTTCGAGTTTATGAAAGACATGACCAAAAATGACGACTTACTCCCAACATTAAATAAATACAAGAAATGCCAAACTACAGTTACAATCATCGATCTAACTCCGACCTGTTCGGTGAGGAAAGAATCCGAATACCAATGTGATTTATATTTTGTCGCGAAGGACAACCATTTAGTTAGGCGGAGCTGAAAGGATTTTTGTTGAGGAATCCCGTAATCCATGTTATTCAAATTGCCATGCCTGAAAAATAATTGTAATTTATTGATAATGGGTCAAATTACGGTATTTAATTAGTATAATTTTTGTAATAAACTAAACCCATAATTAAACAATGATCTTACCAAAGGCTCAATTTTTGAGAATTTTCCTTTAATTAAACAAAACTGAATAGGATAAAGTACTGTATTTCTGATAGCTAATAACGATGGGTTATAATTTTTCTCTTTAATAAAAAATTACTCAATAAATAGGATCATAATTCCTCTCGTTAACAATAAATTATCTAATGAATATGATCATAATTTTCCGCTTTAATAATGAATCACTTAATAAATAGAACATGATTAGATTCTTTGTTGATGATTGACAATAACGACGGATTGGGAATTTCTGTTAGCCACAAATTAAACGAGATTAAATATGTAAAAGTAAAGTAATGTATTATTAGTTAGCAATTATGATGGATTATGAAGCTCTTAGAATAAATTAAAACGAGTAGGATAAAATTAAGGTATGCCATCGTTAATTATTGAGAATGACTGATTTTTGGAAAGTTTTGGGTTCATCTTAAATTAAGCTAAAATAGTTAGATTAAGAATTTTGATAATGACAGGATATTCCCTCGTTTTCACAACATCCGATCAAGACTAACGGGAAATTCCTTGGGAAGCGGGTCGTACGACCACAAAAAATAATGTAGAACGTTTTTCTTTAATTGTTCAGGTGTTTAATTAACTTTTCTTAGTTACATAGTATATCCCCGGCATGACAGTTTGAATAGATTTGGAGCTCAATTTAAAGAGAATTCGGATCAATAATTAGTCAAAAATTAAAAATACAAATTAAAATACTATTCACTACGGGATTTAAACAGTCTAAAATTACTTGGATAGATCGACGTACTCTTTAAGACGCCACAACAACCTCACCATGGAGAGTAACAACCCTCCCCCTTAGCCGAGGCAACCACACTGTCTGACGGAACGATACTGATAACAAAATGACCGAAAGCATCCATCGCCACTTACACATCAACACGTCATCACGCTCCGAAGGTAACCTAGAGAAATAAAATTCTTGGAATGACCCATGAAACCCATAAATACGCTTAACGACGCGCAACTAAGCAGCTATCGAACAGTCAGATGGCCCAGAAAATTTGGAGGATCAATTTTTATTGGATTTTATTCAGATGAATCGAGAGTCACTATCCGATTTCCCGCGCATGCCGCCGATCGTTGGCGACAGGCCATGTGGGATGCGGGCTTTACCGTATCCCAAGTGAAAGAGTCCAGATCCGGCACTCTACGGCAAATGGAAGATGTCGAGCTACCGTTCGTAGTGATAAAACGGGAGCCGGGCCGCAATCCGGCCAAGGAAATTCGTGGACAGGCTGAGTTCCTCCTCGCTCGTCACGAGGAACATCAGCAACAAACCAACCTCCAGGTAGCCAGGGCTAGGCTATACCTTGCCAATGTGAATGAAGATATAGCAGCCGACAGGATCGCCTGCACGGATTATTACACACCGCCGCACCACTCCTCTTTCAACCTAGACGACGAAAGGTTGAACGTCAGAACGGAGCCCATGGATGCAGTGCTTCCGCGAAAAGGCCCCCTTCGGAAAATGCGCATGAACGAGGAAAGATATCCGGAACATCCCTATGCCCAGACAAGTGTGAGATATAATCCCTTCCGGCGTTCTAGAAGGACTGACAATAACAATTTTCGATGTTGACACTTAATAGAACACATTTTTTTTGGTTTAATAAAATGAATGTCCTAGTCAATTTTATATACTTGTTCAACTTATAGCATTAATAAAACCACACTCGACGAACCAATATTATTAGTAATCCTAACACATTAATGGCACTGAATTAGAATAATATAATGTGGTAAATTTACTTTACAGATATGGAGCAAGCAAGGACATTACAGCGTGAATTGGACTACGCAAGGAGAGCTAACGAAAATCTCCGGACTCAGCTACTGCAGCTGTCCAATGAAACTCAACAAATTCGAGCCACGTGGGTAGAACCAGCCAAAGTGAAAGCACTCTATCAAAAACTAACAGCAGCGCAAAAGGGCTGGACAGAAGAAAAACAACTAAATCAAAGTTTGAGGACGCAGATAAAGGGGCTAGAGGTGGCGGTGTCAGCCTGCCAGGAAGTTGCAGCAGTGACACACCCACTTGTCTTCGCCCCTGCTCAGATAGCATATCGTGACTCAACGGCAACCTCGAAAATCACCCCAAAGTTTAGCACTCACCGGCCAGGACGTAAAGAGCGAGCTAAACGCCGAGCTGCTCGAATATCAACCAACGTATAACTGACGCACCTAAATATGTTGTTTCATTGATAAAATATATGTCTTGTTATCGTTTAACTACTATCTTGATGATCTCATGGAGGTTAATACAAGTGAAGTAATACTCGAAGGACCTAGGAGAATAAAGGGACCTAAAAGTCGAAATCGAGCACAGGCCTTCTATCGGCAGCTCGGTGGACCCATGGATCGTTCGGTCAATTATAGCCTTAGCAATAGTACTCACTTTTTGCGGACGTTCTACCCACTCGAACACAGTTCCAAAGTTGCTTAGCAACGGGTGCCGAGTGGTAAGCGAAAGAATATTTATATGGGGTTGTCTGGGTAACAACTATATTGTTTAAACATCAACTCCTAGAAACCTACCACTGTTATTGTTATTGTTATTATTATTAAAATATTATTACCAGCACTATGATTATTTTGCTATTGTTATTATTATTCCACTAATATACCATTAATAGTATTAGTCCATCTATTACTAATATTAAGTTAATATTGTTATTATTACTAAGTTATTATTATTATGTATATTATTATTACTATTCCTATTGCTGCTATTATTATTAAAAAATTATTTTGCCATCATTCGCATTATTATTATTATTATCACGATAAGTCTAACAATATTAAAATTATCATTATTATCATTATTATTATTATTAATATTAACATTAATATTAATTGTACTGGAGAGATGGATATAATGCAAAATCAATATTACCTACTATTACTTTTAAAGGTTGGTTTGTAAAAATCATTATATCAAAAAGATAAACGTGGTGGGTTACTGGGTGTTGATGTTGGGTTGAATTAGGTTGTGGTTACCCCGGTAACGCCATATAAATATTTCTTTGCCTTTGCTACCACTCGGCACCCGTTGCTATGCAACGTTGTAACTGTGTTCGAGTGAGTAGATCGTCCGCAAAAAGTGAGCGCTATTACTAATGCTGTAATTGCCCGAAAGATCTCTGGGTTCAACGAGCTGTCGATAGAAGACATGTGCTCGCTTTTGATTTGGGTCCCTTTATATCGTTAATGTCATCATTTGTATTCATAGTTCTCGCGCAACTTTCTCATTCAGGCTGTGAAATGTCCTCGTACTACCTCTGTGAGTCGACATTTATCGAATCCCTCAAATATCATTTAAATAACAATACATATATATTTTATCAAGTAAACAACACATTTTATAAGTTAACTATTGGTGGGTTTCTGGGTGCTGATATTTTGAAACTATATGGTTGTTACCCAGACAACCCCATACAAACAATTTTTGGAAATTTGTAAACATATAATAGAAATTAATAATCCATAATTCATCCTATATTGTAAATTCGTAATAGCATAATTCAACATCAAAAATCATATATTGAAAATTAACAATTTGTATCATAATTTACCATTAACAATTCACAGCATAATCCATAAAAATTTGCAACATAATCCCTTAAAAATTCCAATCCATTGATAATCCATTAAAATTTCGTAACATAATTCCATTAATAATTCGTAATATAATAAAAATTCATCAAAAATTCGTAACCTAATCTATCGATAATCCATCCATTAATAATTCGTAATGTAATCTAATAAAAATTAAAAATTCGTAACCTAATCCATTGATAATCCATTAAAATTCCCATCCATCAATAGTCTAATAAAAATTTAATAAAAATTAGTAACCTAATCCATTGATAATCCATTAAAATTTCCATTGATAATCCATCCATTAATAATTCTAATAAAAATTCCAATCAATAAGTGCTATATTGCACACTAATACAACCGGTCTCCCAGTGAGACGGAAAATTGAAATTCTAACCAAGTTAGAAATAATACTGTCGAATAATATTTAGTTTAATTTTAGTTCTAGACTTGTGCTTGCTAATTTGTGAAAACACGTCAGTATATATACCTACAATTTTGCTTTAACCTTGCGTGTTAATTTTATTGCGAATAAACAAAATTCGACCTTGAAATTATTTGTGTTATCTAAATTAAATTTTTATTTATTTCTTAATTTAAATTGGTAATTTATTTTTAACATTTTTAAATAAATTTATTCAGCTAAAAATATTTTATTTTTATTCATTTAATTCATTAATTTTTACTTTTATATAAATGGTCATTTTACGGTCGAATTTTCTTGTTATTATGTTATTTTTTATGTAAATTTCGTGCGGTTCTTGATGCATTTTGTATTTATTTTATTTTACTTTTATGTTTTTGATTTTATATTTATTTATATTCTCTCAGATTTTAAAATGTTTAATTGGTGTTGTATATTGTATTTTAAGTTATCTTGGTGCTGGGTTTTCGTGCTGTATTACTGATGCATTTAAGCAATTTTCAAGGCTATTTGTGTGCTGGACCAACATTATGCATTATTTAATAATCGAGCGGCTTAACGTTTAACCCGCTCCTTTCGTCCAGGTCGATAGCTACCTGTTGCTGGAGTAGTTTTCGAGGTCGCTACCATCTCTCGGTAGGCCAGCTGGGCGGGGGCAAAGATAAGGGGGTATGTTACTGCTGCCCTTTCTTGACAGGCCGATATGGCGACACCCAGTCCCTTTATCTGAGTTCTGAGACTCCGATTTAACTGCCATTCGTCCGCCCATCCCTTTTGGGCTGCGGTAGGCCTTTGATACAGCAACTTGGTTTTCTTCGGTTCCATCCATGAGGCTTTAGTCTCTTGAATCTCCTTTGACATTTGAATCAGTTGAGTGTAGAAGTCTTTGTTGAGCTTGTGAGAATGTTCTAGCTCCTTCCTTAGAATTTCTAACGATTCCATCTCTGTAATTACTATTGTAAATTTTGACTACTAATCTTGAATTATTTATTGAATAATACAAATTCGTAAAAGTTACGCTAAAGAAATAAAGAAAAAGATCTTGAGAAATAATAAATCATTTATTAATATTCAATTTAAGTTTATTAATGTTACGGGCACAAGTGAAAGCCCATATTCCACTGATCAACGGGATTAGTGATTTTGGTCATGTCTCTCCACTCCATCGTCGGAGGTTGGCGAAGCGGCAAGGTACTCAGGGTACGCGAAGACGGGTCGCTTCGTGTTTCGGATACGGCTGGCACGGGGCATCAGATGAGCTTCGATGCGAGCTTTCGTGTTTCCGCCAGCCTGACTGGACGCGGGACTGTGTGGCGGCGTATAGCCATCGGTGTCTGCTAATCTGCCAGCCGCTATGTCTTCATCTACGATCCTAAGATATAGCCTGGCTCGGGCTACTTGTATGTTGAGTTGACTCTGGTGATCCTCGAGTCGAGTGAGGAGGAACCGGGCCTGTGCGTATAGTTCCTGGGCCGGGTTTCGGCTACACCCTTTTTTTGTCGTTGTGTAGGGCAGCTCATCCCTTTCCATTGATCGTGAGGTGTCCCGTTTAGGCCCTCTTGGTTAGGGCACATCGCTATATCTTTCCCGCCAGATTCGTTGCCAGGATTGTCTCCACTGATCGGCAACGTGTATAAAAATTTGATTTGTAGTTTTAATTGTAGTTTAAATGTTAATCAAGGATATTTGATAATTTTATATAAGATAATATTAAAATACCGTAATATTTATAATTTTTATTTAAATTAAATAAAATTTGTTGTTACCATGTAGTTTCAGGTCTGATTCAATGTCTACTTTGACTGGGGCACGCTCATACATACTTTATAGGTGAGTTTGGATTAATTATTTGGGCTTTAACTACTGTCTATTTAGATTGTATTCAAAGCGTTACGGTGTCGTATAAGTCAAACTTATTGTCACTTCCTCTAGCTTAGTCATTCAAGAAAGGTTCCTGAAAAAATCCATATTATCTCAGGTAAGTGAGGACTCCGAGTTGTTATAAATAGTATTCACGCACAGGGATTTGAAAACTTAAAGGAATAATTATAAGATAAATAGAGAATTATGATGGCCACGAAATATCTTCAACAAAATATTGCCCCAAAGTTCCAAGGTAGTAAAAGTAAAATATGAGAAAAATAGTCATGATAAATATTAACACCAGATGAACTGTATAATTTATGATAACTTTATATCCCCTAATTGCAAATGTGAGCGAGTTAAAACCTAACCGAATAACATAAATGAAGCCATGGTTCTCGATTTGCATGTTACCGATTTAATAAACTGTTGGGCCAGAACACAAACGGCCTTGTAAATGTTTAAATGAATCGGTAACACACATGCAAATATAACAGGCGAATCTAAAATCAAACCTATTAAAACACCAACTAAACCCATATCAAATATGGGAAAAGATAATAAAATATAAAATAATAAACATAAAAATTAAATTAAAATAATAACAAAATGCACCAAGATCCGCACGAATTAAATATAAACATAACACGAAAACCCAATAATTTTGACCAAAATTTTACAATTTATTAAAAATACCAAATTTCATGAAAATGAAATAAAAATCAAATAAATTGAATTAGAAATAATTCAATTAGAAATCTAAAGAAAAAATTGTCAAATAAAATGTAAAAAGAATAAAAATTAAGATTAGAATACACTAGAAAAACCCAAGGTCAAAATTTGTTTTACTAAATCAAAAAGAACAAGCAAGGTTAGGGACAAAAAATAGATATATATACCGATTAGTTTTTATACAATTAGAATCATTTTGAATCGTTTTGAAAATCATTACTGTTTTTCAACTTAAATTTTTTTAGGTGAGTTTTGTTTTGGAACTCTCTTTCTACGTCGCGCCCTCGCATCTCAATGGAGCTCTGCTTGGATGTCGGCGTGAGGAGAGTAGTAATTTTGTTATGTATTGTCTAGTATTCATTATATTATTTTATGGATATTAATAAATTATTTATAATATAAACTCATTTTTCTATAATCATCCTATTTCAAGTCGAAATTTTTCCGGCCCACAGCCAAGACACATCGCAAGTTAGTAAAATCCACACATTATTCAGATTCGTGTAAGTGCGTGGAATATCGCTGATGATCTATGCCCGTGAAGACCCGGCGTGCGGAACGCAGGGATTGGAACGTCAATATTATCCCGTATAGAAGAAAGGAGAGATAAGGAAGTGGTCTTTTGGCTACCCCCTCATCTCTCGTTTTCTTTAAATTCGACCTAATTTATGCTACATACGGCTTAAAATTATCACACCGAGTAGTCCAGTGGGCACTCATTAAATGTAATATAAACATAATGCGCCTAAGATCAATTAAAGGAAGGTGACGGGGAAAATATAAATTGAAATCGTTGTTAAGAATGAAAAAATCAATTAAAATGTAATATTAACGATAATATGCCACCAATTTTCTAATATTAATATGGATGACCGTTGAGTAATCACCAAACCCGCGTTACAATTGATAAGTAGTTTTAGGTTAAAACCAGTCGTAATCATAAAAATTATTCCCATAAAACCCAAAGATTATCCATAGTAAAACTAATGGCTCGAGTGTCATGCCCTTTAAATAATCATCCAAAGCCAGTTGAATGAGGGACGAGATATTCCAATGACCATAAACAAGAATTTTTGCCAACATTACCGTAGAGATCCACTCAGCATAGTCGTAATAACTCTTCTTTAATTTAATTCCACCCAACGAGTTGAAAATTAGCCACATCAAGGAATGGGTATTCTATATATGACCCTTTACTTAAATAAAGTAATAAACATGGAAGTGAGTCGTAGCGTACGCCATTTCACTCCCAAAAGAAAAAACTCATTTATTTTCTTTTGCTTACATCATATAAAGACCCAATGCTCACAGGAAATATCGATCATTATAGCAAAGGTTGAAGTCATAAAATCAAAAATTGTCGAAATTTATTTCCATATAAGAGATGAGTGGCATCTTCCATATTCACCTGAGGCAAATCAGTTCTTCAAATCCATCTCTTGTGACAGTTAGATTCAATATCGTGCCTAAGAGAAGTAAAGAAATTGACCACATACGCCTGAAACTCTTACCAGCATTTGAATTATCACCTTACCGCACAGAAATGAGGTATTCCCGGGAAAACTTTTAGTAGACCATCGACCGACGACCAAGGTTCAGGAAAGATAACTTCAACCTACAAACATCTGTATAAAGCGAATCTAAACCTAGTCAAATATTATAGCTGTCGATGAACACCAAATACTTACTCGATCGATCCATAAACCCAACAAAACTACCAAATCCAATGAATTAGATACAATGCTAATATTAAAATAGAAATAAATGAGAGAAATTCTAATTTACTAACCTGCTGAATAAATCTGCCTACCCCAATCGATAATCTCGCATATCCACTGTTGACGCAACAATTAATTGACGAAATGGTCACTTGCCTACACAAGAACAAGTTGATTCCATACAGATTTACAGGATTTTTAGTTAAACAATTTATATGAAGCTGATACTTTAATCATACATTTTTAGGACTTCTGTTGGGCTCAGAGCCACAATTTAAACAAAAGATAAAAATTAAAATTAAAGACAGAGAATAGAGGTAATGGAACGAATCACTGTACATAAACATGCACCACAAGAAGAGACTAAAAATAAAATAAAACATATTAATTAAAACAAATTAAAGATACAACAAAAATTAAATAAATCATTAAAAAGCATACAGATGCAAAAAGAAACATACAAAAAATAAAATAAAACTGCCAAAACCTTGCAAAATAAGGTTTAGAAAAAACACAGGCAGAAGTGGCGGCCAGAAAACAAATAAAAAAGGGCTAAAAATAATATTACAAGAAAATAGTAATAAAAGTTAAATCCAAACATAAAATAAATTGTATATCAAAAAATAAAGAAAAATATACAAAAGATATTAAAAATAATTTTAAAGTAATAAAATAATTAAAAAGCCCTAAAAATCGCGAAAAATCGCCTATTGGTCGCGCACACGCATGAAAATAGTATAAATAGTGATGAATTTCATTATTTTGAATCTTATGCTTTTAACCAAACTATTGATTTCTACCATCGAATCATAGATTTGAACGTAAGGAACTTATTTTGTTATTTTATGAATGTTTTTCTATTACTATGTTAATGTAAATTTTCTCTTAATTAAACTTTACTATGTGTAATGCTTCGTTTCATTATTTTAATAATATATGTATATATTTATTGTCCGAAACCCTTAAACTCATTTATATCTACAGTATTGTAATAGACGGTTCATGGGACGAATCTCGTGCCGGCTAGTGGGTGAAAACCCTTAGTTGAGCTCGTGGGTCATGCCTCGTGAACCCCTCGGCAGTCCGCAGTCGGGTTTGGCAATATGCACAGGACCGCTACGCAGGGCGCCGTTGTATACTCGAGGCGGCTGCTGAAAAGTGGCCGGAGCGAATCGAATTAAAATCGAGGGAAGAGCGACAAATCAACTAGAGGGAGATTAGGAATGATCACAGGTTTATCAAAGGAATTTTTTATTTTTCGGACCAATCAATAAATAGAAAACGGGTAGAAGGGATAGGCTTTAGATGACGACAGTAAATTGATAAAAAATTTCATTAAAACTAAAATTAATATAGAAAAAAGAAAACGGAATTCTCATAATTTATTTAAACGAATCAGCATAGCAAAACGAATAAAAATAAATGTAAAACCTTCTCACCCATTAGTAGAATATTCTGTAGCATGGGAGTGCAGCAACAAAAATTCCGAGTTAGTCTGACATGTCCAAAGAGAGGAAAAATTCCACAACTCCATTTCGACATAGAATGTTCTAGTAAGGTCGCATTTACTCTTTTCCGCATATCTAACTATCTTAGAAGAATTGATCAGTATTGAGAGAAACTGTAGACAGCACGGGTTAGAGATTATCCATAATGTTCACTAACGGCAACTAATTAAGAAGCTGCACATAGATCCAGGTAGCCAAGGAGCGAGCATAACGTTCTTCTAGTAAAATGCCTATAAGGAAAAATTCCGGTCAATTTATCGATCCAATAACCGAAAATTCCACGGACGCCACAATCGACTGAGCAACATAATGTAAGAATTATATACAAATCAATAATTTCATACTCGCTCACGCGTGAAGTTGTTAACAAGCAAATTCCGACACACCGCTGGTAGCACTGGTACGAGACAAAAATCGATAACTCTAATTATATGCTTAATAGTGTCACAAAACTCTGTAATTTGCAATAACAAAACCCGTATGGAATTTCTTGAACCTCCCCTACATCAGAATTTACCCGTAAGTACATTTAGTTTATTACAAAATTATTAATTAAAATATTTACCATATGTTTTTAATAATTAATTTTTCTTTTGTCAAGTAATTAAAGTTTAGAGTTTTTTAATCGGGTTATTGAAATTCTTAGGATTCTTAGAGTACGTTAAGCTCAATGTTAAACGTAAATTTAATAATGTAGGTATGGATTTCAGCCGGTTGAACAAAACGCCATCGACAACGCAAATTGGTTCTTAATTAATCTTATAAATCTGATTAATATAGAGCACTAAAAATGAAGGATGCCACTTTAATTTTAATTAATTTTATAACTTCCATTAATACGGAAACCCCTTAGCGCAGTTATTGCTTAATTAGGTCTAAATTATATCTAGAAAGGACGTTAATTGTACAAATAGTATTGGAATAAAGGTAGTTATGGACAATGATTCCTACTAGTAAACATCGTTCCGACAAACTTAATAAGATCAACACTCAGAATGACCATTCCGTTCAATGACTAATTAATAGAATTTAGTTAACATTAATATTTTGTCTATTATTTAATAAATTTCGTTAATATTATGACGGGTAATCTATGTTTAGTAAAATTTTCTATAATACTAATAGTCAGTTTAGCATTTGCTGAATTTCCCTTAGTAATATCATTTTTTTTATAGCCACCAATTAATGAATTTCCTTCAATAACTGTATTGTCATTTAACGTCTAATAACAGGAGTAAAGTTCATTGGGGAATAAAAACGTAGTAATATTAGGGGTGGGCGCATGTCAAATATAGTTGCCAAGGCGGGAAGATAATAAAAGTAAAAGTCAACCCACTAAATGAAGGTTCAAACCCCATCCTCGAACCACTCCATCTATTTACCCCACCTCTCAGTAACCTCCGCTTTTAATTTTCTTTTCTTTCTCTCCATTAGAATGAACAACAACAGCAATTCGGAGTTAAACAGCCTGCCAAGGATTCCCAGACTTCTCCCATCCATAGTGACCATTAGGCACCAATACGAAGATCTAAAACAGAAACACAATGAGCTCCGGGTTAAATACGAGCGGGTGAAAGGCACATGGGCCCCGCCGGAAACTGTAAGAGAGCTGAAACATAAAATCTTTAGGCTCACTCAGGCTCGCGACGAGCTAGTCGCTGAATCGCGCAGCCAACGGCTACTAATCCGGGAGCAGTCAACCGCACTCCGTCGAGCCTTCACGGACGTAGAGCTTCGAACTCACGTCCCTGGGAGTATTCAGGCCAGCCAGCTAAATATCATTCCGGCCCATCATCTCCCTATTGCCAACATTCCTCCAACTCCGCCAGTTCTCACCCCTCCGCCAGCGGAAGTCGTGGTAAATTCGGTTGCAAATACTGCTCATCGTCGACCAAATCGAAACCGGCGACGCCGTGATCGACGCCGCCGGGAAGATGAGCTCATTCGAGAAGCGGAGTCCACCGAAGTCTCATGTCGGATCGATGACTTACCGCCCCCTTATCAGGAATTCGAGATTCCGGGGCTCGATCCAGACATCTGTTATGCTCCCCACATTATCTTCGCATCTCCTCCCCGATCCATCCACATAAATCTAGTGGATGAGGATCCTGAGCCGCCCCGGGTCGTACAAGCTCTCGATCGGCTGGGGCTAGACACTGATGATATCGCCATCCTCACGGGCGAAGTGACTAATAGTGTCTCCCAACGTGAAATCGCCGGACCCTCCACTCGTAGTGAGGGCAACCACCAGGTGAATCCCCCGCCGTATCGACCGGCAAAAAGAAGATGTCTACCCACCGACATCGACGCCGAAGAGGATTGAAATGAAAAGCGGATTTTCTTCGTCCAGTTTGGAAATGCTCGTATAGACGACTTATATTTTTTTCTTTTTGTTTTATTTTTGTTGTAAAATATGATATCAATGTACACTACTGTCAATATAACTTATTTATAATATTCGTGTTGTTTTGTTTTTCTTTTCTACCGAAACTAAATAAATTAATTCCATTTTATGAGAGGTGAGGTATAGATAACAATGGGTGTCGTGAAAGGTTTGCAAACATATGTTGGGCATAATCACTCTCCACGATTTTCTCAACGTAGTCAGGGCAAAAAGTAGTGATTAGAAATGGGTTAAGAGATAGAAACGTAAGTCCTTCCAGCGGCAGCAAATGATCCGGGTAGACGAAGGTCCTTCGAGGAGTAGTGTTAGTAATAACGCTCACCTGCTCGAATGGCATTCGGCTATTGCGTACAGTACCAACATGATTGCGGTCATGGGTACGCAATGGTTATTAAAATCATGCGACGTATCAGGTGAATATCACTAATAGCTAAAAGCGAAGGCCATGTCAGTGAAATGAGTAATACCATAATCCAAAAACTCCTATACGTCCAACACTTCTAATTAAACAATCTGCAGGAAATTGACTTTGTTCATCCCTAATATTTTAATGATTTTAGTTAAGGCATTCCTATGTAATTGATATCATAACCATAGCTTCAAATGAATAAATTTTTTTTTATATTTTAGCCCTAATTCGTCAAACGATTTTCAGTCGAATGATTTCTTGGAAATGATTGTTAACCATAATTATAGGGTTGAGGGTTGACACATCATTTCTTCCCATAGTTTTTAAGAGAACTGACATTCAGTTATAGTTTTCCCAAATGGTAGATTGAATTTGTCCTAAATGATTGGTCTCTAATTTTACCCAGGTACACAGATATGCACCTATACGTTAAAAATCATTGAAACGCCCGTAGGATGTCGCTCAGCATGCTTCGCTTCCAGGATTCAATTAAGCGCCGCGAAAGGAAGCAGTATATCTTATGGGAATGTATAAATTTCCTTTTTTTACCCACAAATAAGTTGAGAGGTAGTATATGTTATTGTTATTCACATTTGCTTTTGGCCATGAAAGCTGTTAGATTAAAGATAAAGGTATAGTGATACTAACGGCCTTTCCTTATTCAGAGAGATCCAGTTCGATGATCTATACCCCAACCCACGTTGCTGATCGATGGAGGTGGGCATGGGAACAATTCCGGCAGGAGAGATGCCCCGAGTTTCCCAAACCGGAGCCTCAACATTTCGACGGAAGGTCAACGGAAAGCGACCACAACCCATGGCTGTCTGACCGACAATGGGAGGAATGGAGCCCGGCCTGTGAGATCCGCGAGCAGGCCCGCCATCTCCTCGGACGGCTCGAGAACCACCAGTGGCAGGTGGACCTACAAGTGGTGAGGGCTCGCCAATACTTGGCGAACTTGGAAGAGGATCTCTTAGCTGGTCGAATCGCCAGCAGCTACCACCACCCACCTCAATACAAGGCTCCACTCAGCAACCGGCCGAAAATCACTCGGGCTCGCAACACCAAACGACCCGTGATGATCATCTCCAATTGCTCTCCGGAGGAATGGGTGGAGAGGGGGTTCACGGACTCCGGAACCATCATTCGATAGTGAGGATTTTCTAGACTCATCCACAATGTAGTTAGAATTTCGATTAATAAATAGTTTGTTCCCTTATACGAATAATCTTGATTGTCTGGTTAATATAGTAGAAATTTTCTCATGTTTGAAAAATATACATCAAACCGTTCAGAGTCAGCAGATATTAATTTGGATATTTTAATTGTAGTAATGGACTTCTTACAACTACTACGAATAGAACTGGCCCGTGACCAGCGGACTAACAAATCCCTACACGAACAGATCCTTCGGAGAAATCCACCAAACCAAAACCACCTGGGTAGATCTGACAAAAATCAAGACACTACGCCAGCGGCTCACTGCTGCCCAAAAGGGGTGGACCGAGGAGCGACAAATGAATCAAAACCTTCGGATACAGATAAGGGGGTTGGAGGTTGCTTGTCCGCCAGTCAGGAAGGGGCGGCCGTAACCTACCCTCTTGTCTTCGCACCATCTCAGTTGACCTATCGGGAATCAGTGACCCATTCAACACCAGCCACAACCCCAACCACAACAACATCCAACAGCTATAAGCCGGGGCAAAAAGAGCGATCCAGACCCAGAGCCGCTCGGTTATCAAACACAACTCAATTAACTTAAGTGTGACCTGATTTGTTCTGTTCTTGTGCTTGACTGTAAATTATAATTATCTGTTGTTTGCTCAAAGCGATGATTCAAATTTAGATAAATATTGAGAACCTTGCAGTCAACATACGTATACCATCATTCCCACGAGTAGTAATTTCCTTATCTTCCAGTACGATATTATCAGATTCTCTTCTAATGAACTCCGATCCTAGTAGCTAGCACAAGTAAGGGACTTTCAAAGCGAGCATAAGTCTTCCATCGACAGCTCGTTGGACCCAGGGATTGTCCGAGCAGTTACAGCATTAGTAATAACGCTCACTTTTTGCGGACAATCCACCCACTCGAACACATTTCCAACGTTGCCTAGAAATGGGTGCCGAGTGGTAACTAGAAATTATTTATATGGCGTTACCGGGGTAAACATAGGGACGTTTAAAACAAACGGCAAAACCCAGTAACCCACCAAAACTTTACTTGCCTTCAAAAATAATACATTTAACATATTGAAATCTAATACTCGAAATTTAAAACTATAAAAGGAAATTTTTACAAAATATTTATTACAAGAAAATTTTGTGTGGTTAACAAAACGTCGGGATTCTCGAAAATTACAACTTACCCCAAAACTGTGCATCTGGGTTCCGGGCTATATCCCCGTTTTCCTTTCTGATGGTTGTGTCCTCATTGATGACGTTCGTTTGTGGGCGCATTCCTTGATCGTCTAAAAATTTGTGATTGATTTTGGAGCGTCGACAATATTTTAATCGTGGAATTTGGCAGTAAGGGGTGTGTGCGTAGGTGTGTAGAGCCACCTTTATTATTAACACCTGCTGTAGTGGTGATATCGTGAGCGTGTCGATTGGGTGCGTAGTTAAAATTCTTGCCGGCGTATTCATTATTGGAGTGTGTATATGTGAAAATAGGGCTTTATAACCGCACGCACCTCGGGTAGATATTTAATTCGCCCTTTGCCCTGACATTTCAGATTTCCCTTTTAGCACATCAGCTATCTATTTGGCAAACCGGTTTGTATGCGCCGGACAGGAATGTTTTCGTCTACCCCTATCTGTATTGGATTTGTTGTCCGTGCATGCGAGTGATAAGTAACACTATCGATAAATCTTAATATGAACGTCAGGCATGAGAGATTATCGATCCATGCAGACAGATGTATTTAGTAAGTCTCCAAACTGCTTCCTGATTCTATCCATTTATTCCTCCTATAATTTCAGGCTCGTGAGTAATTCGTTAGGTTGTTACAACTGCAGGTATTATTTTTGCCTGACATTTTAGATTCTTCAGGAGTTCGATTTTAGAACAATGTTGGTAAAAGAAACTATTTACGACTTATGTGGTGGACTTAGTGGCGGTCACTGATTTCCTACTGGGGCGTAATTGAGACATTAAGGGATGGCTGGTTGGGATGCTGGCTTAGCTTGGATCGGTGGACTATTCTGACGGAGAACCAGAAATGATCACAGGTGTCAGTGGATGATTAAGTTCTCTTTCTATTTTAATAATTATCATCCTCTCAGAGTCAACTCGTAACGGTCATCGGTTGATCAGAAAAAAATCATGTGGGCATATCGATTCTACTTATGGGGTTAATCTTTTTCTTTTAATAAATGATGATAATTTGTTGTGGGTGATTAATTTTTGGCTTAGTATTTATTGTTTGATTTTTTCCGAGTTTCGATTTCAAGTAAGGGTTTTGGTGTCGATGTCTTTCGGTTTAGTTTATGGTTAATTTGTTAAATAATGGTGGCTTGGTCTTGTCTTTTGACGGGGAAAATATGGAGTTGCATTTATCGCTATCAGATTTCGCCGAGCTGGGGAACATGGATCTCTATTCATTTAATTGTCATCATTTTGCCGATTTTTATTAACGTTAAATTTTCCGCGCTTAGTTTATTTGTGGATTTTAGGCTGTCGGGGAGTCCTCTCCATTAGCGGGGAAAATCTTATCTAAAAAATCTTGGTGATTCGGAGTTTAGTTTAAGAATTTTGATGTGATTCCACAGAGATACTCAATCTAGGTTTTCAAATCAGTGAGTTCAACGTCATTAATATTTTATTAATTCTTACCCTATATTATATAGATGGCAGACAATATTAGGAAGGGGAACTCATGGTGATCATAATGGAATCCGGCTCAAGCTTCTTCTAATCCTACTCTATGAGTCCGCTGAAACAGGATTTATTTTCGGTGGAATCTATTTTATTTAAATCTGCTATGGGAATAAGTTTGTGATCATTATAAATAAATGGGATTTTATTCGTAAGAATTTCTCAATATTACTAATTACTTAAATGATTTTATGATGGCAATATTTCTAGAATTTTTCTTTAACATCGTAATAATTACCGTATTGGGTTTAAATGGGAATTGCTAGTTTTAATACATGATATTATGGTATCTGGATAATCCTATCTCCCTTTCAAGTAAAGCTCTTTTGGATCCAAACATTACACTAATAATTTCCGCATTTATTTGGAAAATTTCTTGGTTTTAAATGCATATTGTCTGGGGTTTACATTCCCTGAATCATTTCACTATTTACTTCAAAAAACTAATTCTAGAGGTTATTTTGGGGTTAATGTTATTCTACCTTCAATTAAATTTCGATTCCTTACCTCATATCGGGGTGGATATTCAGCTAGTTTATTAATTTTAATACGAAATAACGTCTCAAGATCTATAATTTAGAGTTCATTAATCTTCTATTAGAGTAAATATATCAAGGTTCATGACAACGTCTTAATCTTGCTAAGCATTTTTGGCCTATAGTGACGGTCGAGGGTCCATAGTCCTATTTTATCTCTTTTAGTTATTTTCAGACGCCTAATAATTTTGATTTACAGTTATTTTAGATTCACAACAACGATTTCATTTCTCTATTTCCCCGTTTCCTTCCCCTTAGTTGACCTTAGGCGCATTGTGTTCATATTATAGTTAATGAGTGCCCACTGGACTACTCGTGTAGTGATTTTGAGCCGTGTGTAAATATAATTTAGGTCGAGTTTATGGGAATTGAGAGACGAGGAAATATCCAAAAGACCACTTCCTTATCCCTCTCTTCCCCTATACGGAATAATATGGACGTTCCGACCCCTGCGTTCCGCACGCCGGAGTCTTCACGGGCACGAATCATTGGCGATATTCCACGCACTTACACGAATTCGAATAATATGTCTGATTTTGATAACTTGTAATGTGTCTTTGGCTGTGGGCCGGAAAAATTTCGACAATTAAGAAAAACAATTTATGCATTATAAATAATTTATTAAAAGACAAATATAAATTACCCGATCCAATCATAATCAAAAATATCATAAAAACATCACTCTCCCCAATCAACAAAAATTTAAAAATCATAAATACATTGCTCGCCCACGCCAACACCCAAGCAGAGCTCTATCGAGGTTGCGAGAATGCGACGTGGAGAGTTTTCAAATAGAACTCTCACTTACATAGATTTTAAAGTTTCGATTTGGAAAAACTGATTAAACGCTTTAAAACGATTTCAAGTTTGAAAAACTGATTAAAATTGTGTAAAAATGAATCGGTATATATACATATTGTACGACCCTAACCTTGTGTGTTCTTTTTGATTTAGTAAAACAAATTTTGACCTTGGAATTTTCTGGTATATTCTAATCTTTAATTTTATTATTTTGAAATTTTATTTGACAATTTTTTTTTCTTTATATTTTTAATTGAATTATTTCTAATTCAAATTATTTAATTTTTATTTCATTTTCATGAATTCTCGCATTTTTATAAATTATCAAATTTCGGTCAAAATTGTTGGGTTTTCGTGTTATGTTTATATTTAATTCGTGCGGATCTTGTTGCATTTTGTTATTATTTTAATTTATTTTTTGTGTTTATAATTTTATGTTTAACTGTTTTTCCTCTCGTATTTTGGGTGGGGTTAATTGGTGTTTTAAAAGGTTTGAGTTTAAATCTGCATGTTATTTTTGCATGTGTGTGACCGATTCATTTAAACATTTACAAGGCCGTTGGTGTTCTGGCCCAACAAACGCTTAGAACTTTATTAAATTAAAAAGAAAAATCACCATAACAAATTGGAAATAGGTCCAGCATAAATAAATTTCGACATCGGGATTTCTTTCGCGGGCTGTTTTTGGACGGCCTGCGGCTTAACAGCGAATAAAATAAGCAATAAATTAAAGACCATACCTGATGGTAAGTATTGACGCTGGAGTGGGGCGCAGCGGGGGGGTCTGAGAAGTGTGGGAGATGTTGGTTGGGAGTGACTGGGATGAGTTTGCCAGTTGTTTAACCCGTTTCCATGGAAATAAGCGGCAAGCAGGTTAAACACATTCAGAAAAGGGACTATAATGGAATTTCTCCTAAACCTTTGAGTTATTAGAGTCAAATCTGTGGCCAGTAATACGAAATAAAATATTTTATGTTATAGTAAAGTAAATTTTAATTTTTACAAATAAAATTTTATAATTATATTATAATAATTTATAAATTATATTATAGTAATTTAAATTAAAATTTTTGTCTTTTTAAATTTTAGTAAATTAGAATTTCTTTTTGGCAATTTCGCATTAGTTTTTATAAATAGAAAATTATTATATTATAAGACCCCGAGTGTCCCCAGCCGTGGGCATGGCGCGTTGTCCAGTGACACGGCCATGAGCACGGTTGTAGATGCTTTCGGGACGTGTAAGGAAATAAAAAGTGCATACCCATCCCTTCCCCCGTCTAGATAGCATGACACGTCTCCGAGAGATATTGTTCTAGGAATAAAAAGTCAATGTTAATATTCATTATGTATAAATAAAAATTAATAAAGACAAGAATATAAAGATTTTTGTTCAGTGGACTCACACAGAAAGATGTTAGAAAAGTTTCGCAAGGACATATCCGAATATCATCAAACGGCAATAACTCAAACCCAGAGGGCGGAGGCCATGGTGCGGAAGTGCCGCTACATGGAGCAAACGTGGCTTCGCCCGGAGACGGCAAACAAATTAAGAACAGAAATGGATGCATTGAAGGCCCAGTTGAGTCAGAAAGATGAAGCCCTGCAGCTAACCGAGCAGAAGGCTCAGGAGCTTGAGAAACAAGTAGCCGAGTTGAAACTAAGAGATGACATCCGCACAGGCCTCATGCAGAGCGGAGCCCTACTATCGGCGGAACAACAAGCCATAGTAATGTGAAACATTACAGGGAAAGACGACGGAGTAAAAGCTATGACTCCAGGTTCCTCACGTCCACCTGAAGTCTTGCCTAAAAGGAACCGAAGAAAGAATCGGCCAAGCAAGAAAGGGAGCGGCAGTTCAAATTGAAACCAGATCGCCTATCAGGTCATATTTTAGACGCAAACGGATTTTAGCTTTGCGTATTCAATAACTTTGAGCATTCATAAACCCGCTAACACTTTGATTATTTGTAAAATTTGAAAATATCTTGTTAATGTTGATTGTTCGTTAAATTTAAATATAATCTATTAAAGTTAATTTTGGTGTTAGAGTTGATAGTAATGTTTGAATATGAATTGCAGTTGTTGAATGTGGGGATACTAATTGATCAAATGATTAGGTAAATTATTAATTAGTTGGATGGATAGATGAAAGGGGGACCGATCAAGTAGAGCATGAAGTCTTCTATGACAGCTCATGGACCCGAGGGGGGTTAGGGCATTAGCAGTTCTTGATAAGGAGCTCACCTTTTGCTAACCTTCCACCCACTAGTTCACAGTACGAACGTCAATTTTGACGGGTGACTAGCGGTTCAAATTCTTATGTAGGCGCTGGGTGGGGAATAGTAACCCTTAGGCAGTTCAAACTATTTTAAGGACCCATCAGTGCCCAGCATATGTAACCATGGGTAACCCCATATTGGTACTTTGCACATCGGCCGAATTTCGGCTCTTTTCAACCATTTGTCGGGGGTTTGATTTATTTTAAATTTTTTATCATTTTTATCCTTTTCTCCTTATTTTTCTTTATTTTTTAATAACTTTCTTAATTTTTAAAATTTCTTGTTTTCATATTTTACTCCTTTTCTTTGCCATTTTGTAAATTTATTTTTGGTCGCCACTTCCTTCTGTATTTTCTAAACGTTCTTTTGTAAGATTTCGGCGGTATTATATTTTATTTTTGTGTTTTCTTTTTAATAATATTAATAAATATTTTTATTAAATTTTATTATTTTTTTGTTTTATTTAAGTTTTTTTTGTTTTTTGGATTAATTAATTTTTATTTAAATTGTGGGGCTGCCTAACAATAATAACAATATTGACCTTGGTTGTTAAAATATAACCAACACCTTGATAACTGTGACCGGCAACTTAAAAATAAATCTGGCCTCGAAATTTGACCTTGAACTTGAGAGAAAAAATTATCTAGCTGTGACATACCCATCTACTTAGAAATTATTCAATTAAGTAGTTTTAAAAGTGATTTAGTATGTCGAAAATGTAATAACTTTAAGGAATAATTTAATGATCACCAGAAAGTGTAATCCGAGAAAGAAAACGATATGAGACAGTTTAAATTCTGAAAATCTCGAGTTGATCAAAAGAAATGTTGAGGTTCCACTTTCACAATTTCAAATAACCAAAGATCACTAGAATTTAAATACTTAATGAAATAAAATGTTTTACACAAAAATCCATTTATATTCACTTAAAAAATCTTGTATCAATACAAATTTTTTATGTAATTTTGTAATAGAATGCGGTGGTCCAAGCTAGGCTATTTACTGTTATGCTTTAATTTAAACTTTTAGTCTTTGAAAATTAGAAACCTAAGTTATGATTTTATGTGGTACTTTACACTGAAATTTTCCTCTGAAGTTTCCTGAAAATAAATATATATTATAGATACAGAAATTTATAACATAAGAACGTAGCTGGATTATGAATTTTTTGGAAAAAGTTTTATAAATTTCATTATTCAGGTAATTTATTTATTTATTATTTATTTATTTATTTTATTATATTTGTTTATTTTGTACATAAATTTTTATATTTTGATATTTTTAAAATTTTATATTATAAATATCATGTAGATATTTTATTTAGTTATTATTTATTTATATTTATGTTTTATTTTGTAAATAAATTTTATAAATTGGATATTTTAAAAATTTTATATTTAATTTTTTTAAAGGAAAAAATATTTTGATTTCAACAAAAATGTATATATCTATAATGCTAATCGTGGAGAATGGCAAAGTAAACATTCAATTCCGGCCGTTAATTTGGAAGGACGTTGATGTGTTGCTTAGTCACAATCCACCCTTCGGTGTCTGCCTAGTCTGGTCAGGCCTCGTTTGCACTGATCACGGGGTAGGACACCGTCGTAATTCACCGTGGCGGCCATTTTCAATGTTGGTCGGAGCGGTATGAGTAAAATTCGGGTAGATCGCCATACCTAGGGAGTTGACATTGGTAAGATCTCTAAGTAGGGATGTAATATTTGTTTTTTTAAATGCCTGTCGAGAAATCGATTATAACAAAGGGGACGACTAGGGTTAAGTATAGGAATAAATGTATAACACAATAAACCGAAACGAATTCAACAAAACGAAAAGATTAAAAATATTTTAACGTGAATCGCAATGACCGGAGCATCAATATTTTTCAGTTTTCTTTTGTACAGAATTATTTCAAGCAGATCAACAATAGATATTTACACGAAAACCGGCATCGAAAAATTTATATTGGATATGAGTTTGGTGCAGGATTGTGTGATGTAACGTGCTAATTAATTATTTCTTTTATTATCTTTATTATTAAATTGATAAAAATTTATTAATACTAAATTATCCCCCTTCAGTTTCTTTTATTTTTGTTTTTTAAGAAAATCTTTGACAACATGCAGGCCGGATATAAAATCCCAAAACTAACATCACAGGAATCTGGAAAACCCAACAATAATGACAACACCCACCAAGAATGTCAGAGAAAATATGCCCAGTTGGTCGCAGAACACGAACGCACGCTCGGTACGTGGTTCGCCCCCGAGACTGTGAAAGCCCTCCACAACCAAATCCACCGACTTACCAGATGCCGAGAAGACTTGATCGCGGAAAGCCGAGCGCATCGAATCATCATCAACAATCAGAGCGCCGTCTTGGTAGCTTCTTTTAATGAAGACGAACTGACAAAACGATTAGCCGGCCGGGATTTGGCAATAAAGCTGAACCTAATTCCAGCAAATCATATAACCGGAAAATGCACAACTGGTCCTCCCCAAATACCGAAGACCAGCAAGAAGCATGACCCCAGCAAAAATCGGCGTCGCCGTGAACGACGTCGGGCTGAGGGGGTTTCTCTATTAAAAAACGCAGCTCAAACTCTGGAAGAAGCGGCCATGCTAGTTGCCGAACAACAATCGCAATTGGCCAAATCTGCCGAAAAACCGCTAGAAATGAAAAAAGTTGAAGAATATACAACCGAAATCTGCGCCGGTGAAATGGACGAGTTGCGAATTCAGATGAAGATTTCCTCCAAGTCAGCTAACACTTCGGAAACCGACTCAAATCGCAAGTCCTCCACTTCTATCGGTTATTGGACGGACGATTTTGGGGACGAGCTCTGCCACTCAGTCCCCCAGGTCGGATCTAACGAACTGAAGATTAGCCGAAAGCGAATCTTTCCCGTCCATATTGACGAATGAAACTGGATCCTGTAGTAAACGGAATTGCATCTTGCCATAACAATTTAAATCAATTTATATTGTGATTATATTTTGTTATTTACCTTTAATTATTGTTTTCTCCTTTTGTAAATATCATCATCGTGAAATAGAATTTTCTTTTGTTATTATTCGTTAAATTTCTTAATTAATTTCGATATGTCTGAGAATATATGAGAAAAGGATGTATGGAGGCTTGCCTGAGTATAAAGTAAGATTGATGAAGTTCGATGCATGTGAATAGTATGACTGAAAAGCGGTATTTAACTTGAAATACTGAAAATGGAAATAATTATAATTATTGTAAAAATGATTTTTAAGCTTTTAAAAAGAGTATGTTGGGAAATGAAAGAATAAAAATGAATAAAGAGAAAATTGTAACTATTAGGAGGATTTATTTTCTTTTAAAAGCGATCAGGAAATTTGCTTAAACTTAAAACAGCTGATTCAACAGCGTTTACAATTAATTATATAAAAATTTAAATTTTCGCCAATTACTTAAGGAAAAGATTTTCCAAATTAAAACAAAATTCGAGGTTACCAATATTGTTTCGAAATTTTAATAATTAATTCAGAGGTAAATCGGAAATTTTAGATAATTTAAGGATCAGAATTTTCCAAAAGTTATAAATCCAATTTTTCTTTGGAAAATGTCCTATATTTTAGAAGTTAAAATTAATTTGTTAATTATTTAAATTTGATGTTAATCAAATTTAACGGACCAAAGATAGATCAGAAGCCAGGTCGCAAAGGAGTACATTTCCGGCAGTAAGGTGTGCTAAGACTCGCCAATAAATTAAATGAGACTTAAAGGAATTCTGATTCCGACGTATACATATAATCGATGATAACAGATGGGAAAGTGTGTGCCAATATCGAGGGAAATAGATAAATGAAATCGACGTAAGTCCTTCTATCGGCCGTCAGGAACCCGAAAGCGAGATTATCACAAGGAGTAGTCTTGGAAACGGGGCTCACCTGCTTGTGGACTCTCGGCTACTGTATACAGTACCAACATGGGCTTGCTCATGGGTATACGGTGGTTATGTACAAATTGTGGGGCGTCTGGGGAAGATAAGAATTACCCTAGCAGAAGCAAGAGTTGATTGAAGGAATAGATAAAAATAAGTGAGAGCAGGTTAAAACAAAAAATAATTCTACCCAGTACGCCAACAAAATTTTAAAATGATGATAAAATTAAATAATTGAATTGTTATAAATTAGTTTGCGAATCAAAAATTTAATTCCGAAAGATAGATAATTTTTACGAAAATAGAATTTAAAATCAAAAATAATAGAAGACGGGCTAAAACCACAATATGCATACCCAATGAATCGAAAACGGAACGGATTTATTGTGATATATTAAACCAAACGCAAAAATATGGAATATTAAAATAAAGTAGAAGAAAATTTATGCATCTTATAATATATGTGCAAGGGTTATTATTTTAGATACCAATTCATTCAAACAATCAACAGATAATCAAAAAAGCAAACAATCAGTAATTAAACGTATTTAATCACCAGCAATTGCAAGTGTTGAAATAATTAGAACTATTGAATAAAAAGCTACAAGTCGTAAAAATAGCATATCCAGTGGCAATAAAGTTAAAATAAACCAAAAAAAACTTATTCAATAATTTATAACGTTTGCAGAAATACCAGAAGCGACTCTAAAGAGAAAGATAACAAAAACTCCCAGTTTAGTAGAAGACAGACAGAACAAAAGGCAAAAACCAGGAAGTTATACAAGACCAGTATCAATTACAACGGTGAGAACCAGACAAACAGAAAGTGTAGAAATTGAATTTATTTATTTTGAAGCTTTTTTGAGTTCAAATTACCCTCTGACTATAGGTGATTTAAGCCAATTTTTATTTTTAGGCATTTTAATAGAGAAAAATGTTTAGGCTTTTTTGAAATTTTAAAATCAGAACAAAAAAATAAATTAATTTTTTGTTAATTCATTAAAACAAAATAAATTAAATAATTCACTTCATTAAAACAAATAATTAATTTTTTTTATTGAACCATCACTAGAATTTTTTAAGGAATCTAAAAAATTTTTAATCCAAATATCCTACGGGACATAGTCTTCATTGTACATTCAAATTGAAGATAACCGATCAAGTAACAATAACAGTGACAGAATAACCAGATCAAGAAGTTGTACGTTTAAAAGAATCAAAACCTTATAACGAAATCAAAACGACATCCTAAATCAAACCAATGAAAGTAACTATTTGAGAAATTAGATAAAAATTCCTAGATGAACCATTCCATGGAAGCATACATTACAGACATTAATTTAAAAAAATTATGAATACGACAACCTGTCATTGGTCTGATACGTCAATTAGAGATAGCATATCACTATATTTAACAGGAAGTGCTCAAAACGTATATGAGACCAAGCTAGAAGACTGGGAGGAATACGAAGATAACTACGAAAGTAACATCAATAAAATGAAAGTTTACGACAAGAACCAATAAATCACGAGTCCTGTTGTAAATAAAATGTTGTACCTAATCCAAACGCTTGAATTGCTTTTAATCTAATGCTTTATTTGTCCATATATAGATGCATGGCCAATATGTGATAATTGGGCAATAAATACAAATTAGATTTTCGTTATAAACATTAAATAAATTGTGACTAAATTGTAGTCAAATTTCATTCAAAGTCAATTAAAACATTGGAATATGGCTTTGATCAATAATAATACAGCAGTTGTTCTGTCAAATAATGGTAAAGTTTTATTTTATATTTACTCATTCAAGTGGAATTTATCGTTGCTATCAAGGTATTTGTCTGGCAGATTAGTTTATAAAACTATTACTATTGTAAATATTTTAGACAGCTGTTCACAAATGAAAGAATTTTGTGCTATAGAATTATTAAAAATTATTATATAAATTAATAAGGCTTCAAACAAAATTTAATTCTTGGTTGTACACAAAATCATTTCATATAAGCTCTTTAGTGAGTAGACAATATTCATAGAGCCCTTTAAAATTTATGTCGGTTTATTTTTGTTCCGGTAGACGGATTGATTTTTCTTATGAAGTTGGCCATTGGAAATAAAAACGAATTGCTGGCAATTTCCCCGTTTATTTAAATAATACATTTCGCACTGGGTTTTTGATTCTTAATTATTTTTAAGCAGAGTATTTATTTCCCCACATAATTTCAACAGAAAAATCTCCGGAGTAGCTTGGGTTTTGTTTGGAGTCGTGAATTTACCGGGGATTTCCAGCAGTGTACAATAATTATAGTCATTGGATTTTTACAGATTTATAGAGGTGCTCGGATGGCCTATATACATTGAGAACGATGATCTGACGGTTACTTTTGTTTGTTTCTGAAATATGCTTATTTCGTTGTTATTTATACTTCAATCCATCTTCCGGCATCTATAATTGCAAAGACTTTTTCATTACTCCGGCCAAAGGTGCTATGTGAGGAAGACCTACGACATAACCAGGTTCATTCATTCGATCTGGATCTCGAATGTGTTATTTCTACTGTACGTTAATTAGTTAGACCTTTATTGCTATATTTGTAATGTACTTAATAATGATTCCAGAATTTAGTGCTTTATTTTTGTAAATTATATTTTAGCAGGACTTTTGGAGGAAAATCTCGTTATACCTGAAAGTGTTACTATCATTGTTTCGCAGTGTTTCAAAAAATAAACGTGAAGTTCAACCCAAATATCTTTGAAGATGTCTATGTGTCTCATATGAGATTAAATAAATCGGTATAGTCTGAATGTTTAACTAATTCATTACAGTTCACTATATTGCCTTTGTGCCTTTATTTATGAAAATTTCCCACCGCATTCGTTATTATTTTATTTTGATGGTTTTCTTTATGGTATTTGTTGCTCAATTTACTTAACTTTCATCACTTGTTAATTTAGAACAATTGCTTTAGGTTAATTGATGTCCAGCGCTTACACACTCGTGTCAAAATTAGAATTCTCTTAATGTTTTAAATTACTGTTCTAGTCACAATTGATATTGAAATTAATTCAACGTCCTAAATTTTATTTATTCAGATTCGTCTAGCTTGACCTCAATTCCACCTTCCAGGTCTTATTTCATTTTAGGTTTACTTGACTCGACTTGCTTGGACTTTATTTTATGTAGGTTGATTTAACTCAAAGTTGACTCTACTTTCCAACTTTTACTACGTACAGGTTTAGGTGTACTTAAATAACCGCGCGCTCCATATCGCGCTCATTAAAACCGCGAGATGTTAATATTAGCGTCAATCATAAAAAGAGCAGATAAATTTATCATATCCATGTCATTTTATTTCATTTTAAATATCATTAAATATATTTTTTTAATTAACATAAATTCAAATTAGATTAATTTGATTTTAATGCAACGTTATGGGTTTTTAATTTATTTAAAATACTGTATAACCTCAACTGTTTATTTATGACTGTCTTTAGAATATGTAAAAATTTTAAAAATCTCCATGTAGTAGATGGTTTTACATTTCGAAAAGAAAAAAAATATTGCAACAAAGACAATCTGGAGATGTACCGAATATGACATAATAAATAAACAATATTTGAATTTTTGATTGATATAATCCTAATTTCGCGGTTTATTGTTTCCACAGTTGTATGCCGCGCGGATATAAATGTATTCCCAGGTTTATTCCTCTTGTCGTTCGATTGCTCTTATAGCTTAAATTTTATTTGTTTACTTAACTTTAAATAAGATTAATTTCCTAACCTCTGATGGATTCAAATTTATTTATATCGAAAGTTGTTAGTTTACACAGATTTATTTAATTCGAATTTAAGTCGGCTCTTCTCTCATTATTTTCATATAATCATTTTTTATTTAATGTGATTAGACTTCTTACTAGCTATTTCTTGATTTAGTTCTACTTTCTCAGATTTTAATTTAGTTAGATTTTTGTTCGATTCATTTTAGAGTTTTATTCAATTTATTTCGACTTTCTTATTTTAGTTAAGTTAGAATTTTGTTCAATTTAAATAATTATATTTGTTGATTTACATGTGAGTTTACGATTCACTTTACCGCTACCATAGGGACCCAAAATCATCGGTAAATAAAATAACATATTAGAAATAGCCGAAAAAATTGACGATTAATTATATTGATTTAAAATGTTCCAATACAGACAAATCGCGTACGCATTTTGCGAGCGGTGATAGAATACTTTTCATCTACACCCGCCAATAGTCGAATATAAATGCTAGCTGGTGTCTGACATGATTCAGTTTTTCTAAATGTTCAACAAAACTGGTAATAGAACGACGAAGAGGAAGGACCTGAACCACAGTGGGAAAGACCGAATTGCAATAGAGGAAAAGCCAAACCATGACCAAGAGGATCATATACAGGATAATTAGCAGTTAATTTCAATTTATATACTGAATAGTAGAAATTGTATCATTGAATTGTTTGGCACTAAGGATTGTCCATGATGAAAGAAATACACTCACTAATCCAATTTCCTTTACATTTCACTAGGATCCGGATCTATCCGAATTGATTGGTCGGACGAATCTCATACAACGTTAACAGTTCCCAGCCGATACCGACAGGCCCTATGGGATCGAGGCTATACTATATCCACTTACGGTAGTCGAGAATGGCTCTATCGGAATTCAAAATGCTCAAAAAAATTGATGGTAAAAAAATGGCGATTGACATCCGAATGCACTGGGCGGAAATCAGATATTCTGATGCCCAAGTGCTGATTGAATTTATAATGAATGAAAAAGGGATCAAACTAGACATATGGAGCAGCTGGAACCGCTTAAGGACGCAACTGACTCCATGTGCTAGCGACCCAAATTACAATATAATGAATTATATTTCTGGTCTAGTATCGGGTGACTGTGTTGATAACTGGCGGCACCCCGGTGCCTATAAACTTGCAACTGACATCCTCACAGATGCCACATATCGCCTGGCGCTGGCGGATCTGGACTCACTAGCAAAGATCCTGCAAGGATCTCTTTCGATCTGGGACCCCCAACATGCTGCACGCTGCTGGTACCGAGTCAGAAGGACTGCCAGATGGCCTAATTCACGAACTTGTCGTTATGTCGACAGTTTCTTGAAGGGAAACCTTGATGAACTGCCCAACAAATGGTTACATGGCCAGGCACTGAGCATGTTGAGAATGCTCACCATCAGCCTGGCCAAGTCTTTTAAGCCGGACAAGGATCTAAGAATAGGTAACGATTTATATAATGCCCCACTTATATATAGGAAAAATGATTATATGAATGCACAATACGCACATACCAGCAACAACCCGAAATTCCCAGCTAGAGATTATGGACCCCGAAAAGATTTTGGAATCGGACGACAGATCCAACATCCCGCAGCTGTGTCAAACGCACAAGGAATTCGGAACTATAATTCTGACCAGAGGCTGGAACTTGATCAAGATACTGGTAATTTTTACATTGATAAGAACTATTATAAAAAAAAGTCAAATGCGTTACTAATAAAACCTAATACGGCTGAGGATAATTCATATGAAGTGAATTTCCCAGTTATTAACGAAAAAAACATTGGATTGCCGAAAAATAGAACGTATGATATTAACTATGCTGAATTGATTAACAGAGACAAATTCCATTATATTAATAGAAAGACAAATCATACGCCGAAATTTTGAAATACAATAATATTATTAAAAATAATAAAAGAAACCCAAACAAAACTTCAAAAAATGATATATTAGATAAAAATACTTTGAAGTACCATGCTCATAATGTTTGCAAGGAGACTGTGAGTCCTGGATTCCAAAACCAATCCAGGAATGCTGAAGTATACTATGGGTTTAATAAGTACCCATCCAAATCTGGCTATAATGTTAAGTCTGTACTTGAGGATGTTGATGAGGATAGATGTGCAGAAATGAATACCAATAATCATAATATTATATTCAATGAAAAAAATAAATTTTTTAATAATTATAATAAAGTTAATTACTTAAATTTGAAAAATAATATTATAACAAATTTTAAAGTTAAAAATTTAAGAAATATTAAATATTGTAAACAAATAATTAATAATGTACCTGAAATACAAAATTTTAATAAATTTGTAAATAATAAAACTAATTTACAAAATGTTAATAAACAAAAATTAATTAATATACCTAAATTACAAAGTTCTAATAAATTTGTAAATCTTAATGAATGCAATAAAATTAAACCTAAAGATAATAAATTTGCTAATGATTCGAAACTCTTTAATTTTGAAAAACTAATTAAAATTTTAAAATTAATTTTGATAAAGATTTCAAAAATTTTAAAACAAAATTGGATAGTTTGTTTTATCAAACAACAAATAGCGCACTTCAAAATTATGGTGTTAGAATACGCAGCTCATCGGCCTCCGGCCGATTCGCCGACTCGAAAGCGGGTTTTGAACCTGAATCGGTTAATAAAACAACTATATCGACAAATACTAATAACGACACAGCCATTAATCAAATAAATAACACAATACCCCAACCACCCAAACCCACAAAAAATCAGTTCAGAAACCAAATTAAATTACTTTCTGCCCGGCTCTGGACCAAATTTAATCTTGATCACAATTACATTCACACAATTAAACAATTAAACATTGATGATAACCCCAACACAACTCACCCCAAAACAAAACAAAACCCACCCACTGAACAACCACCCCAACCCTCACAATGCCATAATACGACAAACGAAACCATGGCTGAAAGATCACCAATTACACTCAGAACATCGTCCCCCATCTTTCGTCTTGGCGCTAAGGGCTATGTTAAATGCACAGTCCCTAAATGCAAACATGGCAAGATAGGCCCCTTGATGCCCCTGAAACAACTTGACCATCTCCAGAGTATGCACAATAGGATAATTAGGAAAAATGACACCTTCTTGTGTCTGTTATGCGAACGAAACAAACAAAAGTCCTTCGTCGTTGCACTAAACCTTATTGAAACACATCTCACTGACAAACACCCAGAAAAACCAATCCGAGGCACCAGAGAAGAGTATAATGACAAGAAACGTGTCTTGACTCTCACAATCAACCATGAGGGCACTCTGCTATGCACATATATTGCAAAAAAGAACCCATGTGACACCCACCTTACAATCCACACACCAACTGCTGAGATCCAAAAACACATCTTAGCAAAGCATAAGAACAAAACATTTGACGAAATAATCATCGTCAAGTGCTTATGTGGCATAATGACCAGCCTCAATAATGCACAATCCCACTACGCCACACACTCTCCAACACCGACAACAATCACTATTGAAAATGAGCCACCAACACACATTACCGTCACCACTTCTGACATCGGATCAGATTGACTATCTCAGCACCAAATATCTGCATACATCCTGACCTATGCCAAAACACCCAATACCATTTACATCGATAGCTTTATTGGCACTGCACACACTGATAGAAACTTCACCACATTCTTTGCTGCCTTCCCTTTCCACCAATATCCTACATGGAATGACATAATCTGGCCCTCTATCTTGATAAGAATCACTGGGCACTCTTCTACGTGAATAAAACCAATAAATCAGCCGTAATTATTGACCCCACCTGTGAAAACAGCACAATTAAACACAAGACACTTGCCGAATCCATCATCAACACCTTAACCAACCTCCACAATATCATTGAAAAAAACACAATCACACTAACTGATCACCAATACCCTAAATGTGACTTAATTATCCATTCTGGCCTCTATATATGCCACTTCGCCAGATGCCTCACCACTAACTCACCCATTACTTTGCCAATCATACCAGAGCTGCGCAACCAACTAGACCACTTAATTACTAAAATCATCAACAATAAAAGAAACCCCAATGACATAAATAAATATAAAACATTCATTAGGGACATAATAATACAACTTAACACAAATCACATAGAACCTGACACTAGCCTCGCTGAAATGTATAGGATTCATGAAGTCACCTGCCCCCAGAAATATAAACCCTTGCACATAGTTCCGAATTTCCTCATCCAAAAGGATCACAAGCGAATGATCTTCGAGCTACGGCAGAGTTTTGATCGAAAGGCTAAGGCTTCAGTAGATAAAATACTCTACCCTATAACTAACATATCTACAACACCAACGGATGACAGCCTCATATCCTACTTTGAATCCACAGTTAAGCACATCGACACAATTATACACCTAGATACTTACATCCCTGACCCGGAATTCTCATCTGATACGCCAATGACATCTGAAGATCTTGTTGCTGCATATAGCTGCCTTGATACACACTCTGCCCCCGGCAGTGACAAAATAATCTTCGCTGACTGGCGCCGACTTGACCCAGACTTCGAATTTCTTGCTGCACTCTTTAACAATATCCTCCGCACTGGTAAAAGCCCAAACAAATGGAAAACATTCCGAACAAAATTAATAATAAAACCAGGCAAAGAGCATTCACCGCATGAAGTATCCTCTTGGAGGCCACTTGCCATACTCGACACAGCTTATCGTTTCTTTGCAACTATCCTCAACAATAGGCTCTTGTCCTGGATAGCGAAAAGAAACCTGCTGTGCGGTAACCAGAAGGCGGTAGGCATCCCTGATGGATGCGCTGAACACAACACAGTTATCAGTCTGGCAAAGGAGTGGGCGGTCATAAATGGGAAGGACATCAACATTGTATGGTTAGATTTAGCTGATGCCTTTGGAAGCGTCCCCCATGATCTGATCTGGCACTCCTTGTCGAGACTGAAACTGAAGAACAAAACAATCAACCTCATCAAAGACATGTACAACGACTGTTACACAGTATATGAATGCGAAGGTAAGCACATTAAGACGATCAAGGTCAATAATGGAGTAAAACAGGGATGTCCCATGTCCATGACACTCTTTAGTCTTACAATCAACTTCATCTTGCAGAATATGCTAAAAGAATACCCCTCATCATTCACAATCACAATATTAGCATAATGGCGTACGCTGATGACCTTGTTCTCATAGCTGACACTAGAGAAAAATGAGAAAGATGATTAAAGACATTACCAAATATACTTACTCCGCAACTCTCAAATTCCGACCTAGCAAATGTGGATACTTCCAATTAAAAAGAAACTACAATGACCCACCAATAACACTTTACGACGAACAGATCCCAATAATTGACGAGAACCACCTATATAAATACCTTGGTGTCGACTTTGGCCAAAAGGGCAAACACAACATAGATACCATACTTAATACAGCACTTGACGACACCACAAAAATATTATCGTCTGACCTACACCCTGCCCAGAAGCTCCAAGCATACAAAACCTTTATACACTCCAGACTGATCTTCCCCTTTAGAAATTGCAACATCAACCATATGACACTCGACACCAACCGTAACAGAACAGTACAACACCGTGAAAAACAACTGGGATTTGACCAGAAAATAAAAAGATTATTCAAAACTATGCTTGGAGATATCCACCAGAACATAAACAATAACTTCCTCTACGCCCACAGCAAACTTGGAGGTCTCGGAATCACACCAAGCATCGATGAATATATTATTCAGAGCGTCACCCAACTCATAAAACTCCTCAACTCTAAGGACACCAAAATGCGCCAATTCATAATTGCTGAGCTCATTGAACACACTAAAATGAGATTCCCATTCCAACAAAATACCATTGATGATGCTCTGAAATGGCTACACTCTGAAACAAAAGGGGTACCGGAGGCCCCAAAACAATCTTCACCAAATTCCGTTCCTCAGCAAATAGGCTCAATGAAAAATTTGGAATCATTACCAAACTCACACTAGACAATGACAATTTCCAACTCACCATCAAAGGTAAAAATTATAAAGACACCATCACACATGACAACCTTAAAGAGTCCTCCTCGAAACTCCATGACCTGACTAGTGAAT